>SMGT01002342.1:98334-143405 GCA_004794575.1 Lanistes nyassanus | reverse complement strand
TATTTCCAGATGCTGGAGCTGAGAAGTGAAAAGCTGGCTTGTCTATACCCTTCAGTTGACTAACATCTGCGTTCTCTACTAATTTAAAATGATTTGAAGTTTGAAGACAACTATAAAAAGGAGAGAAGAATATGACTGACGATGACAACGAGAAGAAGAAGAAGAACGGAGCAACGACAAGACCGTGCGAAAAGAAAAATCTTTCATTTAATTGAATTGCATCTCGATCGTAGCACGTCCGGCGCCCTGCGCAATCCTTCTCTTCAGGCTGCAGTTAAAACGAACCAGTAATCGATTAGTCTTCATCTGGAAATTGAAAAGAACACTCTTCTGATTGAAACCTTCAGGAATGTGCGCAGTGTCGTCTCAGGGGCTCCACGGCTGGGATTTGGCGTTGTTCAGGGGATGGGGAATTAAGAACGTGCCAGCTAGGCAGCAATTAAAGTTACTCCGACATAAATTAAAAACAAGCAGCTAATCTGATAACACCCTAAATTTTCTTACTGATCACAGCTACGATCAAACTTATTAACGCTCATTAGCCTTTGGTGAACAATTCGTCACATGATGGTACGAGTGGTAGAGTTCTCTTGGATCAGTGATTTTGCGGCTCTAGCGGCCAAGTCTGCACAGAGAAATACACGTAACAGCGAGATTGGAGGCGTTCGGCGCCAGAAAGGGCCCTGGTCTGACAGCGGCCGATCCTGGCCGTGACGTCACCGGGGGCTGCCAGATTTTCCCAGAAGCCATGTACACTGGCGAAAGAAAGGATGTCCTGCATTTGTAGATTATACAAGCCACGACGAAGATTTTTTAAAACAAAAGAATGCATTCAAAATGAAGATAACTTTGTAAGACATTGCAATAGACGAGTTGTGCATACTTGCTAATATCATCGGAGCACCTTTAAGGCATAAAATCTGTTAAGAGTGTCCTGTTTCCAGCAGACCTACACAGGCAGTCCTCGCGCCAGATAGTACCTTTCAGGGAAGGTGTGGCACGCTACACATTTCCTGGCTTAAAACTAGAGAATCCTGTTTCAAGCCGACCTAGACTGAGATGTTCCGGATGTGCTACATTCCAGGGAAAGTGGATTTAACTTTAATAGTTTGCGCACATAAGTTAAATCAGAGAATTACGTTTAAAAAGAGACCTATATGACAATACTCGTGTCAGATGTGCTTCATTCCGGGAAATGTGGGCTGTGTATTTGAATATCCATATAACTGTTAATTTAGAGAATTATGTCTGAAGTGCTATATTATGGGGAATTTGTAATATCTATCTGTATGTGTGTGTATATATAGAGTGAAAGACAGCACCCGGTACACAAACTTCAGGGATGCTCAGGTTCGCTCAGGACTGTTCGTGGAGTTAAACACTTTTATTACCTTTGAGACGCCCAGGCAGTGTGCATGTAGGGTGTGTTTCTGCAACAATATGAAGTGCCCCGTACTCTACATCTAACACTAAAAACGTAAATGACAACGACAATTATAATAAAATAAAGTGAAATGAAACCAAGTTCTATCAACTGTCTCCCTTAATGGATGTTCCAAACAAAAGGTTAAGAGAAGACAAGATAGAAGACAACAGAGAAGAGGACAGAAACGACCAGCCCCTCAGGGCAGTAAAAATGTTGCTGTCCGCGGGCAAGTTTAAAAGAAACTTCATTTCATTTGTAGGGATTTTTATTGAAAAAGTGCTTTATGCTGTTTTTCTTGTTATATGTTCATAAGAGAAAAGAAACAGTGACTGTTCATAAAATAGGGCGCATTTATACTTTGGGGGGCGCCACAGACGAGACACACACTTCGTTGGGGGCCTCAAAGCTAGTAAAAGTGTGTCTCCACAGTGGATCTGGTGCGAACCAGAGTATTCTAGAAGAGTGTGTATCGGGTGGTGGGAGGAGGTGGAGAGAGGGGGTCCGGTGGACTGTGTCCTTGACTAGGTAAGGGAGGGCTCTTACCTTGGTCACCGCTGAGGTATAAAGAGCGCCGCAGTCCTGGCAGGTAAATTTCTCGCAGTCCACGCACACGCTGAGGAGCGGCCCGCGCGGCTGGCTGGGGCTGCGCGCGGCCGGGGGGAGCTGGTTTCGTGAGCAGATGGGACAACGGACCCCTGCCTCTTCGCTCAGTTCGGTGAGAGACGCCTCGCGCTCTATCTTGGTGGCGAAGTTGATGTACTCCTCCTCCAGGCGCCTGGGGGTGGGGAAAGAAATCAAGTCTCCAAGTGAGATATACTGGAGATTTAGCGACGATCGCGTCTGATTTTATGAAGCGCACACAAGCTATTGACTGCCCTGGTTAGAAGGGTCTGGTTTTTAAATTGTCGTATTTTAGAAAGGGGATGTAGTCAAGGCGCGGGCTAGTGGAGTTGACGAGTAAGTCCATCAATGATTGGCGAAGCTTAAAGAGACATGAGAAATGCATTTCTGGGCACACTATTAAATATAGCTGTTAGCTCTAGATGCGTATTAAAACACCCCAGGACTGGCTTGCATGACCATTCCTAGCTGGTCTTCCGGTCATAAAAGTGGTCGTAAGGCCCCTTCACCCTGTGTATTTTACGCACACTGTTATGAACAGGAGATAAGAACGCTCATGCAAGCCAGCCCAGCGAAAAAAGGCGCAAAAAGACCTAGCATGTGGTGATAACTAGCTGTGGTATAAAACATCCAGTATTTACACGATATTTTGGGGAAAATAACTTCTTTTTCGTTATGTTCTTTTCAGTCAGGTGCATAGATGTGGTGTTCGTGTGGAGACTGCAGCCCAACACAAAGCTACACATAACATACACAAAGTATTGTTTTGAGACCTGAAGACTTCAAGCGAACCCTCATGCAGCCCACTCCTGGTTTTGGTGCCACTTTTTGTGGTATCATCTCTCCCTGATGTTTTCCAAATTGCAGTGAATTTGCAAGCACGATACATTCAGATTATTCTACTTCTGACTTACATCTCAGTTCTCTTTCTGTTGCAGGAAGTGGGTTTGCACGAAATATCAAATAAAGTCAGAAAAGCTGTCTCGTCACGCTGCCGTAAAGTGCCTTGGGTGTGACAGGGGCAGAGCAGCTCCGTCCCAATGCGTGAGTTACCTCCCCTGACGCACAGTGCTTCAGTCAAAAGACCGGCGTCGTGCTTATCGAGTTAGCCCGGCGCGGCCCTGTCAGCGGATGTCATGTGGCAGTGACGTTGAGCCTCATAACGTGGCTAGACATCAAAGATAGGGTCCAGCTGACAGACTGTCAGAGGCTGTCGATAAGACGCTTCTGTCTGGTCGGTCTGTGGCGAACGGAAGCTGTTAACGTCAGATGTTCAATTTTGTATCACCTTCTATATTCTGCTTATCCCTACCCCCTACCCCGTTCACTGTTATTTTTACCCCACCTGTGCCTTTTCGAGCATGTTGCATGCATCCGTACTTATATACTTATATCGCATTTTGTTGTTCTCAAACATTCTAAATTCAAACAGTTTTACAGACAGGCAACGCGAACTATTCAAAGGACGATGTCACAGTTTGAATGTTGATAGTTTGAATATCGGTTCCTGTCTTAAGTTAGTACGCTTTGCTTTTTGTTTCAGTCTGGTCAGGGGCAACAGATTGTGTTACATCACGTGTGGAGATTAGGGTACAACACAACATAAACATAATTATGACTTATAATTAAGAATACCACCTCTTACAAGGTACAAGACACTAAAGGGATCCTACTTGTCTCCGTGATTTAGTAGCGCAAATGTTAAGTGGTTCTCTACCTGCGATAGTAGCTAATATTTCCCACTGCCAGAATAGCCTACCTTGTGTAAAGAAGTGCTTGCACACTTACGTGATTGAGTACAATATTAGTACAAAACATCGCGGGGGGGGGGAGAAAAGCTACAACGACAAATAATAAACAACATTTTCTATCAGAATAGTTTACTCTGACGATATGTTTAGCCTTAAATTCAAAATCATGTTCGAACTTACGGCGATATATGTTTATCCTGGCTAGTCCTCTTTTTTTTCCTCAAAACACATATAGTTACAGCAAGCAGAACCGATAAAAACAGCCAGATTCTGACATTTAGCTTGAACAGAAACTAGTCTGTAAAAACAAAAATCGAATATGTTCCATGTGAGTAGGCGATTTTCGTCACGGTAACTGGCGACAGGAGAGTAGTTATAAAGCAAGCAGAATTATACAGCACCGCAATGTCCTCATCTGATCGGGTATTTTTTCCCATACACACAACTAGCGTTAGGAAGTTTAAAAAAAGGATTGGAAATGCTAAAAAAATGGTAATGGAAACGCAATGGGATCTGTTTCGAGAAGGCAAAAGCAGATATTGCAAATGAACTAGAAGTAGAGATGTATTCCGTCTTGGGGTATTTCTATATATGATTCTTTTCTAGTACGTTGTTGTTTTTGTTGTTTTTGTTGTTGCTGCTGCTGTTGTTGTTGTTTTTGATGATATTATTTACCACAGCGCTTTTGAACCATTCCACATTTTGGATCTGTCAGCTATACGAACGGGAGACAGGCCGTGTTTGGGAGGCGCAGAATTAGTGGTTTCAACGCACTGCATATCGCGAAAACCTTTCACGCAGTCATTCAAGTGAGTGGCAAAACAAAGAATGTGAAGTGGAACACAAAATGCAGGCACCAGTAGCCAGCTTTGTTGGGTCGTGAACTGCTTGCACTACACACGTACAATTTCTTTCGCTAGTGATGAGGTATGGTGTGCGAAAAAGAATGCTTTTACAAATTTTTCCTCACACTGCTGCAACAGCTGTCGATTTGTAGTTTTGTTCTGTGACAACCAACAATGCGGGCATTCAGCCAATACGTTAATGTGGTGTTGTTGTTAAGTCTTACGTGATAAAAATCTGATAAATACAGTTTACGGGCATGTAACGGTTATTGGAAAATATCAGCTATGCGGACATAAAACGAAGGAGTTGGCTGTGATCGATAATTTGTCTTCCTGTTGTTTCCGAAACAAGTCAACATCGTTTCTGGCTTCTGGAACTCTGCTGTTTTAATAACTGGCTGAAACACCATCCAACATCTAATTCGGCGCTGCTGGTACTCTCCACGCCAACATTTTGATTACAATGGTCGCTCTAACAGTTATCGCTTCTATAATCTATGCGTGTTTCCTGTGGCTGGAGGCACCTTTAAAGCTCACGAACAGATAAAGTGTACTGGAGTGCAAACTGGGGGAGGGGGGACGTTAACTATCTGGTTCCGTCCACGACAAGGTTCTAGAACCGCAAATCTAAGCGAATAGTTTCCATTCACCAGCAACCAAGCATCAAAACATTGAAAAGCTCGCCTGGCCGTGAAAATGGCTTGAAAATGAGGACACAGTTTTAGCTCATAGACAAACTCAATTAACATGTTATCAAGCTCTTTGACTAGTCGTAACCCTGACAACATAGTGGTTATGGGCGCACGTGTAGTACCCTGACTTCCCATCTCGACATCTTTCACTGACCTATCAGCCGGCGACGATTTTGATGCTTAAAGCAACTGATGGACTGTGCGTCCCAAACGAATGACTATTCACTCACATTCTGTATGTTAGTGTCTTGTAATGAACCAGCACCAACCACTTGAACAAACACCATGTCAAACTCTCAAACACAACGAACTGCTTCTGCTGATAATTACTGAAGCAGCAGTTACTGACCATCGAACACATCTCACGAACCTACCCTCTGCTCTACAACTGAGACAACAGTAAATCTACTGATGTAGCCGAAGTGAATGACGTGAGCAGCTTACGTTTCGATGCTAAATTAGGTAGATATTGAATTTGAATATGCCGCAGAATATGCCGTTTGTGTAAACGCAAGTGAGTTATATTTCTTTGAGTTCCGCACTTCAGCACGAAAGAGCTACCGATCTCCAGCCAATCAGGGCGAGCTGTAGACCCATTGCACCACGGCCAGTAAAGCCCTGAACCCCGTTCAGGCACCTCGCGATGTCTCATTTTTACTTTTCGATCTTCAAACTTCAGCAAAGGTAGCCAATGCTTTGGTAGATTAGAACACGGCTAAAGAATAGAATCCCAACGCTCAAATTACTTTGAATTTCGTAAATCAATGAATGCAAATTCCGAGGAGATTCTGAAAAGCGTAAACATACCGTTAGAAACACGTCATTATTGAAATTATTAATTAACTGTTTTGTCATTAGCGTTTTTGTACTTTGAGTAGCCTTTCGCTGTACTGGCTAACAACAACAACAACAACAACAACAACAACAACCATAAATACAGCCCCTCCCTTCCACTCCTGCTTTAAGCCAATAAATAAACTAAACCTGAGAGTGACAACAGCAGTTAGAGGTTAATTACCTATACAGCAACTTCCTACACGCTACAGTGTTTTGGACGATAGATGACCATTATGTATGATTTTCTGAGTGGCGATTTCCTTGTTCGACGAACCAAACACAAACGAAATTGGTTCACTGATAGAGTTCGTTGCTGTCGAGTTCGAGCAATAAGTCGATCGGTGGTTCATGTATTTTTGTCTGATTTCCCCCTCTTACAGATCGGGTTATAATGTATCGTTTCCTTCCAAACGCATGAGATCGCCCTTTGACAAGATTTTCTTCTCAGAGAGATAAGATGCCATACAGCTTCCTGCCAATGGGAGGAGTGTCTAGGGACGGGCATTATGCAGTAGGCGTGCACCATGGGACTAACACTGACGGGGCAATATCTCCTTTGAGCTCCTTGAATGAATCCAATCTTCCGGGCTGGCAGGACGGATAACAACCATCAGCAGGACAGAAAAACATTACCACGGTTTGCACACTCTTTGTTGAAATCTGATTGCTGCTTCTCGATGCGCAGGATATTAATCTAGGTCCAGTGTCTGGCTGGATTCTGTAGGTGTTTGGCATTTTGTAATGGGTGTCTTCAAGATAAAAGAAACTGATGTGATTTGTCCTGGGTACATTGGCTTTTTGAATATGTGGTAAAAACAAGAAGCTGGACCAACCTAAATACTCAGACAGAATCAACGTTTCGGGGTGTTGCGCATCCTTCAGAACAAACACACAACACGAACAGGGTAATACAGTAAGATAAAAGCATGACATACAAGAGGAGATGGACAAATTAGAAACGAATTACTTGTCTGTGAGACTGCCTTTAAATGAGTCCAAAGTGGTATCTTTTACAATCTGTTTGTTGTTCTTTTCTCTTCTCATTCTCATTATTCCTCTTTATGTGTTTTAAAATTACATACATTCACTTTCCTCTCAAGAGACAAGGAACAAAAACAAGTAAACGAACATTTAAAACTTAAAATGCACGCGATGAACCGGTTCGCCTTTATTCTCATTGGCAGTTATTCTGTTTTAAAGAAAAGCATATTTCAAGTCTCCATTTCCACAGTAAAAGCTGGTGAAATCTGAAATTTCTCACTCTGGGAGAGTCAAAGGTTTTAAGTTATGTCCCTGAGGCCTCTTCGGCACGCGGCCGTGGAGCGCTGGCACAAATTTCCTTTCGGAGCGAAGAGAAAACTTGTTCAAGGGGAAGGTCGATTCTTCAAGTTTTATCAACGCAAAGACTAGGAAAGGCAAAGTTTACCACAAAGGTATTGATAGCAAAGCTTATTTATCACCTTGCAGTTTAGTCATCATCCACGTGCGACTGCGGGTATAATGATTTATATAAAAAAACTATAATAGTATAATAAGAACAAACAAGTCTGTGACGCAGACAGGCCTGTGACGCAAACAGGCCTGTGACGCAAACAGGCCTGTGACGCAAACAGGCCTGTGACGCAAACAGGCCTGTGACGCAAACAGGCCTGTGACGCAAACAGGCCTGTGACGATTAGTCCTGTTGTGACGAAGATTTTATACTCGGCAACCTAAAAGCTCGGATTGTGCTGACAGATATGTTGCTTCCTCAGCAGCGGAAAAAATCTTTTGCAGAAAGTCAAAAATGTTTCAAATAACGCTAGCTAAGCCGCTGTCACCTTTGCTGATAATCCTACATATTTCAAAACGACGTTGCTGTTAGCTTTGCTGAAAGTTACAAATATTTCAATCGACAATTTGTAGATTGCAGTCAGTTTTGCCGAAAATCTTGAATATTTCAAATGACGCTAGCCAAATGGCTGCCAGGTCTGTACACGAGAGAGATCGGCATGTATCGAGCAGGAACGTTCGTGACTCGTAAGAATTGCAATTGGAAATTTTCTGTTATCTCGGAGAAATGCAAAAGATAAACGTCATTGCACAGAAGCTCGTATTAAGTGCGCTTCTGACAAAGTGCACGTGAAAGTGACAGAAGCGGGCTTTAGGTCCGGCCAAGTCATTTGTTTGTACAACTAGGAAAACATGTTCCCAAGGGTACACAGAGCTACAATTGTCAAGGCGAGTGCTTGACGGGAATAACAACGACTCGATGTAAGTCGAGATTACAGGTACCACCGGGTCTCGAAGAATGATGAAGAAATATCTCAGCTATCATCAGCTATCCCATTTCTCCTCAGTCCCTGACAACCAGAGTAGCCCGTGCAGATCGTTGATGATTATTGAAAGACGACGATGATGGTGGCGTGGGGTTGGGGGTGGCTGACGCGGCGGTGGTGCTTGAGGTGGTGATGGGGAGGTAACCAACAGACCGATGCTGATGGCGTGTGTGGCGAAGGACAGAGATAAATCACATTGTCGTCTGCGCTTGACAAAGACAAAACCGTGCTTGGAAATGACCTTGTTCCTGTCTGGGCGATGTCGACTTCCGTTCCCAACCTTTCGTGGGAACACGAGTGCCAATCAGTAGAGCGAAAGCTTTTGTTCCAGTAAAGGACCTTTAAAACATTTCAGTAAAGATTTCTTGTGCTGGTGTTTTCTGTACGGCTCCCATCTGATTTATAAAGTAGTGCAGGGAAAGTGTGGCAATGGCAACTTTGATCTCACCAAGCTTACAAAACAAAGTAAAAGGATTTGTTAGTCATATTTGTTATTTATATCATAGAGTTTTATCTGACAGCCCGTTAACGACCTAAATGTATTAGATATTATTATGTTGGACGGGTTTCTACAAGTGCAAATCCATGCGTCTGCCGTTCTCTACCCTAAAACTGTTCTTCACTGTTCATCAGAACTGCACTGCATCAGCAAAAAGTCCACGCAAAACACTCGCCACTTTTTCAGTGGCCTCCCCTATGTCCGTCTCTCCATCCAAT
The DNA here is from genome assembly GCA_004794575.1 of Lanistes nyassanus. Classification (NCBI taxonomy): domain Eukaryota; kingdom Metazoa; phylum Mollusca; class Gastropoda; order Architaenioglossa; family Ampullariidae; genus Lanistes; species Lanistes nyassanus. The sequence goes on along the minus strand of SMGT01002342.1, from coordinate 134,198 downwards.
CCATCTGTCCGTCCGTCCATCCGTCCGTCCATCCGTCCGTCCATCCGTCCGTCCGTCTATTCGTCCATCATCCATCTACTTCTAAGCCAGACTTTGTTCCTGCTGCCCGTATGCCGCAAGCTCGACTGCAGCACTGTGTCTAGAATCCCGCCACGAGCTGAAACTATTTATAGATGGCGTCTTCGTGATTTTATTGCCTACCCACGGCAGCGATAAATGACAAAAGGATGCGACTGTCATTGAACTTCATCTTCATATAAGTTTTCTCTCATATTCATGCCGCACAGACATGTAAACTGTAAACTTTCTTCCACAGTCCCAGAGAAAGTGTTGTGTCCAGACCAAAAAGTTGAAGTTCATTTAATTTATTTTCCTATGCTGCCGGAATTCACAAAGATCACAGCTGACGCCTGTTTCCAGCAGCTGTATTTTTAGAAGTTAACAAAAAGGAACTGCGCCAAGTTGTCTGAAACGACACAGTAGCTGTAGCTTCTTTCATGTAGTTTCATGTAGCTCTGCGAAGTTCCGTTTTGTTAACTTGGGTTTATTTCCAAGCGGCAGTGACGTGTTCCTTTGTAATTTCAGAGATGAAGGACCTGTTAGACAAGATTTTATCCATTTAATTTACGCATGAGCAACGATTAATCGAACATTCCCCAAGTTTAAATTCAGTATCGCTTCCCTTTAACAGCATATTGGCTTTATTTAAAAATAAATATCACTACAGTTTTCGCTTGGACTCACAAGTCAATTTTTTGAGCATGTCAGTTTAGGGTTGCGCACCGGCACCAAAAAAAATATTGTGGGGGGGGGGGGGAGAAAAAAGTTGTCACACAGGTTTTCATGCAGCCACAGACAAAGATTCTATTTATAAACCCACTGCGGTGCACGCAGATAGTGTGACCAGTAGATACAAGTGTACTTCGGCCAGATGTTGTACATTTTACAAAACAAGAACAGTAAAGTTTACGTTTTGATTTACTAAACGAAAATCAAGGGCGCCACATCGCTCATGTGGGTCCAAAGACTGATCTTCTGTTGTTTTTCGTGAGGATACTTCTGTTGGGCAATGGATTCCAAGCAACTTTTTTTTAAGCAGCGTACTGAGTGTCTTGCCTAGGGTTGGGGATGGCTTCTTGATTATGACCCCTCAACTTGAAACAGTGAAAAGCGCCGCAAACACGTTCGCCACATCTGTTTTGTTAAACAGCTGCAGACGTCACGGCTGACGCAACTGTCTCAGCGCAGTTTTTATTCTAAGATCGAGGAATAGGACTGCTTCCACAAAGTCGCTGTCCGCGTGTCTATGCATGAATGCACGTCGTACACATGTCGTACAAAATGCGATCTTGTCTCTGTGCTGCCGCGCGACATCTCTTGGGTGTTTTACCTACTGACTCCCGATGCGGTCATGAAGCCAGCCCCAGGTCTCTCTTGTTTCTGTGCTGGAGTGCAAGGTCAGGGACTGGCCGCCGGGCTAGATCTGAAGAAGGGCGACAACTCGTGCAGATTACTGCCACTAAAGTCGGAGCAGTCCCATCCAATGGTAGACAACCGAGGCTGGACAAGAGACGGGCTGAAGATTGTCTGCCAGCTCCCGTCAGGGTTGGAGGCAGCAGCACGGCAGAAGCCTTGCTAGACGTCCAAAGTGAAATGCTCTTCTCGCGTTTTCTCCCGTCCGCTGGTCTGCGTGCACGCAGGCACGTGTGCAAGTCAGTGTATGTGTGTCAGTGCTCAATGTGTACTTGTGTTCGAAATTTTGTGTAGTAATTTTCCTGTAGATACAAAAATGATACTCGGTAGTTCAATCAATCAATGGGTCGGTCGGTCGGTCGGTCGGTCGGTCGGTCGGTCGGTCGGTCGGGCGGGCGGGCGGCCAGCCAGCCAGCCAGCCAGCCAGCCAGCCAGCCAGCCAGCCAGCCAGCCAGCCAGCCAGCCAGCCAGCCAGTCAGTGTTAACCAGACTGTATTCTGCTGCCGTCAATACACTTACTTCTCTCCCATCGTCATCTTTTAGACACTTCTGACATCCCCCCACCACAAAAAAGACTAAAGAACTGTCGGAGGTGGGGGAAACCACTGCAGACATTGACAATACGTTTTCATAATGACATTATCTGGAGGAGAACTTCTCCTTTGAAAATAGCTGTGTTCGTTTGTGTGCATAAAGTGTGTACTTTCTCAAGATTTCTCTTCAAATACAAAACCACATTTATCAATCACAAGCACGCGATTTTGTGAAAGCAGATTCTCCTTCCAGAGCCTCGTCCGTGAGAATTGATATTTTATAACAGGTCGCTCCATCTCGTCCAGATAGAAAACCTAATCAAACGGGACAGATGGTTATACAGCACATGCGCAGTGAGTAATTTCCGGTAGCAGGACGGTCAAAGACCGTGTACAGACGCTCGGCATCGACTTTTTCTTTCCCTTGCGAACACTGGGGCAAAGAAATCACTTTGAGATACTCGAGGCACTGACTTGGTTACTGGCGGCACCACGAGGACACAGAAATCGACGGTCTCGTCGGCTTTTGACTTTTCACGTCACGCGCAGTACACGAGGGCGCTAACACTTAGCAAATTCTTTACTCTATGTGACGAGGTGTACACAGACAAGAACGAACGAAAAGGATAAGGGAAAACTGAAAAACTGAAATTGAACAAGGGATAAGAAAGAATGTGGGGTAAAGACTAAAGAAAGGATGGAAGGGATGGGAAGGGAAAAGGAAGGATAGAGAAGGATAGAAAAGGAACTGTGCAACATTGAAAAGAAAAAAGGAACTTAGGAGGACAGGAGGGTCCGAAGAAATGAAGCTGGCAAAGGAGGGAAGGAAGAAGAAGCTAAAATGCAAGCATCCTCCCACCCATCCACCCCCCCATCCACCCCCCCCCCCACACACACACTCTTACCACGCACGCGCACATCATACAAAGAGTACAGAAAAAGGACCCGTCGTGATATGGGTATAGATTGCACTCACAAAAGAGCAGTGTTTCAGCATCTGTCACCAGACAAGTCTGAACAGGGATAGAGACAAAGTTCACGGAAGGTTTAGTCCCCCTTTCTCCACCCTGTCCCCGTCCCCTTCATCTCCTCTCGCTATGGGGTCTTTCGGAGAATTATGCATGCATGTGACCCTTGAACTTTTGGAGATGAGCGAACTTCCGGCCTTGCGAGCCGACTCTCTTTTGTATGTAACGTAGCTGCACCATGTCAGCCTTCGATACTAAGAAATCTCGTCGAATCTGTTGCTTACCTCAGTGTACTGTAAAAAGTTACAAGTGCCCAACGTTGTCCTTCCATGGATTTCCCAAAAATGAAAAATTTCAGATGTGGCTCTTGAAAATTCCCAGAGACGAAGTATCCCCTTTTTTTTTTAAGATTAGTAGCGCTGCCCGCACTGACTTCGAGAGTTTGCTGTGCTACGAGATCCCGATGCAGTCATTTTAATTGTCTTTACTGTCATTGGCATATCCATCTAGTAATCAGAAGTAGTAATATGATTATCTTTTTCTTAAAATTTGGTAAAAACAAACGCACAAGAACCACGTAGGTACATCACAGTTTGAGGGATCACTACGAGCCGTTAACTGTCATTGCTGCGTATGAGGTAATCGTAATGCTGAAATTCAGTTCCAGCGTTCGTGATTAGATATCATTTATCAAGTAATAACAGTGGAATTTCTCAGCAAATTCAAGGAAAACAACAACAAAAAATTATGATCTGCTACAATTTGCTAATTTATTGCCTTTCCCTCATCTAAGTTGCTAACTATTGAGTGGTGAACAATTATAATGACACACATCTACCAGTCTGCAGAGTCAAGCACAAATTCTAGTATCTGAAACACTTATACAGTAAAACAGCATTATGAAGTAGAAAGAAAAACAAAAATAGACTTCTATTTCTTTGCCCTGCCTTAAATTTAAAAATAATGAGCTGTTGGACGGCAACCATCGTCGTAAGGATTTGGTGGGACTGTGGAAACGAGTGTCAAATACTGCATGATGTATTAAAAAATTATAAGTAGCTATACATTGATTGAGCAGTATACGAGACACAATAGAATTAGCAAAATAATAATTTATTTGTAATACGCCAAACCGAACTACCAAGTTTGCTCGCAGCGCTCCCACGTATTCGCACAATGTGACAGACAATACGTAGATAAGACACAGATCGCTACCCCCACCCCCTTTCGCAAATGCACCAACAGAAGCACACATATCCCAGTCCACATACGCCCACATAAATACAATCATGTACGTGCAGTGTGCGTACAGGCGCAAAGCACTCGCTACGGGTCACCTATTTAAAATTTCAATTTTCGAAATGAGCAAAGGAGTTATAAGGAGTTACTACGTTGTGTAGTCCCTCAGTTCAGCCACACCTAAATCAAAATTCTACCCTGCCAAATTCAGCCGCCTCGTTTTTACTGTGTAATAACTATTGGTCTTTATACTCTTACATATACATTTTTATGATAGTAAAAAAAAACAAACAATTTTAACAGTGTATTTTATCCAAAACAACTTTGTAATCATTAACGTTTCTTTACTGCTACACAGATCTATCAACGAACGAGAAATTCGTCAACTTATCACGCTCGTTAAATATATTTTTTTGGCGAAATATTTGTATCCACGATCATGTTTTTTTTGCCCAGAACCTCTGCCGTGCGCTTCAACATCTCCAAACGAAATATGTGGTACACACTGCAGATTTCGGGAGCAATTTTGCAACGCTGGTGCTTCGGCCATAGCGATGTGGCTGGAGCGAAAGTTCTGACACCTCCAGCTTTGCCGCGCATGTGTTTCGCGCATCTAATTACGAAAGACACTATGGCTCTGCTTCCCAGTGTAGTCAGTACAGCGCAACGCTGACTCACATATTGCCTTCTGTTTAATACATATAGCACTCCTTTTGAATGCCAAAACACGCTGGTGCTTCTCTATTGTTCTCTTCGTGTGATCACGCTGACACAGCCTCGCCCCGCTGAGCTGCTTTGCCGCGACGCTGTTTTGGAAAGCTGTATTAATATTTCAAGGCATGATGAGGAAGATCGGGAGGTTGAAAAATTGAAAATTTGCCCTTGCGGGGAAGTAGAGCTCTAGGAAAACACGACAACCCCGCATCTTTTCAAAGCACAGCAATGAGATCCCAAATTCTTCACACAGTGAAATAACATCAAATAAAATAAAGAACAACGAAAAGAGGTTCATGATTGTAGATAATAAAACAGGTAGGTATTCTTGATAAAACATGATTTACTCAAATGACGTGCGTATATAGGTTTGTACGCATGAACGTACGAATGCATGTATTATTTACATATATACGTATTTGTGTATACATTTGAAAGAAAAGCTTAATGAAGTGAGTATACATCATTTTAGACAAACTCTACAAATAAACGGGTTTCTATTTGTACAGCTCATAGCAAGACCGTTGCTCTGAACCCAGGGTGATACCTTTTCACCCCTCCCTCCTTGTCTCCTCTTAGCTACGCAGCGCATTTTACTCCGGAAAATTTCTGCCAGGTTTTTAGTCCTGCTATTTGCTGCTCCGTGTCATTTAATCCACCGTAAACAGCCCTCCCGACGGCAGGTATTGGAACTAGAAACGCCGAATATCGACATATAGGTAAGGACGACCCAGATCGAACAACACCGGGGTGGGGGGAGAGGTGTGAGGCCAGGGTGGGGAGGAGAGGTCATAGAATTTTAGGAATGGCTGCTGGAGAAACACCCATACAGAAAGCAACAGCAGCTCTATATACATGCGTGTGTGTGTGTTGAGTAGATGCGGCAGCTCATCAGATGGGTTACTTTCAGTGTAAGGCGAAACAGCACGGTAATATTTATGAGTTGCATCACCCCTGCCCGCCCACCTCCTGGCAATTCATATCTTTGTGGCATTGATAAGGCTGAATATACGCGCTCAATATCTGCCTATCCGTCAGTCCGTCCTTCCAGCCAGCTGAAAGTCCGGGGTCGCAAGAGTTTGTATTTACTTTCCAAACACGGAAGCCCCCATTAATGTCATACCCTGTGAACTGGTCCTATTAGAGGTTTTAATGTATATGGAAAGAGCGATATTGATGTTCATTCTACTGAGTGCTGAAAAGAACTCGCAAACTGGAAAACTGCTAGGCCTTGGCACTGGCTTGCCTCCTTTATCGCAGAGCTCGATCTTGTTATTTAGTGCGACACTTTTTGAAAACACATCTTCCAGGTAAATGGACAAAGCGAAAGAAGCGTAGATAATGAAGAAGGATGTTGTGAAGTTGCGGCAATTTCCAGGTGACGTCAAATATGAGAAAGTGTCTGTGTCCACTTGTGCATGAGTACATGCATGCGCGTGCATGAGCGAAAGAGAGAACGTGTGCTATAGACAAAGAAATGTAAGAGAAAAGAGAGGTGGAAGGGAGAGAGTAGAGAGAAGAGAGACGATAACAGAGTGATCTGATTAAAAACCACTGCTAACTTAACGTGACAGCCTTATTTAGTAACGAAATCCTCGGACCAAACATCATCCAATCTCGTCATCTCATGCATGCACAAGCCAGGACCCTCCTTTCGTGACGAGCGGGATAAACTAGCCAAATTAACTCCCTTTTTCTCAGCTCTTACATCGACTACAGCTAACAGTGGAGTCCCAGAGCAAACAGCAGCCTGTTTCCCGGCTCGAGTAAAGGGACATCGATTATATGCTCAGTGGGGAGGTCGGAGGAAGCTTGAAACACTTTTTTTAATCAGTGGTATTTTTTAAAAGTCCAACCACTTAACTATGGAAAAGGCATTCTTTTCCTTTTATGATCGTTGCTGAATTGTCTTGTAAAAACCTGAATTGGCAAGAAAAATAGATGAAAACTAGAGAGTTTTTCCCCCAAGTCCAGACCATCCAGGTAAATACAGACCTTTCTATGTTTTCTTCATTATGAAGCTGCTTTCACAAATGTTGCAGACTATTCCCTACAGAACCTGACTTTTCAATGACAAGGAAGAACTATTTCTCTCGATGTTCATTCCACATAAAATTCTTCTTTTTTCAATCAGAAGATCTGTTTATGTACGAGTGGTTTTTTTCCATGTTTTATTCTTCATCCAGACATTTTTATGGTGAACATCAACAGTAGTTGATATATGATAGATTTTTAGTGTGGTATCACATCAGTGGCAACCGTAAACATACAGATGAAGAGTCTGAACACAACAGATAAGGTAGATGAACACACACACACACACACAGAGACACACCACACACACACAGAAGGGAGGAAAGAGAAGGGGGAGAAAGGAAATACAAGACGAGCAGAGTAAAGGGAACTTCCACTTCTTGTAAATGTCGAGGTGGGACATACGAAGTGTGCGAGTTGTGAGGACATATCTCCAGGTCAGAAGGAAGACTATCAACTAAACATGAATTTTTTATACGGCAACCATTTTTGCGAAAATTTGTCTGTTTTACAAATTCACTTTGTGGCAATATTTTTCTATCCGTTATCTTGCTTGCACTTCCTTCCCGAAAGCAACAAAACTGATGCATCTATTTAAACATCTACATTGATAAACGTAAAATTTGGCCATAAGTGAAATGAAACTAAAAATCTTATCTGTTGTACAGTCATTGTCAATACCGAATATAATTAGTTGTTTTATGAGTTCTAGCCTATCACAGTGAGCACACTTTTCCTTCAGTTTTGTAAAAAGAATGTTCCAGAAGTTTTTAACAATATTGAAATAAAAAATAAATGTTCACTTGTCTCTTCAGAACGAGCATAGGTTTGAGTCCCTTAGTCTAATACGAACCAATAGTGAACTGGTAGTTATGATGTGGTGGTTAATTCGGTATTGGAACCATCTAAGTTTCGTATTCGGGGTAGTAATAAAGGGGTGGAATAAGACATCTTCCCATCTAAGGTCTGTAGAACTCTTTTCCCATTTTAACACATGTTGGAGGTGTAGATGAGCATAGAAGCTTTTCTTATATTCCTTTTGTACCCCTTTGTGCTTAATTATGACCTGGAAATGTGTAGGGCTTTCCTCCTCCTCTATCCCTGTTTCTTACCATAGATAACAGAACTTTCTTTGGTATTTTTTAATCATCGTTATTCTGCTAAAGTGGCTTAAAATTGACTGTGTAATTCAAAGGTAGTTACATCTACTAGTGAGATTAGTGACGTCCCTAATCCACTAATTTCAAACCATACCCAATTGTACAGGGACATCAGACAAACCAAGGATATGAATATTAAACAATCTGTTTGCATTCACCTCAATAGCTATTAACCGTGTTGCAAAAACCCCGAACACAAACTTAATCTGTTGATTTATTTTCGTATCTCATACAGGCCTGTATTCGGGAATTTAGTAATTCATATCCACGTGTCTTATTTGTGATCGCTTTCTGGATTGTTTTTATGTACCTTATAACCTTGCCTTCTGTTATCTATTGTTTCCCGGTATGGTAGCTGCGTTTCCTTTCTGATGTAGGCTTTACGTGCAAGGAGACGTCTTGCTTTAAGCCTTTTCACTTCCGTTCCCCTCCCTCCCTCTCTTGCCTCCCTACATCGTAATGCGAACTTGAAGAAATGAGATGGAATACATACATGCCAAGAAGGACTTATGTGTGCCGCCATTTCGGAGGTATTGCAATGTGGAATAGCGCGCAGTTTGCAATATGTATGAGCGAGTTCTGATCTCAGACAGCGCCACCGTGTGGGAATGTAAATTTCTGCATTACCCGCGCCCTTCTAGTCAGGCAGAGGCAGATCGCATGGGAGTTTCTCCGGCCATTCCAGTCCCCACGCCATGTTGAAGATCGTGAGAAGCGCTCAGTCTGTTGCCCTCTGACACCGTCGGATTCTTGTCAGAGACCTACCCAGTTGAGGGCTGGGGCGGCCACTCATTCCGATAAATGGATGAGGGGAGAAGATGAAAGACTGGATTTCCCCCCTGAGAGTTAGGGGAGAGGGAAAAAAAGGAGTAGGTACGTAATTGAGCAGTTCACATAAGTTCTATTAGTGATACGTTATGTATGGTGAATAAACCAGGAAGAAAAACCCAGGGCATAAAATGTTTGTTAGGTAAGATAATAAATAAGTTGATAAATAAATGTCAATAAATACAATGGTAAATCCATTGCTCGAAGCACACCACAAATTTATCTGGATTACAGTATAATACATTTTTTAAAAAATTCATGCTTTTAAAATTGTCCCAGAAAAATATGTCAGTCACCAACGACTATGTACAATCCTTTAACAGACGTAAAAACCTACTTGTCTGCACACTTACTTTCATAGAACTGGTCCATCACACACGTACACAGGTTCTCTCCCTTTCTCACACACACAGACACACATATGCAGAATAAAAGACAGAAGCCAGACAGGCTAGCAGACGGGAGGATGCGGTGGACAACCTTGCACGAGGCAACAACAGCTTTCTCTTCCATCTTGGACAAAGCTGATCATTAAGCCCGTAGCAGTTTAGGGCGGAGAAATTTAGAAAAAGTTTGGATATTTCTGGATGGGATTCATCGACCGATTCTACGCTAGAAAGCTAACTAAGCAAGAAAAATCACTGTCATGTCGGTACTGATCTACCGAATGCTGCATTTTAAGCTCCAACAAGGCATGGCTTGGTTTGGTGACGTCAAAGCATTTCTCTTCTGTCACGTGTAGCCAAAAATAGCCGTCAGCTCGCCCGCGGTCACTTGTGGGTCTTTCATACCGGCCCACTCAGGCTCTGGCCAGCGTGCGAGGCAAATGTGTAAATATCCCTCCGCCATGATGTATCACTTTTGTATAAAACCGGACATGACGTCTCTTGGTTTTCCTAGCCAAGTCCAGTGCTCTGACCAGGGACAGCTGCCATTTGGAGAACGACAGCTCGATTAAGCACACATTTTACTACGGCAAAGCAGGGATGCTGGCACAAACCTCGGACTTAGTTCTGCAGCAACAAATATCTCTTCGGAAAATTGTCATTCCAGGGAAGTCAGAAACGTTTCAGCCCTGAGTGGTTCAGCGAAAACTTACTTTCAACAAGGATACGCAGCTTATAAGGAATGTCCTCTCTACTTCAGAGATGTCTGGTCTGACTACGTGGATAGATGGATGAATCGAAGGACGAAATAAAAAACGCGAACAACAACATCAACAAAAAAAGATAAGAAATCAGAAGCTAAATCCAGAAGCAAATAGCAAAAGAATGGCCGGTGTGGAGAGTTGGGATGACTGAAAGATTGAAACAACCCAAGAGACATCAGACAAAACTGAAACGCCGCCAACCCGAAACACAAAATAACAAATGGCCCAGCGTAGACCCTTGTTGATTCCCTCAAGAATGGGTTTATCGATTTTATGCATAGTGATTTATTCCATCTCAGACTCGCCAGGACGTGAACCTTGGGGCTTGAGTCTTGGCTAACAACTGATTGTGTGCTCTGTCCCTGCTGGCGAGTTCACCTGCTAGCTGACTTTATGCTACATTACGCATGCACACTGGTTAACATATAGGGTGTGCTTCGCGGAAGACTCTGCGCGTCTCACGGTCACTCATTAGTGGTGTTTGGGTAGCGAGAGGGAGGGTGGGTAGGAATGGATAAGCGCATATAGGTGTGATTGTAAAGATAACTTAAAATGGCCAGAGAACTTGAACATATAATCTTCGCGTTAATGTTTACTGGAGTAATATCCACATACATCCCAAGCTTATTGGTTTCCAGTGCCAGTTTACACACGCGCGCGCGCGCGCACGCACGTGCGCGTGTCTTACATTTTATGACTATTTATGTTTTATAACTATGTTATATTATGTATTTTATGAATTCTATTTTTATTTATTATGCATAATATGTGAACTAATTGTTTGCTACCTTTTTGATACTGTTCGTCATATCCTCCTCCCTCAGGTGTGAAAAAAACAATTACAGATCACTGCCATAGTCATAAACATCAAAATAATTATTCAGTAGCGAAAGGCTCTTCACACCTGACCATGGATGAGGTTAGGGAACGCCTGAGCGGTGTCCGCAATCACGCATATCAGACGCGACTGTCGTCGCTGATTGTTCAGCTTTCCGAGGTCAGTAGTAATGATATGCGCATCGTCTCGCCCAGCTTTTCTAAACCAACAGAAGCGACTGCTTTCGCCTTCCTTCCCTGACATGTCTGCGTTATTCCGGTCAACCTGGTTGGTTGACAAGCGTGAACAGGCTAACACGAACCACTTCTTCAACCCTAACCTGGAAATCTAAAATCTCCACCGAATTTCCCAAGCGTTTCTCGAAGAATTGATTTTGCGAGCGCATGCAAGTCTTAGCGCGCCCGGTGACCTACAAACACTCAGTGTTCGTTAAATTCGCACCGCCTATTGACCGCCCTGCACGTTGCGCGCATGCGCAGTGGTTGTCGTGGGTTTCCGCTCCACACCTCGCTTTGCGCGCCATCTTCCGGGCCAAGTAAGGCCTACTTCTGCTCCGCATGCCTCCCAGAAATCTCAGTAGAACGCCCTTCTAGATCAGGTACAGGTTGTGGAGGAATGAAGTAAGCAGACATAAGAAAGAAAGATAGAAAAAAAGAAATAAAACAGGGAAGGAAGCTTTATTTTGGGACCTACAGCTACCTTCTTTTTATAACAGCTAACCCCCGGGCCCCGTATGCATGATAACGATTCTAAATCTATTCCCGAATAGTGGATTTTTTCCGGCTCTAAAAACGCTGTTTCGGTGAACTTGGAAGAAGCTATTCGTTGCTGGGACGATCGAATAACTTAATCACCGAATAACGAGGGAAAAATAAGCTATTCGGTTTTCGTGCATGGGGAATTCGAGGAACTTATTCCTGTCATAGTGGTTATTCTAGAATAAGTAAACTATTCGGGTTTCTTGCATACAGAGCCTGATGTGAAAAATAGTGATGTTCAAAACGAAGGAGGGCCAGGTAGAAAGAACAGATGTACTCCTCTGTCCAGGATCGGTTTAACGAAAACCATATTTTGGGGCTCTCGTCTTTCTTACTCCATTCGGGAGTACATAAACGACGAAATGACTCCATCCATCGGTTTGATGAAACTGTCACGTTTATTTCCTTGATGAAACTGTCACGGTTATTTCCTCGATGAAACTGTCACGTTTATTTCCTTGCTGAAACTGTCATGTTTATTTCCTTGATGAAACTGTCACGTTTATTTCCTTGATGAAACTGTCACGTTTATTTCCTTGATGAAACTGTCACGTTTATTTCCTTGATGAAACTGTCACGTTTATTTCCTTGCTGAAACTGTCACGTTTATTTCCTTGATGAAACTGTCACGTTTATTTCCTTGCTGAAACTGTCACGTTTATTTCCTTGATGAAACTGTCACGTTTATTTCCTTGATGAAACTGTCACGTTTATTTCCTTGATGAATCAGTAGCGTTCATCTGTTTGGCGAAATAGTCCCGTTAATTCTAGTTAGTTTAGTGAAATAGTCACATTTATTTTGCCCGTGTTCAGTTTCTAGGACGTTTTGCACCCATTCGCTTGTGACCTCTTGTTCAGGTCACGTACGCCGTGAAGGCTCGTGCCCCAGGAGTCTGTAACTCCCTGAAGCCGACATAATCTTGTTAGGTCGGCAAAGGAGTTACAGGCTGTCGCTGCTGTTCAATCCTGAGCGTAGTAGCTAAGCGGAAGTGACATCACAAACGTCTTGCCACTGCTGACCTTAGAAAATATAGCAATTATGAAGTTCGTCTAGTTGAATAGCATTTAATAAACACTTCCTTGACATCTGCTGTTTCCTCTACAAGAGAATAAAACCTTATTTGCTCACATGAATTTAACCAAACAAATGCGTTTGTACAGTACTGAAAGTTACTATCAGCTCTTCACATTTTAATGATAAACTGAAACTGCGAAATGAAATTACTGAAATGCAAATAAAGTTGCCTCTTGGGTTCTTATGCTGTCAAATGCTTCATTCTCACTTAACATAAAACAACATGTTTGAAGCACACAATGTTTTATTGTACTGAGATATCTAATGTCAATGTCAGCTGTAACTCAAGAAAGATGAGCACTCACAAACAGGGCTTGACTTCGGAAGGACAAGAAGCAATTGTGCGAAAGCAACAACAATGGGCTGTGCTTATAATGAATGGGGAACGAACTGCAAGTGTTTATGGACAGCCATAGCTGTCGTGGCTGAATTACTGCGCAGGTTCTAAACATGTTATTGTGGCCGTGATAATCACGTGCAGGCGACAACGTGGTATCAATGCGCGCAGTAAACATGCGCGTGCACAAATGTGCGAAGTAGCTGCAGCATTATTTGAAATCCAAAGCAAGCATGCTTGAAGGAAAAGCTTTTCGAGAATGCCCCGATCGGTTGTTGCTTTCAGCCGTTGTCAATTTCCGGAATTCCAGGAAGCGAAACAGGATCCGCCACAGTGCTAGAGGCGGATTGTGACCGCCGCGCATCGGCCTTGCGCACTGGCGGAAGCAGCTGTTGCGAGATAGTTGTTGCATGCTGGCTAGCCGTGCAGCGAGACTCCTCACTGTGAGCGAGCCTGGTCCGTGGCTAATTCCCCTAAATGGCGGCCATAAAGTGGCCGACTTTATCGTCCACGTCAAAGACAGAAGCCCTGGCGAGCCAGTGTGTAGAAGGTTCAGCGCCTTTATGTCAGAGAGCCTGCAGTCTCTGCGTTTGGCAACCAGTCAGTTTACGAAACACACTTGCTAGCGGTTGAACCACTATTGCAGGATTTACACGGCTAGACTGTCATGTGAAGAAACACGTATATCCAGAGAATATTCAAAGAAATATGTGTCAGAGGTAGAAAAAAATGTGGGGGTACAAAAGCAGACACAAACAAATTGAATGAGCTATCCTTCTAGCAAATCTGCTTTGTCGGCAGAACAGTATCTACAAAGATAGTAAACATCATTAATTAAAAAAACCCAGATAGTCCTATTGGTTTTATTTCATTTTCAATTCCTTTTTTCTGCAGCTGCTATTGGCTGTTAGGGTTCGTCAGAGACAGAAGGGGTCGAGAGGTAGTAAAATAGTTTGAGGAGGGACGAGTGGGGCCTGTCATCAGTCAGCGCTTGTGTTAATTATATTCCTGTCCTGGCCAGTTTGATAGTAGTGTTGGGGTTCTGCCAGTAGGAGGACAGGTGTTAATATCTGTTTGACGAAGTGCAAGAATATTCTGCAATATGTTCTCCTTAACTAGCTCTTTCCGGCACTGTTTTATTGAACGTTCTAAAAATAAACATCAATTTTGGCAGGCGCCTACAGCATGAGAAAAACATAAAGAGCTTAAAAACTTGCTGATTGCGGTTTCCGAACACACATTTTCACACCCATGCACGCACGCACGCCCAAAGGAGATCGGAATATATGTTTTCGATAGCACTTTTTCGCACAAGAAGTGCTTAACCCTTTCGTACCGATGATTCTCAATGGAGACATGACTTTTACTTTGCATTCTGAGGTCTCCCGTGCAAGACTTTTTGTAAATATTCAAACTGTAAGATACTGGGGAAAAAATTAACAAATAATTGTGTGTCTTTCCTTTATCAACGTGACGTCGTTTTAACAAGGATTGAGGGAATTCCTTGCTATCGCCGTGACATTTCTTTCTGATTAACTATTTAAACAGTTGTGCATGTAGGTGAAAATACAAACCATTTCACTTACATCCGATTTATTTTAAATCTTTATCAACGTCTACAACCTTTTCTAATCTGACGAAGCAGCTGAAGAGGACGAAGAGCTAAAGTTCAATTCGCGAAGCTGGTTTCGGTGGCTGTTCCTCTCAAAGATGCCGCAAAGAGATCGAGGGGACGAGAAGCGTAAAGGGACGCCAACTCTCTGGACCAGTTGATTTCGCCCGACCTTCTTTGCCACGAAAGCGCCACCAGCCTTCAGCCAGTCAGAGAGCGCGATGCAGACACAGCTTCGGGACTTCACACAGCACGACCAGAGAACCCCAAGCCCCTTTCAGCCATTTCACATTCCCTTGTTTCTCTTTTCGCCACGACCAGTCCTCCAAAAATGTAACCGAAATGTCTGTAGATTAAAACATGGGTAAGTCCAGAAAACTATTGGCAAATTGGCAGGCTCAGTCTTTAGAAACTCCTGACAGAGCTTATTTCATGAAAAACTTTTCTATGCCATACCATTTAGAATCTGCTTTTATCGTCAATAAAATTTCAAAAAGAAAAAGCTCGAGCATTAAATAAAGTTGTCCTGATGTTCTCAGTAAATGCTAACTATAAAATATGTTGTAAAATCTTTTCTTCATGAACTTATCGATCTCGGTACAAAAGGCTAAAGCCCTATATTGTGAGGGATCAACGAAGGGTACTCAAATCCCAACGTGTATCGGTGATGACACTACCCCCAGTGCAGTTTTCGTCAACGGGACAAACATCTTCAACATCTCCTTTTTTATCAGCTGATAATAAGACAACCGCCAGTGCAGCTTTTGTCAACGGGTCAAACATCTTCAATATCTCCTTTTTTATCAGCTGCCAAAGCTTGACGTCACACAAACTAACAGCAACCGTTGATCTCCGTCAATTTCTTTGACATGAAATCGATCACTCTGCTACAAATCTGTGATCCGGCAGCCTTCCAAACAGGCACCTGCCATTTCTGGCGGCTCTGAAACAGCTGACACGCGCGTGCGCACGGGAGGTAGGGAGGTGGAGTGCGTTGGCTAAAGCGCGCGCCAGACCCGCCATGTCCGGTCGTGGACAAGAGCTTTCTTATCTTCAGGTCTCGAGAGATCGTTGAAAACGGCCCGCGCTGGTGGAAGTGCATTGTGTATCACCTGCCCGAAGCGCCTTAGTCTTGTTTTATCGCAGCTCGCCAAATTATTGCGTCTAAGTATTAGGCCAAGGCGTGCTGCGAAAGCGAAAAGATCAATCAATCAATCAATCAGATATTTATAAAATCTGAGGAGCGAACTTTGACATTTAACAGATGTACCGAAGTGTCCCTTTTCATTTGTATGAAACCTCAACAGGCGGGAAAAGAGAATACATCCTCATACAGAGTTTACACCTCCTGCCTCAGTGAGGGGATTGGCTGTCCTTTATCCGGGAGTTCGATTGCCGGCAGTTTTGAAGAATTCTTGTAGAATCAAACAAGCAGTACGTGCAACCTAATTTTCCAAGTTTGCTTTTTTGTTTCTTTGTGTGTGTGTGTGTCATTTAGACATATGTGTACTGGCTATATGGCGGCTTTTTCATGAGCTTCTAGCTCTTTGTGTTACCATTGACGTATTTGCTTTATTGAAAATGGCAAATTAAAAAAAGACTATATGTGTACCGATATTTTTGTGCATTAACTAGCTTTTAAATTCGTGGAGAAATATCGCTCCCACAATTTTTCTGCTCTCTGCGCCCCCCCCCCCCCCGCGTGAACGCGCGCGCACACACACACACACACATCTGGGGGAGGGGGTCAGAATCTGCGGGTCTGGAAAGACGTCATGTCCTCCTCCTCCTGAACACGAATGGATACTTATCTGTATGGTCTGGTTATGGTAATGATTACTGATAATTAATCTAACCATTTCTTCTAATTAAGTCAGAGGCTACACCAGACCATGCCAGACAAGTCCGTCTCTCCCCTGCTACTCCCTTGTCGCTACCTATCGCTGTTCTTGCTGAAGACGACTTACGGGCACAGACGGGGACAGAGAGGAGCACAGACGGTCGCAATTTTGAGCGGAACGGAAAGCAGTTGTCCAAATCGTGTTCTGTCAATTACGGCGTGAGCACCAATTGATTTTAAACAAGCCCTCCCTACTGGGCTTCCTTTTTTATAGTATACGAGTCGGACCACATCCTCCGTCATCCTGTCCCATCTTGTCCTTAGTGACTCTCCTCAGAGGGAGGCGCGAAACGGAATTTCTTTGTCGCTACTGTGAAAATAAAATTAATTTATCATTCGGGAGACAGTCTCTGTCATTAATTACAGTGCCGTTCGTTCACATGAGCTATCGCATGTCTAAAAATATTTACACTGCCAGGCTAAAAATATTTGTTGATAAAAAAGACCAGGTAATCTGTTAACAACGCGTTCATGAACATGAAGCATTTAGCTTTATGCAAGTCTGGCTGTTTCTCATCTTTAGTGTTTTACTTTTTCCACAAAACAGGGAGTTTAAGATGCTTTTTCGTGAGGCACATTCGCAGGAAAATTATTTATATTTCATTGTGGCCCTGTTGTTTTGCTTTCTTTGTACTTTACACCAGCATTTCTACCACTGCCTTAATTTGATCGAGAAATAACTGTCGATCTTAGCTCTGCATTACTGGGAATTCAAAAATTTGCTTCTTTTAAAAATCTTTGATAGAACTTTTGTAAGGCTTAGCCACGACAATAAGTCAAACAGGGAAAACTTATAAACTTTCTAATGAAATGCACCATTTCATTATTAAGTAATGATAAGACCTCTGAGATAATATTTCATGAGAAGTCCTCTGAGAATATTTCATGAGACAAGTCCTCTGAGATAATATTTTCTCTCAGGGAGTTTGGGTCGGAAATTATTAGCGTTAAGATGGCGCTTTATCTCTATTTATATTGTTCTGTTAGTTTGTCGAGATCTGGATTTTTTTAAAATCACCATTTCGCTGGGTGTTTATATCTGGCAGTGCTTCGAAGAGGCTGAGGAAGACCGGTGTCACGTGACTGCCTTGTGCTTCTGTCTCAGCTGGGTGGTGAACACGACACGATACTTCACCACACAGTATGGCCTCTATCTCCAGCCACAAGGCGGTCTTAGTGGGGTTGGGGGGGGGAATGAAAACCACTCACACAAGAATGACGATCAGTGCACTGATTTGTATGCCACCAGGGCGGTAGCTGGTGATCAATACAAATGACCTCTAACATTTAGCGGAGCGTGGAAGCGACAGGTAAATGTTTCACTTAAAGGTCAAGTCTGGGTTTAGGTAAACGCCGACCATGACCGTAATAAAACTTAATGTGTATTAAAAATCTTGGTGAGCAATCGAAACAGATCTCTCCGTCAGATCATTAACTTGCTGAAGTCACAAAGAAGCGAAGTGACGGTGAATTTTCACCTGTATATTTTTCATCACCTTTCAAGGGACAACCTTTACCTTTTCACCATCACATTTCCGTAACACGTCACCGCTGCATTAACCTTAATAGATAGGAAGGTTGTACATTGGATAGTACTCACGTGAACTTAAAAAAGTTCTGTGATGCTACTGTGGTAAGCCCAAGTGACCTCACAGGATGAAGCGAGCACGCTTTGCTCCTTGGTAGATTCGCAAATCCACACTCCTGGCCTGCCTCTGTACAGGAAGTCTGGGTAATTTAAAGAAAAGGTTAAAGTGAAGGATAGAGCTTAAGATAAGGGCAGGTTAGTGCTTAGGGCTAGGCTTTTACTTAAAGGAAGTGAAGTGCGCATGCGTCAGTAACAAATCGGTGGCCGGTAAGGACGGCTCCCTACTGGCAGAAAGTCAGCGAGAAGTGAATGTTAATTGAAAAAAAAACCAGGCTGCTGACCCCAGCTGGAAGTCCGTTAAGGGACACGGACCGGCTGAGCCCGTTTGTTTTAAGGGTCATCTTGTACCAGTTCACCAAGCTCTTCGCGCTCTTCAAAAGAGATGCCAGAGATTTCCAAAGGGAGGCTATTCCCAACCTAGTTGGTTCCCGGTGCCACGTTAATGGTGGAAATAAATCAACAGCTTTGTTGCTGCCTGGAGGAATGAAAACAGGAATACGTCACGAGTAACTCATGGCTGCACTCACACAGAAACAGATCAGTGAAGACTGAAAGCAAGTGAGGAAGCTGGTCTGCAGACACAGCCATGGGCTTTAAATGTAGCATTCAGTATTATTTCTGAGTTTTTCTGCAAGATATCAAAATAATTATTAATACGGCAAAATGTACCTGCACATGTATAGTCTTACATGTATATGTGTGACTGTACCTGTAGAGGTTTAATTGTACCTGCAGATGTATAACTGTACCTGTAGAAGCATAACTGTACCTGTAGATGTATAGCCATACTTGTAGATGTATAACTGTACCTGTTGATGTAAAACTTTACATGTAAATGTACAACTGTACCTGTACATGTATAACTGTACCTGTACATTTATCGCTGTACCTGTACATGTATAATTCTACCTGAAGATGTATAACTGTACCTGTACAGATATAACTGTAAATGTACATGTATAACTGTACCTGTGTATGTATAGCTGTACCTGTACACGTATAGCTGTACCTGTACACGTATAGCTGTACCTGTACATGTATAACTGTACCTCTCGTCTCTTCGTAGGAATCTCTGAGTATAATGGGAAGTAAAGTGGTATTTGAAAGAGCCTTTTTCAAGCATAACTCAAAAAAATCTTCGAGCAGGAAAAGACGTCAGTTGGAAAATGAATAATAGTGTTAGATTTGTCATAGACACACACACACACAGAGCAAGATCCTGCAAGGAGTTGCATGCCGCCTCGAGTCTCGTTTCTGTAGATAAAGACCCGTACAGTGCACAGCCAGATCTTACACACAGTAAGTGGACAGACAATGGACACAGTTATACAACTTAACCTTGGCCTCTAATGTCTTCAAAAGACAACGCCATTTTCTCATTTCTTCTCTCTCTCTCTCTCTTTCTAGTTCTTCCTTTTAGCCTAGTACTTTTGCTTTTGGAACGTATAATCTCATAAAAAATGTTTGCCATGCGGGTATATCGGTTTGTGTATAGAATTTTATCCACTTTGTCACTGTACTTATTCACGTTGTGCAAACTTCCCCCTTCCAGAAGGGGCCCTGGCCTCGTTGGAATAAAAATTTCGTTTCGTTTCGTTTCTAGTTCTTACTCTCTCCGAGGGGATCAACACAATTGCATCGCAACTGATCGAAATGTCATCAGGAAAACTAGTCCAAGGACATTTTTTGACTTCGCATAATTACTTCGCAGTCCGTGCACTGATTGGCTCAGTCCCGGTAAGAGATTGATAGCGCGAGAGAGATCAATATATATATATATATTTCGGGGAGGTTTCGGTTCATTTCGGGTACAGAGGGCCTCGCGCTATGTCCGACTTTGACTTCTGACCCGCCTTAATCTACACACCGCTTGTAAACCCGTGTTAACGCAGTCAGACAAAAGCCAGCCTCACATTGTTCGATAAAAGCAGTTCTCACACTCCTTAGTTAAGTTGAATTAAAAATAGTAGAAAGAAAATAATCCGATCGTCACCATTAAATACCTTCGTCATTAATTTCGACAGATTTTTCCTCAAGGAAACAGTAAAAAAAAACCAATCAAAATTTATACAGTTCTATAATAAAATTAAATCACTTTTTTCAGAAGGGTTGATTAGTTTTTGTTCGGCTTA
The DNA here is from genome assembly GCA_004794575.1 of Lanistes nyassanus. NCBI lineage: Eukaryota > Metazoa > Mollusca > Gastropoda > Architaenioglossa > Ampullariidae > Lanistes > Lanistes nyassanus. The sequence goes on along the minus strand of SMGT01002342.1, from coordinate 113,799 downwards.
GTCGAGCAGTGTGAAATCGCCATAACACGATTTTAGGAACCCAGTAGGAACTTGAAATGGTGTCTTGTCTTTGTCCTCGGCGAATAAATACTTTGGTACTATACGTATACTATCTTCTGCACAGAATTGTTATCGAGAGGTAACCGTGTGCGTTACGTTTACTGTTGATGGCTCTTGAGGGAAAGACTTTAAGTTCTACAACCATATCACAGTGACATGATATGTCTGTAAAACAGAGGTTCGTTATTTAAAGACGGGTTATTAGCAGAAACTGGGTATCGTGACGTTAAAGGCCTTATATTGACGTGCGTGTAGGGGTCATTATTAAGCTTTGCTTGCAACTGCCACGTGCAGCCAAACTTCGCGTGCAATCATTACTTGGTTTACATTTTGTTGGAACAAACTTTTGAAGAGATCGATGACGAGTTGCCAGTGGTGTCACCCTGTGTAGGTTACCTATTGTCCTACCTCGGGAACAGAGAAAAAAGTGCACATCTCCCCCCCCCAATCTTGTCCTTCCAGCCCGTCGGCTGTTCAGCTCATTAGCAGCAGGCCCCTCAAGGGCATGAAAATTGGCCATGTGATAGAAGAGCTGAGCAAAATGTCTTTGAAAAAACACATGTAATCACAGGGTTGGGTTGCATAAGAGTTAGATATCAGCCCTTCCAGTCATAAGAGCGGTCGATGTGTGTATGTTATGTAAACCTTTACGTGTGGGAAGAGACGCGAACGGACGTACATTCCTGCCCAGGACGTTTGCACGCGGGGAAAATATTACTGGTATTGCCGACCTCAAACGAGGCACAAGAAAACCCATTGTGAAAATCATAAAATGTCTTGCACATGCAATAATTACTGCAAAGCCGCGTGAGCAGACCATTTCACCAACAGGAGCTAAAGTGCCCTTGACCTTCTGTAAGAGAGGCCTTGACATTAATCTCCATGGTCGAAAAATCGATTGTTGCTCATGGCGGAGTGCATCGAGAGACACAATGAGGAGAGCTCGGGGAATAGAAGAGACAAAAACACATCCCAGCCTCGTCAACATTTTAAAAAAGTCAGAACTTGTAACTGTTCACAATTCCTTTTTTTAAATTTTGAAGAGTGGTATCGATTAATAGGAATAAGCAATACGTGACTTCTCCACTATGATAGTGCAGACGCCCGCACGGACACACGCACAGACACGCGCCCCATGCGACTCACAATTGATCGCAGAAAATGGTGTGTGTGTGGGTGGGGGGGAGAGTTCCTTAGAGTACGTCGTCTAAGGTTTTGTGTAATATATGTGGCCATTCCTTTCGGTACCCCTTTGTTGCGTGCGTCCTGTTATAAATAAAGTTTTTAAACAGTTTACAAGACAGGTTCACTACCACAAACAATTGAAATAACTCTCTCACTGCGACACAGACACAATAGCTGTCTACTGCACACAACAATTGAAATAGCTCTTTCACTGCCACATAGACACTTACAATAGCTGTCTACCGCACACAACAATTGAAATAGTTCTTTTACTAACACACAGACACAGTAGCTGTCTATTGCACACAACAATCGAAATAGCTCTGTATCCCTTTTATATGCTATCAAATTCGCTGAATGAAAAACAGATTGAAAAAAGTCAGTCAGTCGTGACAAACAATATTGGTGTTTGCTTCTGGCGGCTTCATTTTGCCGTAGACTACCCTCTCCGCCTCTCCATCCACATTAACCTAACCCTCTGTGTGTGTGTGTGTGTGTGTTCTCGCGCATGCGTCCGCAACCGCACAAGGAATGAAGCCAAAAGTACGATTTTCAGCCGCAGGTATACAGGCGAAATCAGTGAGTTGTGTAGGGTTAACCCTGTTAGGAACCCATCCGGGACAAAATTTACGCACGATGAACACGTTTCCTCTTCAGACAAATGCACGTTTTCGAATAAATACAGACACTGCCGCAGGACACAGAAAAGATGGCAAGACAAGGAGCTAACATGGAAATGGTAGACCACAATGGCCAACAGTAAACATTCCCTCTGTAGGAAAAACAACCACGCCTAGATGAACTGCATGGACGAAAATTGGGAAACGCAGACGCTCGCCACAAACCATCCGTAAGCACTTGAAAACTGAGAGCAGCCAAAGACGTTTGCACTTACAGTTCTCCACAAGCGCTCTGACCGGCTGACGTACAGGCTATTCACGATACAGACAGTGACACATTGCACGCCTGCAGACATACACTTCGGAGGTTAAGACAAACTGTACAGTGTAACCGCTATCGCAACATGTGAGAATAGCGATTGTGTTAAAAGAACTGCATGGTTAGTGCTCAAACCTCTATTGAATTTCTCTTTGAGTTTTGCAAGTTCCAGACCAGGACAAATTGGTTCCATCTTATGTGTGCACCTTTGAGTAATTGAGGAAGTCACTGTTACCACAAAGTCCACAAAAACGCACGCGAAGTCAAGAAGTTGGTGATTGGGATGATAATACGCTCGTCACCAATGACAAATGCCTGCCATTCGCGCACTGCTATACGCGTAGCACTGACACATGCCTGTCACTAGCGCACTGTTACAGCGTAGCAATCCTAAAGGCATCATTCGCACACGACTATACGCGTCGAGATGGTAATGTGACACAGACGCGAATGTACGGACGTGCATGTGAAGTTGCAAGCATTTCCAAAATCTGGGGCAATTATTCACAGTTGATAACTCATTCCTTGCTAGCTTGCTAGCTTAACATTTCCTGCCAGGTTCATGCCCCCCCCCCCACTTAAAGCGAGCAGAAGAGTATCAGTTAATTTCGTGTCCCAAGTCATTTTTGCTTACAAAGAGTTCTTTCTTTGTCCTGTTCCTCTGTGTACCGGCGACTTTGTCAGCAAGAAAGGCTCAAGTCTTCCTCCAGGCATCTTCCTGCGGTCCGTCTGTCCCTGCTAAATTTGATAATACTCACACTCAACCCAGACAGGCAGGATGCCCTTAATTTCATTTCTTCGCAAACCGGTAACCCTAAAGGGGATTCTGATGCAAGTTTAATTTCGTTTCCATGGAACACGAGAACCTGTGTGAGGCTCCTTGTAGAAGTTTGGTAAGCTCGCTTCCCTTGTTTCCTGATGTGGACTTTCCAGCCCCCCCCCCCCAGCCAGTCAGAAACACAGTTACTTGTCCCCAGCCAATTAGGAACAAGCTTAGATGGTGACTGCTTAAGGACTTAATCCGAGGTCGGCAGGGAGGGTCTTGGTTAGCAGGATAGTGTTGCAGCATCTCATGACATGAAAAGATGCAGACAAGTGCTGACACAACATAACGGTATGCAAGAGATAACGTCATCACCATCATCATCGTCGTCATCATCGTCATCATCATCATGATTTGTTTGCGGTGAGTTTTGTTGAATGTTTCTCTGGCTCCATGTCAGGATGAATTATACGAACGCCCTTTTCCCTTGCAATGATCGCAAAGGGAACGCCTCTGATATTTATTTATTTTTCTGTTTGTCTACTCCAGTTTCTGTTGCATCGCATTTCTGATCCTCTAGCCGATTGCTGATTTCGTGCAACAGTCCAAGGTCAATCCCAGCAACACCCCAGACGTCCTTATATCCGGCTAGAGACCCAGCATCACGTGAGTGGGCGTGGTCTGTGTTTTTTCCAAGCCCCTGCGTGCTTTAGAATGAGACCAGTGCGTTCGCACAGACTGATCATCCCGCGTAATGTGACTTTGATTACAGTGTGAATGGGTTTCAGTAAACAAAGCCAAATTGTTATCGGGGTTTCAAATCTTGTATCCAGTTCCTGTATTACCTTTGTAGGCGGCATCTGTCTGCTTACAGAGTCAGTCAGATATAATGTTAGCTGCTGGCTCGACATGCAGTCCCCCGTCCTCCCCAGCCCCCCCCCCCACACACACACACCACAAAAAAACAAACAAACCCGGAACCGGACCAAAACAAAGAAACATCAAAAGTGCATCTTACTCTCACGAGGTGAACGAGCCCTGGAACCACATTTTAAAACAAACAAACAAACAACAACAACAACCACAAAAACCAGTTGCCATTCTTCATGGCACCTGAAGTCGGACGCGAATCAGTTCTAATCCTCACTAGGTAAATATATGCGCTCAGGCTGGATTAACCGGCTTGCCGCCATTAATCAAGAACGATCGAGTAATCACAACAGTCAATGGCTGCTCCCGAGTAATCCCGACAATCAATGACTGCTCCCTGCATGCAAAGACATGGCTGCCATACAAAACCTCTGTTCTGTGTCTTCCATCTCTTTATTTCTACAGCGACGTGGCTTGGGGCTAGTACCACAATTCTCAGTAGCAGACTTTTCAACGTAATATTTTTTAAACGACCGGCAGTCCCCTTTTCATAAAGTAAAGATGAACATCGAACTGAGTACGTACTTATTATAAGATTTTCAAACAGTTCTTTGTGATCTGTTTATCCCCAGGACAAGATACAAAAGACACTCAAAACTTCGATTCCTGGTCTGTGTTGTATGGGCGTTTGTATCTTCTCTTTCTCATAACAACGTGGTGACCTCTGACCGCAGTGTATTTTAAAAGCATCTTTCTGTGTGGGAAGAACCTACCAGTGCCCATGCAACCCATGCAACCCAGCCTTAACATTCGGACCGTTCCTGGTAGTACCGAGCTTGTTCCAAGCTTCACGACAAGAATTCATGGTCACGTGTCTAATATATTCTGGTCGCAGCTAAGGTAGGCACAGCTGTAGACGGAGACCGGCTTTTAGACCGCGAGTTAACCTTCGTTCGTTCCCTGTATGTCCCCCGCGAGTTGTGTTTCTAAGACCTGGTCCCCCTTCACCCCGTGTCCTCCCGTGTCCTCCAACGCATGGTTCGCGCTAAGACTGGGTCACCCCTCACCGCAGTTTTTCCCCGTGTCCCCAGTGAGATGTGTTTCTAAAACTTGGTCTCTCGTCATCCCATTCCCCCACCCCCACCCCGCCCCCGTGTCCCCAGCGTGTCGTGGTTCAAAGACTTGCTCGCTCATCACCCCGTTTGCTGTCCAGCGTCTCTGGCCGCACACGACACCAACGCGGTCTTCCTTTCGGCAACCTTTCCTCGCCCTAGAGCCTTCGGTGATGGTCATCGATCTACGTCACGTGGTATTGATCAGGAGACAGAGGAACACGTCGCCTTTATCGCCAGCAAGGCAGCCGCTAAGGAGCAAAGTGATTCAGCGCTTGGTTTCCTCAAGCACCTTGCTGTGTCATGCTTGGTCTATCATAAATCAATCTCTTGATCTATGATAGGCCGAGCATGATAAGATCTGATCAATGGGTGTTTGTGGGTTTTTAATTGTGTGCGGGTTTGGTTCAAGTAAGCAGCCATTGGCTATATGACGGAAAGCCGACAACTGTGTCAACAGGTTATATGGCCGCAGGACGTGCCTGTGCCGCAGACGGGATCTGAACCCACGACCATTGATTCTCACTGTCTTTGTGAGAACGCTTTGGAATATCGCTGCACCACAGACAATCCCATAATTAAATGGATTAAAGTTATGTCACATGAATAGAGAAACGGACAGCCGGACAGGTGGATGGGTAGATGGATTGATGGATGAATGAGGAGAGATGAAAGAGGAAGATTCAAAGTACGAAAGAGGAAAGTTCTGGTGAAAAAGTAAAGAACGTTGAAACACATTTTCAGCGCGCGCGCTTACTAACGTGGGTCACTTGCTTACATTTGCGTGATTGTGTACGCGCCTGCGTTTCTGGGTGTCCATACGTGCGTACACGAGTGCGTGCATGTGTGGGTGGGTGTGTGGGTGCATATGTGGGTGCGTGTGTGGGTGCATGTGTGGGTGCGTGTGTGCATTTTGGTGCTGTTACGCGTGAAGTGCATCGTTGTGTGCATATGACCGCCTAATTTCAAATCCTGCTCCCATCGATTCCGACGTCTGAATGCAGCACAGCGGAAATATATTCTACGTGCACGGAATGTGTCGCGGGCACAAGTCATTTCCCGGACCCCTTGGGGCCCACCTCCCGTACCAGGTCCATAACGACTCGGGAAAATCACTTTCAAGGCGGCACAACATACTTTTTTTTTTTTACAAGTTTGCTTCCTTTCTTTACGCTGAAACACCATTTTCATTTTACCTGGTCAATATCTTCGTAACTTTTTCTTCTCCTCTACTTCTTCTAATTCTTCGACACCTATTTTCCTTCTTCACAGGGGGAGGGAGCTGAGTGTGAGTCACAGTCGCAAATACAATAGAGATGAAAAATCCGGTCAGCTCAAAAGCACTGTGATCCCCAAATACACATATCAGTCCTCATACAGGTTGTTTTCGCTATATTCACATCCAATTAGAGATTAAAATTCTTTCTGCAACAATCACTGGTATATCACAAATCTATAAATCAGGGTGCCTTATAGCCAGGAAACCCAGAAAGCGTATGCAAAGTTGAGACATAATTTTGAGATAAATTCGGTTTCCATTAAAAGAAAGAACATTCATTTTACGTAAACATACATAATTGCTCCATAAATAACAGTTTCAAGAAAAGACCATTCATTTTATGTAAATACAGGACATAATGGAGCAGAGCTCTCTCAATGTTGTGTGTATCGTAAGGCTGAAAACTGCTTCGCAAGCTCCGTCCACTGCAACCTCACGAGTGTGGATCGTTTCTCTGGAGACCTCAGACTGCTGACGGCAAGGAAAGGGGGAGGGGGATAGAGATGGAGGAAAAGCTGGAAAAAAGCTGGGAGAGAGGCCGAAAGAAAATATGGCATGGCCGAATGATTGTGTATGTGTGCGTGAGTGTGTGTTGTTTTGGGGAGTGTATCTCAGAGAGAGAGAGAGAGACGAAGGTGTGTGTGCGTGCGTGAGTGTATGCACACTGAGTTCTGTTTTGCTTGTTTTGTGTGAAGTTTTCCCAAAGTTTTAGTTTCCGTACAATTCATTTCTGATCTTCCTGTCAATGCTGGACTTGTTGTCTTTTACTCGTTATTGAATCTGACTGCCAGATAAGTTTAATCTTTTGCAAAACTTCCTCCCTCGATACTGTGTATACACATACCCCTGCAAAGTGCTAATGCTTTGAGTTCGCTCCTCAGTTGAACACGTTTTGACTCGTGTGATCTCGAAGACGAATTGCCATTGTTCTAGTACATCTCCAGAACCATTCCGGCACTCGATTTCAATTTGCAGTTTCACCTTCTTCCTGTCATGATCAGCTGTATCGACAGTGGTGCCGAGAACAAAGTTGCTGATGCCGGCATAAACACAAGTGACATCAGCAATTGTGCAGTAGCAAACACCTAAGCGCAAATCGTCAGAGCGGTTGAAAATACGACCAAGTCCCTCCCGGTAACCTTCCCGTCCACCCGGGGACAATTAAAGATTCCGAAAATGTGCGAGTCCTCTAGCCAAACAGTTTCTAGACTATATACATGGATTACCTCGCCGTGCGAGACACAACTCATTCCTATGCAAATTACCTCGATTTTGTTGGCTAGGCGAAGACGTCACGACAGAGTTTGGGGTTGCAATAGATGGAATGTGTGGGGGGTGGAGGTGTGTGGGTGGAAGGGCAAGAGAGGCAGGAAAGGATGTTGGAGGAAGGGAAGGATGTAACAAAGTGAAAGGCGGAAGAGAAGATGTGAATAGATGTATATATATATAGCTCGTGGTGGTAAGGCACTGCTGGGACAGGATAGACTTCGCGTTAAACAGTAGATATAGCGAGGGAGGTCATGTGTAAACCCAATCAGATCGTGAATGTGGAGTCGCACTTCATCTCCCACTTTGGCACTACGGCACCCACAGGACTGAATCTCAGACCTTGAACCACCCCTCAGTTGGCCTTTTCTCTTTTGGCCACCTCATGTTACACTCTTTAGAATTCTCTTTTTGTCTATTTCTCTCCGTTGAACCTGTATTTTTGGTGTTGTTATCGGCAGAATGATCTTCTAGGAAACTGGAACGTTTTCAGTGGTGACCCTAAGCGATTAGCATATTTTATGTAAGACTATTTTGATTGGCTCCAGATTTTTTAAAGCTTTTTCAGGCTCATATGCATGACAGACATGAACAGTTAGCCAGCTCGAGCTGGGAAATCAAAATGGCCGCCGCTTGATCGTTGTCACATGTGGGTCACGTGAGTGAACACCACGGACAGAGCCAGTAGCCGGCGACAGCACCCAGACTAAAAGAAACGACTGAAGCCAACGGCCATCTCCAAACAAACACGCGAACGAACATGTAGATATGTTCAAGGTAACAGACAGAGAAAATGTGCGTTCCGTAGCTGTCTGCCCCTGTGGCAGTCTTTAGAAGCCCCAACCTGCCTTTGTGCCTCCAATCACCAGGAGAAGTTAGGACGGGCCATCGGACAGCGTTCATAGGGCGATGTAAATTATGCACAAGCTTTGACGCGGGTCGTGAGGAATCCGCTTTAGTGTGCCACAAACCTGTTTTTACTGCACAGAAGTGATGCAGGCAGTGTTAGATGGGTTGTGCAACGATTGCACGCCACCCCCACGCCTCTACACACCTGTTTTTACTGCACAGAAGTGCTGCAGACAGTCCTAGATAGGTTGGCCAAAGATTGCACACCACCCCCACGCCTCTACACACCTGCAGCATCCCCACTGGCCTTGACACGCAGCCGCAGTGTGCATGAGACAGGAGTCTCTCTCCATTTTGAAGAGGGCACTATGTCCGCAAACGGATTGTTGTAGATTTATTAATGTTGCTCCTGTACAACGTTTGCAAATGTTCCCTTTAAGCAGCCACCTTTCCGGCGGTGTAGTGCTTAAGCCGTCCGCTGCTGAGATCGGAGGTGAGTGGTTCGCGCCCCAGCCGAGTCCTACCTCAGACTTCAAAATTGGCTGTATGGAAGCTGCCCTCCCGGACCCCTGGCAATAGTAGGGTCTACGGCGGAGCCTTTTAGCACGAGTGAATGCCGCCGCCACTCGCCTGACATGACAGAAACCAGAAAAAGTAGTGGCTAAACAATGATGTCATTTTGCGTTAAAGCGATTGGCCCGTGGCTGGCAACACGTGGCTTGTACCACGTGAGTTTTTATTGTGGTTTCTCGCAGCTAGTGCTCGGCCCACGTGTAATTTTGTGGTCAGTAATCGGCCTGAGAGGAAGCGATGGCTGTAAGGGCGGATGAAGAAAGGTGCTAAAACCGTTCGTTATCGTTGTGTATGCAATAGGCCCTCGCATATTGTGAGAAAATAGTTGACGCTTTCCACCAAACAGACAGAAGAATGGCGTACGAATAAACGAAAAGAATAAGACTTATCATGACGCATATAGCTTTCAGATAATGAAGTATAGCCGCCTATATCGTCAAGGTTTCGTACCTAAAAAAAAGCACCCAAATGACCAGTTGCAACTTTGCCCTCGGCAAGATAATTATTTTGTTAATCCTGACTCAGTTTCATTCTCTCAACTGTCAGGGAAATGTGATTAGATCAGGTACAGTTATAATCATGAGCAACGAGACTTGAAGAATGTGATACGAATTTAGTAAGCCGAGATATATCCATAAGACAACGAGAATACTCTAATTATCCCGAGAGATGTTTCACATAAATACATGTAATAAGAGCTGCTCTAACTTGTCAGTTCTCACTGTTATACACGTACCCCCCCAAAGTAATTACTCTGTGAAATTGATAGGAAAATCTTCCATTTTATGTTCTCCAATTTTTCAAAGTCGTTGGCCTGGTAAGACGTAGCCGGTCGATAACTGTAATGTGTGTAACTTTCGGTGTAACTTGCTTCAGCGTTTACTACAACGTCCATCTTTAAAGCGAAACATCCCTTTGCTAGTGCCACAAGCTCAGTTTTGTGTCCTGTAACACTTTGCTAGCTCTCATTAAGACATTAATTCAATTTTGGCACAAACCGGAATTCAAACTCAGGGCACAGCGAAGGTTCCATTTCGGTTGCCAAGCACATGCCACGTTCACATTTACTGACGAAAGGACCCGGATGTTAAGGAAGTTCACGCAAGTAAAATAGTCAGGGATTATAGCTAAGGGGAGGTAAGACCCCCAGGCGGCGAGGGTAACAGGAAAGAGCTCTGGACGGCCCTACGTGGGACTGAAGTCTGTGTGACGACAGCAGTCCCACGTGTGTGAGGCGTGATCCCGACGAAAACAGACTATTTACATGAACCTGATGAAATATTACTATTTTTCACAGTATTCATGTGAAAGTATCTTCGCGTGATTGATGAAAACTATGTGTTCTACGTGATTCTGATGGAAACTCTGTATTCTACATGATTCTGATGGAAACTCTGTATTCTACATGATTCTGATGGAAACTCTGTATTCTACATGATTCTGATGGAAACTCTGTATTCTACATGGTTCTGATGGAAACTCTGTATTCTACATGATTCTGATGGAAACTCTGTATTCTACATGATTCTGATGGAAACTCTGTATTCTACACGATTCTGATGGAAACTCTGTATTCTACATGATTCTGATGGAAACTCTGTATTCTACATGATTCTGATGGAAACTGTATTCTACATGGTTCTGATGGAAACTCTGTATTCTACATGATTCTGATGGAAACTCTGTATTCTACATGGTTCTGATGGAACGATACCAGCAGCAAGTAAAACCGATCCCTGGATATTTTGCTTAACTAGATAGGCATTTTATTAACTATGTTCTTCTAGAATTCACCTATAAAGTTATTCATGCGAAAAGCATGTATCCATTTTTTCGCGAAGTATTGAAAGGCCAGAAGAAAAGATAAGAATAAGAAGCATTTTCAGCGATGTGACTGGGGCCTGGACGTCATCATCATCATTGCTACCAACATTTAATTCAAAAAGATGCAGAACCTACTCATTTGCTTATGCACGCTCTTCCAATAGCACCAACATGTCCATGTTGGACATTTTCAAATTAGTCGTACTAGACTTCTGTCAGTCGACTCATTGATGTCCCAGGGGTACGGTCATTGGCTAAAACTGTGCTTGAATGTTCATCTCACGCAACTGTCAACGAGTTTATAGCGCGCAAGTGTTGACAGTTTCGCCAATTTTGTGCGTAATAATTCTCTCCTCTCTGCATAAATGCGCACGACTGGCGGTCTGTGGGTGTAACAGCGCAAAATGTTAGGTTCCGCCCAAAATGGACAACAGCCAGAATATAGATTTCGCTGTGTAGACATTCTATGATCTGTCTTCTTTAAACAGTCTTTAGTCTGATGTTTTATACACATTTTCGTTGTGGTCTGTACACAATCTTTGGTCTGGTGTTCTGTACACAATCTTTGGTCTGGTGTTCTGTATACAATCTTTGGTCTGGTGTTCTGTATACAATCTTTGGTCTGGTGTTCTGTATACAATCTTTGGTCTGGCGTTCTGTACACAATCTTTGGTCTGGTGTTCTGTATACAATCTTTGGTCTGGCGTTCTGTACACAATCTGTGGTCTGGTGTTCTGTACACAATCTTTGGTCTGGTGTTCTGTATACAATCTTTGGTCTGGTGTTCTGTACACAATCTTTGGTCTGGCGTTCTGTATACAATCTTTGGTCTGGCGTTCTGTACACAATCTTTGGTCTGGTGTTATGTACACAATCTTTGGACTGGTGTTCTGTACACAATCTTTGGTCTGGTGCTTTGTACACAGTCTTTGGTCTGGTGTTTTGTACACATTTTCGTTGCGGTCTGTACACAATCTTTGGTCTGGTGCTCTGTACACAATTTTGGTCTGGTGTTTTGCACACAATCTTTGGTCTGGTGTTCTGTACACAATCTTTGGTCTGGTGTTTTGCACACAATCTTTGGTCTGGTGCTTTGTACACAGTCTTTGGTCTGGTGTTTTGTACACATTTTCGTTGCGGTCTGTACACAATCTTTGGTCTGGCGTTATGTACACAATCTTTCGACTGGTGTTCTGTATACAATCTTTGGTCTGGTGCTTTGTACACAGTCTTTGGTCTGGTGTTTTGTACACATTTTCGTTGTGGTTTTACACAATCTTTGGTCTGGTGTTATGTACACAATCTTTGGTCTGGTGTTTTGCACACAATCTTTGGTCTGGTGCTTTGTACACAGTCTTTGGTCTGGTGTTTTGTACACATTTTCGTTGCGGTCTGTACACTATCTTTGGTATGGTGCTCTGTACACAATCTTTGGTCTGGTGTTCTGTGCACAATCTTTGGTCTGGTGTTCTGTACACAATCTTTGGTCTGGTGTTTTGCACACAATCTTTGGTCTGGTGTTCTGTACACAATCTTTAGTCTCTAGTTCTGCAGACTGTGTTCTGTACAAGTCTTCAGACTGGCGTTTTATGCACAAGACAGTAAGCAGGCTTTCCAAACACAGGTTCCCAGCCGCATTGAACCTTCTGCTTATCTCATGCTCTAACTCAAAGGATCTTTATTAAAGTATTGTACTGAGACCGTGATTGGCTATACCTGGTAATGACATCATGGTGCCCTTGTCTGAGAAGTAAAACCCACCCAGGGCAGAAACAAAGAAGTCTTCTTTAGAAACATGCAGTTAGGACAACCAGCAGTAACAGTTACAACGACACAAACAGCAACAACGAAATAATGAAACGATTCCAGACTGCGAACATCGGCCGATGATTCCGTTCATCGTGGGCGTAGTGCACCAGAAGGACTGCACAGCTTAGCAGACGACAAACCCCGCTGTCTGTGAATCTTAAGCTGCAGATCTTCTGTCGTCTGCTGCCAAACTCACACTCACATGAAAGCTGATAAACACATTTCCTCCTTGACGTCCCATACCTTCCGACTAAAACGCAAAACCTCTTGGACCCAGAAATACCATATCGAAAAAAACTTCGAAACAAAACACAGACACAAGATGGACAGTCGCATTCTTTAGTAAATGATAAAAGAGAGAAGTGGGGGATTGGGGAGAATGCTGGAGAGGTAGTTCGGTACGAACACGACAGAGCAGAAAGGTGGAGGGGGACGGAGGAGTGTATGGAGTGGAGGGGCGGGGTGTTGTGAGCTTGTCTCCATATATCCGGTCAGCGAGAGGCCTCGGGGATGGCCCCAGATCAATACCCAGTGTGTTGTTATTGTAGGTCCGGTAGGAGACAGCCAGCCACCGGTATCGCTCTGTTAGCATTCCTTCCCGACTGAACACGCCGATTCAAGACCCCTCCCCTGCAGCACTCTGTGCTGCTGTAGCGGGAAACACTTGCACCAAACCTCTGTTCAATCGTTGAGAAAGCAACAAAGAGGAACAGATAATTATTTCCACTGTTCCTTCCCGCGGCTTTCTCTTTTATTCGCTAGAAAGGTTGCTGGCTATTCAAGATGGGGGTCAGTAACTCATTGCTACTAGGGTTTTTTAATTTTTCTTTTTGTTTTTGTCTTAGTTGTGGAGGGTGGAGAGAATGGCACAGCTCAGGCACAGCTGAGAATACCCCCACACATAGAGAGACCTCATTCGTCAAGGTTACATACTTTCAAAGCAACCAGACGCCCTGGGGAAGCTGTTTAGAAAAAAGGGAAAAGGAGGGCTGCTGTTTAAAAATAGCAAGAACAGACAACTCGAAATTAGTGAAAGCAAAAACACGTCATATCACTCGCCGCTTTGTCACCAAAAACCTTTGAAAGACCAACATGGACAGGATAACGTGCTGTATAATAAATAAATTCTAACACCACTGCAACGTAAGATGCTTTGGCCTACAATGCTATCTTGAATGAAAAGAAGATTTTTCAGCGTATTGTTGCTTTGAATACAATGGCATATCAGTGATACTGCTCGTCTTTTAATTGCAATCCTGCACTTTAAAGCAATGTTCAGAATACAATGATGTGTTTTGAGCCTAATGTTACGTTTTGAGCCTAACGTTGCTATTTAAGCCCAAGAGTATGTGTATATGTAATACTCTGAGTTGGATGTAATACTTTTCTATCATAATGGCTTGTCTTAAAAATACTGTTCTAATTTTAAGAGCAAGTCTTAAAGATTTTCAAAACGTATTTTTGAGTTAAATAAATTTTGTTCTTATAGCCGGGCTAAAAGTCTTCAGACTGGAAACAGAAGCCCATTTTCTTCCTTTCTCTCTCTCTGTCTCTCGCTATGTGTATCGTTCTGAGAAATGGGATTACGCTTCAAGCCCTCGACAAGGGGAGACAATCCCTTATACCGGAGTGCCGAGATTATGGCGGGTGGCAGACATTCTGTTTTCGAGCCAGTCGCACCAGCACCAGAGCGGAGGCGGATTGAGGCAACACTTGTCGGACAGTATTTAGGACAATAAAGGTGTGTTCACATCATTAAATAAGAAAGATCGTATTTTGGGGGAATGAAGGTACTGCCACCTTTCAACAGCAGTTGAAATGGGGGATTATGGGAAATATGGTAGAGATCTAGCGATAATTTTTAAAAAAATCTAAAGGAAGGAAACGAACAACAAACAGTAATGTAGCAACTAAATGATATTCGTGTCTTGTAAAACTCCAATACAGCTGGAGGGTGGGGGGTGCATTCTTTTCGTACAAATCTTGTTAAACTGTCTAAAATCCTATAGGCCTAACTATACCCTCAACAGAAAGACCCAGGAAATAATGTACAAGTCGTTCATACGTCCTATATTCGATCATGCCAACATACATTGTACGACAACTGTACCCAAACCCTGGTAAACATCTTAGAGAACCTTCAGTTAGAACTCTGCGAACCGTCACAGGACTCGTACGTGGAACAAATCACGATGACCTCTATGCTGAATCTCTAGAAGAACGACGTGTAAGACACAGACTGAAAATGTCTTATAAAACTGTCAACGGCCTAACCCCCAAGTCCTTAACTGACTTACTGCCCCCCTTAGTTGCCGACATTAACCAATGCCACGGACGAAAGCCCCTTGAGAGGCACACTCCGACTTACAAAACCGAGCTTTTACGAACCTCGTTCTTCCCCTCTACAACAGTACTCTGGAATTCTCTGCCGACAAACGTACAAAAAATGACTTCAATCAGTGCTTTCAAACGCTATTTATGTAAAAATGACATTCAGACCCCACCACACTGTTACACAGGTGACAGGGAGAGCAATTCACTGCTGCCTACGTCACAACGTTAGCGACCTCAACGATGACTTATGCCGACGACACTTGACTGATGACCCTTCCTGTCAATGCAGTTTCCTCCATGAAACTGCCTCACACTACATTCTAGACCGCCCACTCTATGTAGATGAACGAACAACCAACAGCACTGTCTGCATCAAATCAAGAATGCAACAGTATAGATATCCTTCTTTTTAGAAGTGGTTCCTTAACTGTACACGAAAATAAACACATCTTCAACCAGGTTCAAACTTATATCAAACTTTCTAAACGATTCCATCCGGACTGGTAGCAACGTTCCTGGGGCAGCCTGCTATGAGCTGTGTGCCTGACTGTGAACTGTGTGCCTGACTGTGAACTGTGTGTCTGACTAGAATTGTGCCTGAC
>SMGT01002342.1:17192-98232 GCA_004794575.1 Lanistes nyassanus | reverse complement strand
TGTGAACTGTGTGCCTGACTGTGAACTGTGTGCCTGACTAGAATTGTGCCTGACTGTGAACTGTTTTTCTGATTAGAACTGTGTGCCTGAGTGTGAACTGCGTGCCTGACTAGAATTGTGTGGCTGACTGTGAACTGTGTGCCTGACTGAGCTTTGTGACTAGAACTGTGTGCCTGACTGTGAACTGTGTGCCTGACTGTGAAATGTGTGTCTGATTAGAACTGTGTGCCTGACTGTGAAGTGCGTGCCTGACTAGAATTGTGTGGCTGACTGTGAACTGTGTGCCTGACTCTGAGCTGTGTGTCTGACTGTGAACTGTGTGCCTGACTGTGAACTGTGTGCCTGACTGTGAACTGTATGGCTGACTCTGAGCTGTGTGCCCGAATGAACGATGCTGCCACAATATAGAAGAACACGTACCATCGCTATTACTCCCTCTTCCTTCATGTACTTTGTACCCACTTACCATTTTAAATACACGTATATTCTCCAAGACAGACGCGGTGTACTCTTCCTTCATGTACTTTGTACCCACTTACCATTTTAAATACACGTATTCTCCATGACAAACACGGTGCACTATTTTTCTGAAATGCAACTTTGTTACCAATGTAATTGCACTACAGCGCCGAGTTTATATAAGACAGCCTGTTGCCTAGCCCTGCGATCTTTTGGTGTTAAACATATATACTGTTCAAATAAAACAAGAACTGTTTAAAAATCTTGAGCCTGCTTTTGCCCTCACACGTGGGAATTTTACATGCACACGCAAAATCGCAACCAACCAAAGAAGCTGCCGAACGTGCGCGCAATGCTTGAGGAATTAAGAAATATGACACTCACTTCATTAAATTGCTATCATTCTGTTGCAAACACCCTCAAAGAAGCAGATTTCAATTCAGAAGCAGTACCTTCAAAAAAAGTAGAGCGTGAGAGTTTACGGAGATTACAGCCAATAACAAAAGACTGATCTCCATTTTGTCATATTCTCTGGCAGTCCACACCATGCTTGCCATTCTCCGTCATTACCACAATTCCGTCCGGCGATCGATCACTCAATGAGCAGCTCGGCCACTCAAACAGTCAACCAGTTCGGACTGCTGTTACCTGGGTGTGCCCACTTGTACGCTAATGTGGCCATTCTTTGCTCTATCCATTCATTTAGTCTGTCTGTCTGTCTGTCTGCCTGTCTGTCTGTCATCAAGATTGTTGTTGTCGACAGCATTATCATCATCACTCCTTTCCTAGTTCATTACGATTGTCGCCAAACTCTAAGCTTTTCGGCGAAGCAGAGTAGCTTGCTGTGCGCGATCGTACGACGGGTCAGTCCGATCCCCAGACGCGGTCAGCCGATGCAACGAGAGCGATCCCACTGCCCAGTGCCGCGAGCCGGACTGTACCGGTTGCTGGTGTGCGTCTATGTTATGCGGGGCTTACACGACGCGACAAAGTCAGATGAAAGCAGCTGTTGAGAAATAATTGAACTGCATGCGTTCAACAACGAGTCTCCTTTCGGTAAAGAATTTCTCTTCCCAAAACCAAAAAATTCGCTTCCCCGAGATTTTAGTGCAAACGCGCATCTGTAATGAATATTCGATTAAATTGTATTAAAATATTATATTATGTTTGGCTGCAAACGGATGGACTAGTATTGTATAATTTCTTTCATCTGACTTAGTCGAGCCGTTTAAACCTCTCGTTGCGTGACGTGAACACGATTCACAGGTTGCTGTTGTGACATACAGTAACGCAGATAAAATCCGAACAGATTTACGTCGGTCTTTCTCTAAGACAACATCACGCGACAAGATAAAATATATTTGTAATGCTAAAGAGTCATAGCGACTTGGCTTACACCCTAAGGTTATGTGCACCTCCTCGAGTGAGTGAGTGAACGAATGAGTGAGCGATCGAGTGAGAACGAGTTTAATCCTTTCCTGACACTGTCGTCTTCTAATTTAACACAGAAAATGCCGAGATATTCTCACCTGGCCCGGAACTGTTCCTCCTCCTGCATGACCTTGGCCCGGTTCATAACCTCCTTGATCTTGGCCACCTCGTCTTCCGTCAGGTGACTTAGGTCCGGGTCGGGAGCCTCCATGGGTGACGGTGCGCGCGTGCTCTCCACGGACGAACGCACGCGCGAGCCCAGGGAGTACATGGACTGGTACTCCGACAGAGGAGTGCTGGACTCACTGGAGAGGGCGCTCCCTTCGTTGCCCATGGTGGGAGTGCTCGTGGTGCTGAAAGCTGTGATGAGCAGCAAGAATGTGTAGAGGGAGAACAGCAGACACAGCGAATACACCAACAACGGGTCCACACGGGATGACACTATCAAGGCACTTCCGGCAGCGCTTGAGCACGGGGGCAGATCGAAGTCTTCCTTGTCAGCACTACCTAGGGAGCTGCGCTCACTGAGGCTCGCTTCAGTGCTGCTGGAACTGTAAGCCGAGTGTCTGTAAGAGTTGAAAACGTTGCTGGTGTTCACGTTATCCGTGCCGCTGACCACGTCCTCCGCTGGCAGGCCTTCATCGCGGCCAAGACTACACAAGAAGCAGACGAACGCTCTCGTCAGCGTCTTCGTCGTCGCGTCTGACGAAGATGAGATCAGGCAGGACGAGGAGGAGGACGTGGCAGAACAGACAGTGTCCTCCTCCTCCCAGTCAGGGGGCAACGGGGTAAGGGAGATCACCAAGGCGCTCAGAATATGACAGTTGCTTCTCTCGACCACAGGAGAAGGTGCACAGCCCTCCTCTCCAAGGCCACTCGATGTCATGGCCCCATGCCTGTTGCCTCTCGAATCCGGAAGTGCTCTCCAGCCTCTCCTTTACAATTTGCACCAGTCCTTGGTTCGCTTACGCAAGCCTGCAGGCCGCATATTATCCCCAGCACTTGTACAATTTGAATCAGTCCTCGCTTCTTTTACTCAAGCCTGCAGGCCGCATATTATCCCGCTTCGTTCGTAGAGTGTCAGTCAGGTGATTCTCGTGCGCAGATTTGCTGACCGTATATTATCTGTTTTGCTCCTTGTTAGAACCACCCCTTTCTGTTACGCGAATTTGAGAGCACCATATTATCCTGCTACGCTTGTACAGCTAAAACCAGTCGCTTTTCTTACATAAACCTCGTGATCCTTGTCATCTCAGTTAACTTTCACAATGTAAATCAGTCTGTTCTCTTCCGCAGACCTATAAGCATCGTGTTCCCAGGTACTCCTTTACGATTTGCTCAGTCCTACTCGCCACTGAAATGTAACCCAGTAAATGCTGGTTTGCGGCAGTTAAGACTGTCTGAAGATCTCAGAGTTGAACAAAGAAAGGGGGTTTGCTGGTGATCGTTTTCCTCGTGTACATTCGGTACACCTTGAAAATGGCACACGCGTTTCAAATAATACTCACAGTTGTGTCGGGGTAATAGAGTTACCCGTCTGTCCGCTCTCTTCCAGGACTCACATCTCGCCTCGAAGATAGTAACAGGATTTCTGTGACGTACCACCTGTCGTCGGGAACAGAGTAACCCACAAGACTCTCACGTGCCGTGCACTGATCAGCAAAAAAAGAAAAAAAAATATCTCAAGAGCAGCAGAAACTGTTGTTGCTGAACCTGAAAGCGACCGAACGCAGCCAATCGATGCCGGGCATGCACGTCTGTCACCCACTTTGGTTTTTCTTATTACTGATGTTTTCATTCGATTAACTGTTCACCATTTGCTGACAACGGAGTAAATGTAGTCTATTTCTTTATCTTCCATATCTAGCGAGATGACAAAGCTTTTAGGTCAGGTTGGATATATGTTCAATGGATTTTCTTCAGCATCGGTTGAAACAGAAGCGATCAGACATGTTTACCTTGTTTTGTTGGTAAGGTTGCCACGTATTGGCGGCCGGTATCCGTGGACAGAAAGTTTTCGCACCTACAGCACCATCTTCAACGCAGAAGAAGCGTCGCCTAACGTTGAAGAAACGCGGGCCCCTGGAATGGACACTTGGACGACAAGGAGCGTTCAGCGCTTCCACCTCTGGCGGCCGCCATCTTGTCAGTCGCGTGCGTGCTCGGACCAGCGCCGGGGCCAGAGCAACAGCCCCAGCAGCAGCAGCAGCAACAACAGAGAGCAGGCAGGCAGGCAGGCAGGCAGGCAGGCAGCTGCTACTGTCGTGCTGCTGCATACAGGATCGCGACACGAACTGTCGTTCTGGAAGTGCTGCCGCTGCTCTGCGACTCGGGTGACTGTTGTCGATATCGGTGGCCGAGTCCATGCAGCTTTCACGCTCAACTCGCTTGCCGCCAGCCCCTGTGGGACACTTTTTTTAAATAACCGTTATTCCTTTTTTGAATTCTGCACGCTAGGGACAAAGCTGGGATGTATATAACATCGATTTTTGGTTGCTTTTTTCCTGGAATGTGAATACAAGCTTTTCTTTTTTGACTTTGCCTTCTACTCTTGAGACGACAAATTTTTGAATTTTTTTCCACGTCCGTATGGACCTTGAAATGAAACACTACAGAATGCTTTGCGTTGATGTTGAGGTAGTGACTTACTTTAGACACTGGACTGTCCTTTCTCTCTCTCCTCTCCTTCCTCTTCTGCCATCTTTATTTCAGTCCTAAACTTCATAGCATATCTAATATCAGAAATAATGCATTCAGCGAACTATTTATTAACCATAACGAACCGTAAAGAAACTCAACGAAAGTACTCACAATCAAGTTAGTTAACGATGGTGATAATTATAATGAAAAAGTGCAGAACCTATCAATGCAGGAACACATTGAAAGTGTAGATTTATTCTAAAGTTAAACACTAACTTCGTAGCAGTAGTTTGATGTACACTGTACCTCTGTGTCCTCACAGAAAGTTTCGTTCGGGTATGTGTGTAATGAAAGTCATGCGGTCATAGAGCTTCAGTAACGGCATGTGTTCTTTGGCGAATTTAGCTCGTTCAAATTTATAATTACATATGTCAGTGAGTTCAACACCACGGGCTAAATAGTTTTACATAAATGAGAAATGGGAGGTGGGACAGACGAAAAAGTGAAAAGGAAAGGAAGAAGTCGGGAAAGAAAATATTAAAATAATAAAGAAATAAAGAACTGACTGATAATTTGGGACTATTCAACATTGCCTTGATTAATGGGTAGTAATAGTAGTAATGCTGTGTTAAACAATCGTGCGTAAGTGGAGAAATTCAGAAAAAGAGGTCCTCAATAGAAAGAAGTGATCCACAACACACAGTGTGTTTCTGATAGAAAACCTTGTGTTCTTCACCAAACCGAGGGCGTGCGTTCCTATGCACTGGGACTGCCATGTGTTTCTGTGTTTCTACGTCTCTCGGACGTGTATCGATCCAACTGTCGTTACGCGTGAGCTCGTATCAGGCGGTGTGCCTGCTGTTGCGTGTGACTGTGGTGCCTGCTACTGCGTGCGACTGTGGACTGTAAGTGAATGAGTACTAGCGCATAAATATGCAGGTGAATGCATGGCAAAACGGACGCACAAGCACAAGTGCATGCATGTAGCAATGGGTGAATAAAAGAGTGTTTAAAATCGATGGCATCCTGGCATTTATATTATTTTGTGTTCGGCCGCGCGCACGCGAGAGAGAGAGAGAGAAAGTGTTTACGTTTGACATTTCTTCTCACTCACTCACTCACTCACTCACTCACTCACTCACTCACTCACTCACTCACTCACTCACTCACTCACTCACTCACTCGTGCGGCTCTGGGCTGCTTGTTACAACTGAATACAATAGCCACCAGCATGTTCCTGTCTCCTATGTAAACAAGCTGCCGTTTGCATACATCCCCCTGCCACCCCCAACCGTTTTTTCTCCCTGCATGACCGACAATGCCCCACCCCCGGCCTCTCCCTTACCCCAACCCCCATCCCTACTTTCTGTGAAGAAGCGTAGCGCCACCAGTATTTGCATCGGATCCACAGCGCTGCATAACAACCTTCGATCAGCAGCGTTCCATCTGGGACTTGTTGCAGACGACACTTACGGTTTATTATGGCGGCGGTGGTACTGCCTTCGCTCCCCTGCTGTCTTGCTTTCGCGGGTCAAAACGAAATATTAACCCGGGGACCGTGAAACGTTTTTGCGGATATGCGCGATTGCGGACATTGTGTGGAAAAGGCGGCCATCATGCCACAATTCATTTTCTACAGCTAGAATTCAACCTGGCGTGTGAGAAATCTCTTTCCAGGTGACTGGTGACAGGATCAGTTTGTACAGTCTTACTGAATAGTTTGAAAATCTGAATACTTTCGCCATACGTTTCGGTCTGCCATTTTGTACAGGCCAAGGCTTTTTTTTTTTTTAGCACTGTCTGTAGAATGAGAGAAAGAACGCCTCGTCTGCTTCCAACTCAGACGCGGGGAAAAAATCAAGGATTCTCGCAAATCGTTTTGTTGTATGCCCATTAATAAAATGAATAGCTGCAGTCATAGTTTACATCATAGTATTATGTAATGCGCTGCCTCATAGTCTCAGTTATAAAATATTAGACGTACTAGCAGATTTATTACAAGTGCTGTGTCAGGAAAACTTAAAGCTAAAAGGGTGCTCTGGTGTTAGGGATGTCGTGTGTGATGTCTCACATTATCGCCTACTCTAATAATTCTTTCTACTACTAAAGCGTCCTCTCACGTGCTCCCTCTAATACGACTGACGTTAAGATGACGACAAAATGCGTAGGCGGAAATAATTAAAAGACTGTATTACTTGTATATCAATGTAATCATACTACTCGAGCCCCCATCCACACGCAGTCTCCCGCAAGTAATTCCATAATTCAGTAATATAGTGGAAGATAACTGTTATTAACATTTCTTTGCATGTCAGTCTAAGCTAGGTCTACACTTTCACTATCATACAAATCTCCTCTCATCACCTGCTACACAAACAAAAAACAATAAGGTGCACATACCTTGCCCAAGAACCAATACCTACAAACAGTAATCACTTGCGGAAAACGCACAACACTCGGCACATAGATGTTTACAGTTCGCACAAAAGTTTGTACTATGGAGGGGGGGGGGAGGCCCTGATCGCTGTTCGTCCAACAGTGACTTCATATGAGGTTTCCGCGCCGCGTCGTCTGTGATAACAGCAGACTTGACGTTGTCGGAATCTTCACATGTGACTCGCCAACGTCGTAACACATTGCCACCCAAAATTAGCAGGTGCCTCTCGATGACGTCACACTATCACCTCAGAGTGTGATACACCAGGTCAACCATTGACCTCTGAACTGTTCCATACACAAGTCCAATCCACTGCGAACCGTTCTTAGACCAGACCTCTGCTTGTCACTCCAAGCCTCTGCTTCCCTGTCTTTCAACTCGGTTACCTCTTCGCATTCCTCGCTACCCGCTTAGCGTAGATACTTTCCACAGCAGAGGAACAATTGTCAAGACAGTTTGGTCGAAGTTGTCCAGGGCCCCACGTGCGGAATCACACAACACAGCAGCTGACTAATGCAAACCACTAGGACAAGCCACAAAGGCCACCAGTACTGTAGCCCAAGAAGCAGTACTGCAATTATGCATGACAGCAAGGGCTTTGGTACCAGCAGCACATACGATACCAAAAGGTGCCTGCTGGTAAGCAAGATGGCAAAAACCAGCTTTCATTCCAAAAACTGGGATCTTATACATTGCAAATGCGTCTCTTTCCAAGCAAGGTGGTGACCTTGATGTTTTCTCTGGCCCTCCGTCTGGAACCTGTCGTAATCCCATGGCAGTTCACTCAAAGGTACGAGTGGAGAACGTCGCCAGCTAGAGACACTGTTGTGATGCAACTCCCTGCCCAGAATCTACTACCCCTGCAGCTGTCATAGTTAGCCTGGGCTTGACACCTCTATTCACTGGCCGTCGCGTGAATCTCCCTAGAGCAATAAAGTCAAATCAGCACCTTTCTCGCCCTAACCCTACAATAGCCCTACGTATTCACACCTGAGGTCACCCATGTCAGCTGAACACCTGCAAATAGCCTTAGCTAGATTTAGGAAGTGGGAATCAGACCTGAGACAGGTCAGCTTATAAAACAAGATTATTAGAAATGGTAAAGTCTATGATTGAGAAGTATGCCAGATAAAGTAATAGTCCCATCGGGGTTAAAACGTGACACGCAGGTATAATCAACACTATAAGTACGGTGTCAATAGTTCCAGATGTGTCGAAAGGATGTACATAGCTAGGTCTGTCGTCCTGTACAGTAACTGTGATACTGTTAGTCTCCACTTATTATTCCAAAGTGACATCGTTTTGCTGCTGACCCAGGCGGATCTGACAAAGGAATAACAGGACAAGATGTCTTCGTGGCTTGGGTTTGCCACTTTGGCTTATTTCTGACTACAGGTCAAGTCTTCAAGAAGGAAGTTACAGTTCGTTTTAAGCAATAACCCTAAACTGGCATCAGTTCGTGTTAAAAGACAGAACACCATTACATGAAGATCTGCCTGCCGTCACTCCCATTTGCCAAAGTTCGCACTGACGTGTAGCATCATCAGATACCAGCACAACCAAGCCATGGCTTCCTCCCCCTCAGCTTGTCTGGCGCTATACCCAATGCCTTAATTAGACAGGAAAATTGCTGACCTCTCCGGCCGCCTTGTGGCCAGCTTGGGGTCTGTTGGACCGACGTGCTCCGCAACCCGGGCTTAGGTATCGGCCGTTAACCAGACATAATTTCTAGCGACACGACCGTGAAATAGCAGATAACAGAGAAAATGACTGCCAAATGACGGTTATCGTCGCGACAACAAAATAGCTGCTCTCTGAAATGACAACAAAAGTTTCAGGTAGGTGGGGAGAGGGGTATGGGGAATAGTAGAAAGAGTTCGATCGGTCTGGAAACTGTGATTATTGCCGCTGCTGGTGGTGGCATTAACAATGACTGAGGTGAAGACAAGAATGACGATTGCAAGACGACAAAGCTGATGGCGACGATGATGAAGAGTGATCATACATGAGCTGCCGTTTGCTTTGTATAAACCAATTTTCATTCCCCTTCCCCCCACCCCTTTTTAGTCTGAGAGACAGCAGCTAGATTGCAAAGATTGATATCTACAGATGATTAATTTTCCTTCGATGCGAGAAGGTTGCAGACGGTTTGAGAAATGTTTTCATTCGACCATATCGTAGAGTGGTCTTTTTAACTTTAGTCCTTTTACTCCTAGTGGAGCCTAGTTCCTTCTTTCAAATCCCCCGCTGCTTTGCAATTCTTCAAGCTTTTCAGAGCTTTGCATATTTCTTCTTTGTTAATCCCTCTGGTGTTGATGTCGGGTGTGTCCTCGGGGTCTGAGGCGAATTCTGTGGCGGTGGCCCGTGTAACACCTGAAGGTGTCCCTACATCTTTCTAGCTGGCCCTCAACTGAAGTCAGCAGCTGCTCTGCTTTGTTGTCACTGGTAGAGTAGGTTGTTCTCCTTCCCGCTCAGAAGTGTGGCTGTCGCATAGCGTGTCTCCTTTGCCAGCTGCCGCTTCTGCCTCTTGAGCTACTTCGCTGAAAAAAGCTCGCTTGTCTTCTCTCAGCGCTTCTTCACCTCCCTGGGCTTCTCACTCTGCTTGCTGTGGCCCACCTGCCTCTGTTGCCGGGTTTGGGCTTGGCTCAGCTCTAGCTTCAACTTCTTCCTCTCCTCCACCTTCTGCCGCTGATCCAGGGTCTCCTATTTGATGTGATCATCTCAGGATCAAGGGAGGGTCTCCTATTTGATGTGATCATCTCAGGATCCAGGGTCTCCTATTTGATGTGATCATCTCAGGATCCAGGGTCTCCTGTTTGATGTGATCTTCTCAGGATCCAGGGTCTCCTATTTGATGTGATCATCTCAGGATCCAGGGTCTCCTATTTGATGTGATCATCTCAGGATCCAGGGTCTCCTATTTGATGTGATCATCTCAGGATCCAGGGTCTCCTGTTTGATGTGATCATCTCAGGATCCAGGGTCTCCTGTTTGATGTGATCTTCTCAGGATCCAGGGAGGGTCTCCTGTTTGATGTGATCTTCTCAGGATCCAGGGTCTCCTGTTTGATGTGATCTTCTCAGGATCCAGGTCTCCTGTTTGATGTGATCTTCTCAGGATCCAGGGAGGGTCTCCTGTTTGATGTGATCTTCTCAGGATCCAGGGTCTCCTATTTGATGTGATCATCTCAGGATCCAGGGTCTCTTATTTGATGTGATCTTCTCAGGATCCAGGGTCTCCTATTTGATGTGATCTTCTCAGGATCCAGGGTCTCCTATTTGATGTGATCTTCTCAGGATCCTTGTGGATTTCCCAGTGGAGGAAGAGAGTGCCTGGAATTGCAAGGTCGTTGAAGGCACAAAAGTCAGCAAGGAGTTCTCCGTTGTCATCTCTACCCCGCCCTTCCTCCCCAGTTTCTTCTCTCTTCCTGTGATGTCACTGCCCACCTTGGCATTCAGATCTCCCATGAGATCTCGTTTGGGTACTTTAATGCCAAGGACAGACTGGAGCTGGTTGTAGAAGAGATTTTTGTCCTCCTGCTCTGCATTGTTTGTTGGGGAGCAGCGCATGATTATGGAGGCCTTCTGGAACCTGAGTTCGAACCTGGCTGAGATGATGTGGTCTGGCATTTGTTCCCACTCCGTCAGGCTTCTGGCTGGTTCCTTTGACGGCAGCAAAGCTACTTCAGCTTCACGGGGTCTTCCTCTTCTTCCTGGTCAGAGTAGAGCAGCGTTTCTCCAGTTCTTAGCTCCATTTCACTGGAGGACTTCCATCTGACTTCGCACATGCCGAGTAGTGCAAGGCGGTGCTAGTTAATCTCCTTCGCTGCCTGTGTGCACCTCCCCATCTCCCTAAGCGTTCTCACATTCCATGTTTTGATGAAGACAGGGCGCTTCTGGATCTTCATCATTTTCCTCAGGCGAGGAAGGGTTGTCGGCTCTGCAGCTCCCTGGCCGGTTTTGCTGCAGTGCATCATCAACCTCCAGAATGGAGCCCTGTTTCTCCTGGGACCTGATCTAATGGATGGCATACTGTGTTTTCCATAACAGTCTTTTGTTGTAGTCTTTTTTTACGTGGATGAGATGTTAGTTCATGGCACAACCCCAAGTCTGGAGGACCAGGGGGTGGGTTTAGCCTTCTCTCTCCCCCTCGCAGACCTGCTTGGCTTGGTTGGACCTGCCAGGAGCACCCGACATAGCTGTGGGTAGGGGGCGGGGGAGGGGGGTGGTCGACGTACTCAAGCTGATCGACCGTGACAAGGCAGAGCACCACCAGGACAGCTATTGTACAGCAGTGGAGGACAGGGGAAGACAACCTACGGCCCTCAAGGCCTACTAGGGTCTCTAGAAATATATTCTTTTACTTCCGTATAGTTTTTGATAACATTAAAAAGTGTCAGAATTAAAGTCGAAAACTGAATTGAGATAGAGCAGAACCCTAAAATATTGGCCTCCGTATTTCCAGGGGATTTGCACCAGGCTTTCATTGCTTTGTAGCAAATCTTCATGATTTAAAACGACAAAGGACAAGTCGCCCATTGCTGAAAGTACGTGTCGCGAATACGCCCGTCTGTCGCAGTTTGTCGCAAAAGTCTCTGTGGCAAAAGCGACTCGCTGTGTCGGATAACCGACAGGTTCAAGACTTGCGCTAATTAGGGTGAGCATTAATTTGTTTTTCTACTTTTAGTGCAGGAATTCTCAAGGTATCTTAAGTATACTTCTACATTTCCATACAGCACAAACATAAATTATCCCCCTTGCCCACCAGGTAAAAAGAAAAAGCGCGCGCCCGAGGATTGTTAAAGAAACTGTGAAGTGGCCAAAAAAAGGTTGGCCATCCCTGGTATAAGACCTACATAAGCTTTACATATCACGAAGATTTTTAGTCACTTATGATACAGACTGGGTGTCCCAAAACGACTCAGAGTAAGCAATAAAGGGGGGGGGGGAATGCAAAAGTGTCATCTTGCCGCATTTTGTCATTGCTATGCGTGAAGATGCTCGGGTATTACATAGATTGTTCTCATGTTGGTCTTATGTGGTCAAAATTCAGCACACGCTTGGCACGAATAATTTGTTGACGAGGCCTCCACTGTCAGCATGTTCCCAGTCCGGAGCAGCCAACACCAGGCGTCGGATGTCAGCAGATCGATAGCTGATTGCAAATACCCGAGTCCTGCTAAGAAGTCAGAAACAACAAGGTCTTGACACCCCGACCTGTCAGACATGTATTAAGTCGGTTTGCATGGCGTCTTGAAAATCAACCTTATGCTGGAGTGCATTTTGCGAGCTTATCCACGTCAAACTGCATGTCTAAGAATGATGTCATCATGTGATAATTCCACCCATAGCTTATCCACGTCAAACTGCATGTCTGAGGAAGATGTCATCATGTGATAATTCCACCCATAGAGATGAGTTAGGAACTCAAACACCGAGAAACATTTCCAGACGTTTGGAAGGGCACACACACGTACACACAAATAAACATCAAAGCGCTGCTACTCTGTTTGAGCCAACGTGTGCGCCTTGATTGGTCAGTTGTGTCCCATCTTGCAGTGCCCCGTTAGAGGGCAATAACTGCGACTTAGAACAAGTAGCCACAGCGTGATGTGGCGTTAGGGACCACGACATTCACACATACACCCCACCCTCTCTTTTTGTTTTTGTGAGTGGAACCCTCCCACAAAGCCTCTGGCTCTTCCTTTCTTCTAATCAAATAAATAATTGGGCAAGGCGGGTGATGCTGCGCTCTTGTGACAACCTCTGACAGGAATATTCCACCACAGCCTGTCAAAGAGTATTTGGAAAAATAAATATAAACCCCGTTCCAGCTACAGTTAATGATGAAACTACTCTCGCTCGATCGAAAGGATTGTCATAGGGCAGCGCCGTGTTGCTGTTAGTACTTAGAATATAGTGAGTGTTTGTCCGTGTTGTTTAGATCCACTAAGTATTCTTTGGTACTCAAACGATTTATTCCAGCCTTTTGTCACCATTATCCGTCTTAAGTTATGGTTGAGATGTGTTATCATTATCATAATGAACTTCTATGTTTTAAAGTTCAAAATACCTGACTGAAAGATTCACACTCAGAAAGTCAAGAGGTGGTGAAAAAATTAGTCCTGGCTGAAATTGTCTACTGCAAGATCATTTTTTACACTTCGTAATGAAAAAAAAGTTGTTACTCGAAGATTGATAGAACATTGGTGTACTTCTGCCGCTCACATGAGTCACAGGCCTTACACAAATGTAATAAAGTTGTTTTGATATTGCTATTGTTGTTACTAATAATCCATTATCTTATAATTATAATCTTATATCCATCTTATAACCTTATCATGTTACTTTTATTATTATTTAGGAGAATTTGATCTAGACACCAGTCAAAGAAGCCAAGAGAGGAACAATGCGCAGGATGTCATATTATGGTTACTATATAGTTATTATGTTGCTGGGGATAACGCAAACGCAGTCACCACGACTGAGTCACTCAAATTTTCAAACGTTCAAGCTGTTCTTTATACACTGTAAACAAGAAGTTAGAGTTTGAACACTTATATTGTTACCGACACAGAATGCATTTTACATTGATCTAGAGCGCTTTAGATGTGTTGGTTCTAAACTAGTGTAAAAAGTGTTCTAGTCTGTGTTCTCGAAAGTGTTCAAATGGCCGGAAAATGTATAAATGGTGCTCTGATAATATTCCAAATGTGTGCCAGCAGCAAGTCAAGCAGGGGCATGTTTAGAACACTTAAAACACATGTAACATCTTACATACTCTTTAAACACTTAGCACATATTTTGCACCTGTTTTAACACTTTAAAATGTAATTAGTGTTTAAAATATTTAGTGTTCATCGTCGTGGATGCTGTGTTGATATTCACTGAAAACTTTACCGAAAAAAATCCTGTTCGAATAAAAAAAAAAAGAGGGGGGGTGGACTAATTGTGATTTTGTGCTGACCTGATCGGTTGGGTCAGGGGACTAGATGCCCACTTACGTTTTACGTGGAAACTTACTAACAATGCGGAACTCATACACGTCAAAACACTCCGATATCCAGGGATAGATGTTTATTTTGCAGGGGATAGCGCGAACGCAGTCCCCCTTACGCACAAATTACGCACTCGAGTCACCAACTTGGTGATCGCAGGGGTCAACCCGCCCGAAGTGCAATGGACAGGCCTCGCCCTGGGAGGACCTCCTTGCTGATCAAGGTGCCTCCCGTGCCAGGTAAGTATGCTTGTCAACGTCTTTCAGAGTCATCCAGCACATCACAGCTTTTCACAATCCAGTGGTAGCTGTGCCGTTTTTTCAAGTAATTACAAATATTTCAAAAAGACTGTAGATTTTTTAGTGGTTTACATAGAAATTCCTTTCCTATAAATTTAAAATAATTCTCGTTATTTTAAAATTTAACTAAATGCAAAATAAATGTACAAGATTTAACAAGTGTTATATTACGTTACCCTCTTGGGCGGTTGCCTCCCTTGTCGCGCCTATCACCTCAATGCACTATGTAAAAGTTTCAAAACAAATAGAGGATGACCACCTGCAGCACTACTTTTTAGCTGAAGATATGTTACATTAATGTGTCCCATGGTTACATTAAACGGCAATTCTGTTTTGACAAACCATTAATTATATGTAGACCCTTGGGCTATTCAGACATAGTTTTCCAGATAATATGGTAGTTAAAAAGAAAAGACAAATGCATAACAAAATTGATACTTTTATCAGTGGAAGTGCAGGATTTGATAAAACAGTCTTTACCTTGTCATGTTCTCAACACTCCCTGTTTCCATAATCCAACAAACAAAGATATGCATATACTACTGATGAAATTTCAGTGTCTTACAAAAGAAAACAGGAAAATTTGAGAGCAATCAGTTTTTCCTGTCTTATTCATCCGAGAGAAGATGGGGTGGATATGGGGAGAAAAGACAAGAAATGGGGGATTTGAAGAACAGGGGGTGAGCTTATGCGAACATGTGCAAAAGACAAGCAGGCAAGAGAGGATATACAGAGCACTTCAATGTGCATTCTCTGCATATATGTGGGAGAAAATCTAACATTCTGGGTGCATGTCTGCATGCCTGTGTATGAGAAAAAGGTGAGAGATTCTCAGGGCATTGTGTATAGTCTCAGTGTGTGTGTTTGCACTCATGTGTATGATACAGTGTAGAAGGAAATCCATAGTCAATATCCTCATATCTGAGTATGTTATCCTCATATCTGAGTATGTTCTTGTGTGTGCACATGTGAGAGAGAGAGAGAGATGGAACAGTGAAAAATCACATTTTGAATAGATGCGTGTTAACCAATGTGCTTGCATGGGTCCCTGTCTGGGAGAGACAACCAAAGAGAGAGCATTTAAGAATATACATTTAGATTTTTCTTGAAGTGCATGTGCAAGTGGTGTGTGTGTTCAGAGACCTGGCGGAGCAACGAACAGTGTATGTGAGACCATATGCATTACTGTTCTTTCTGGGACATGCATGTGCATGATACACAAGTGTGTGTGCATATGCTCCACCCCCAACCTTCCCACACACATTATTAACTATTGGCAACAACTTCAACAATCCGACAAGGCTGTAGTCTACAGCTGAACAGAAATGTACATCAGAAACCCTCAGTGTGGGATGTAATGGGAGAGCCCACAGTTTTTGTTGCCATCATCGTGCAAGTTGTCGATGTTGTGGGCACCAGGCTGCAGCTCGTATTTTGGAATAAATGGGTTCTTTCCAGGCAGCAAATCTTGCTAATCATTTTTTTGCCTCGTTCAACGAAACAAAACAAACAAAGGAGCATATATATATATATACACATGTATATCCAACCCAAGGAACAATTGCTAAAACTGGTTCTTTGGAAGTGGCAGAAATCACCAGTCATCTATACGGTCAGAGAAACAGGATGGATTCAGCTGCTGAGAACCCTCAGAACAGCAATAGCTCTGTAACTTTTCCCATCTTGTTAAAAGATGGTATGAGTTGATTGGATGGACATGATGAATTTTGCCTATCCATAAATAAAAGTTCCTGTAAAATACATTAGCAAACCTGCTTTACAGCCAACCTTTTCTAAAACATATTCTTTTTTATTGGATTCCCCTGTGTGGAAGATAACCTGTTCCAATCTACCAATATTAGGGGCTGTGAAATATCATCCGTATGTACCACGTCAGGGAGGTTGCCTTGTACAGTGTGCAGGGGTTTTGCATAGGACGTGCCCATTCCTCCCTGAACCATGGTGGACCCAGTTCAGTTCTGCCTCAGCCCTACGGCAAAAGCGGTGTACCAAGTGTGCTAACACATTGTCACTTCTTATAGTGAAAATGCTGATGTGAGATGATCAACAGGTGAGCAGGAAGACATTGGGTTTCATGGTTATGTGGCAGGCTCAAAACCCATATTGCATTTTTTGTTGTTTGAATTCAGTTAGGGTTAGGGTTTGGCATTAGGGCTTCTGTTTTCACGTATAAGTTCAAGCCTAAACAGGATGAAAGATGGTCTGTGCATGCGTGCTCAAAGTCACATTCGCGATCAAAGTGCCACCAAACAGTGGAAGCATCTGGCAAAGCAGGACTCATCCATGAAGAGAACTGTGGCCCACTGGTTACATGTCAAAACCTGATGATGCAAAGCCAGGCCAGGTGACCAGCCCAATGAGCTGGCATCAAGACAGGTTGCACTACGTGGGACGCCTTAAATGCAGCCGGTTCATAATAATCATCTGGAGCCGTATTCATGGCCACTGGTTAAGCTTAAGCCAATCGCGATCGCATGACAACTATCAGCAACCTTTTTAAAGTTGCTAACCAGTTGTCGTGTGGTTCCTGGTCACCAACACTGACAAACCTATCATCCTGCCTGGAGGTCGATGCTAACACTTGTCTGGTTGTAATGGTCTTGCAGTGTTACAATGACTGAACAGGATACTCAATAGGCACCTAACTTCATAGACCTCGATCGATGCCTTCTTGCAGGCCACCTAGTCGCCCTGGCCGACCAGCATCACCGAGTCATGGTCACAAACTTTCATGTGTCCATAAATACCCACCAGTCCCTGAACAGTGACTGAATTGTGTTCATATTACACAAGGTTTTCATGTGCATTATGGTTTACCATCTGTTCAGGTTTGTTGCCTGCACGCATTTGATTTGTACACATTGGCGTCCTGGGTGCATGTTTGGCTGCCTCCTGTAGTGCTCAAGGATGCAGCAGCATTGATTTCCAAGCACATTTACGTTCACTGCTGCAACTGGTAACAAGCTGGATCCACCTTTATCTGGTTTGATGTTGTGTTCTTTCAAAATACACAAGTCCATGACCTGGTTGTGAAAGTGCAGCTGGTCTTTAAATTCTTGAGCTGTATGCTTTGTGTATTATTTCTGCAGAGTCCATTTACCTCTGCATGTTTACGTGTGCAAAGTGTTTTCCAGTGCTGTTTACATATCAGATTGAATACAAAGGCACCCAGCAGCTGTGGGCTATCTGGTATGTACACATGAATGCAAAACAAATGAAACTTTATTCCCTTGCATTGAACTGCCTGTAACACAGCAGCAACTTCCAGCAATACAGATGGGGTTGGATCCTGTATTTAGCACAAGTATATACATTGCTTGTGTGTACACTGTCTGTGGGAGCTGGCCATAGGGCTTTCTTAGGGTGCTCTGGTTCCCCTCCCCCTTCCTTTTCCTTCAACACCACCTCCCCACCTTCCCCTGTCACTGTTAGTCTTTACTGGTGACATTAAAGTTAAATAACACACATCCGCAAGTGCATGCACAAACAAAATCTTACTAACACTGTAAAATAATTTATTGTTTCTCTACAAATTTAAAAAAAAGAAAAGATTTCAGCTTAGTTCAGGCACTTGAGGGACGTAGGGCATCTCAGTATATAAAAAATGAGTGCCTATGATATTTCAGTATATATAACTGCCATTTTGTTGAAATTAACTTATCCACTAGATAACTGATATTCTAGTCCATGCATACTGCAATATGCACACTGCCTTTTGAGTATCTTCTGGTGAGCTGTATCTCAATAGAATTATTGTCTAGTCATTCCACAGCCTTCAACTAAACAGCTTTACACAGGCCTCAGCAGTTATGGAAAAGGGGAAAATTAAATGCTTTATTAAAATTCTGTTTATGTATAAATCTGCTCCGCCTAAAGTGTGATCTACAAAACCACACTGAACCACTAATACACTATTCAAAACTTTAAAACCTGCAATAACGTTGTAGCTTACTGGTACTTCCTGGATGAAGCCTGGTCAGCAATTGTTTCTTTATACAGAGAACCTTTCCAAATTTAGTTCAAAGTTTGCATTTGGGGTAAAATTGTGCTTCTCTTTCTCTGCTGACAAAATTTATCCTGATAATGCCTCTACCTAGTACAGTCTTCTGAGAGAGAACATCTTAAATTATTTAATTTTCTCCTTAAACTTGGATTGATTATAAGCAAGTTATTAACACTCATCCAACCTTCAAGTTCAGGGTCTGTGTATCTGGCAAGTCTCCGTTTTGGTTTCAAGAGTTTTCCAGGACTAATGCTTGCTGCGATATGCTGAGATCGGGCTGGGTCTGTTTTACATGTTAAGCTGTGTTCATTGTCTTCTTTCCCACAAGGTGAGGCATGCTCAACGCCTTTTTTATTAAAAGGCAAAGTCACTTCACCACATTCTTTATTACGAGGTAAACAGAGTCCGGTGTCTTTTTTCTTACATGCCATATCACATCCACTGGCTTCATTACTGTGCAAAATAACCAAGACATCAGAATGATCCATGTTTTTAGAAATGTCTGAATCATCAATATTGCCAGTATACTTTCCATCCTGTATAGAAGCACCAGCTGACAGTGAGCTACACATATTGTCAGATGCTTCTGTGGTTAAAGAGGATGACTGCTGCTGAAAGCAAACTGTCTCTTCTGATGAAACAAAAGGCAAGAAATGTGTGCTGCCTCTGACGTCAGTTTTACCATCATCTGGTGTGATGCTCTGGTGGACCAATGTGGAATCACCTATGGTGGCTGAAAACCTAAAGGTTTCATGTTCTGGATGACTACAGTCTATGATGTCCCAGCCCAATTTCTCAAAACATGTCACCTCTTTCCTTAGAGATGATACATGTCTTTCTCCATCATCAGCTAAATCTTCACTTTTTTGGTTTTCACAGTTGACCTGGTGCGAGGTCGCTGCACAAATGTCTTCAGAATCTCCTGAGTTTTTAATATTCTTTCCAGCTGTGTCATAACAGCTTCTCGTGGCAGCTGCTGTTTCTTCATCATCTGACATGTAGTGCACACCCATACTGACCTTGCGGGTCTTACGAGCCAAATGATTATTCTTAAGTCTTCTCTTTCTTAAACTGCTGCTGTGCTTTGTGATAAAGAATTCTTCAGTTCTATCAGATCTTTGCCCAACAAAACTATTTATTGTGAAGCAGCGTTGTTGCCCAGGCTTCCTCAAAGGTTTGCTGAGAAACTTTTTGAAGCAGGACATGTCGGCCCTGTTGGCCAAAGACACCCCAAAGGGCCCTCTTGATTTCCTGCTAACAATAGGTACTACAGATGCTGGCTTCAGCTTTGATACAAACTCCATAAGTTCTGGATAGGAGCTGTGATCAGAGTAAGGCACTATGAACACATCACTTTGGTTTGAAAAGGGCTTCCCACCTATTCCCATAAATATAGCTGAAGGCAATATGGCAATGGTTTGCTTTAGTTTGTTGCATGCTTTCATAGATTTGGCAGATATGGAATGAAATGGCACCACTCGGATACGCTGATCTGGTCTGGCTGTAACAAAGACATCTGGAAACTTCAGAGCAGTCACCACAGACATCATTGCTGGTGACACACACACCCACTCACCGAGTGCCAGTCCCACAGCAGCCACCAGTTCTTCCTTACCGAGTCCTCGCAATCCAATTAAAATGTCACAGTCTCTGTGCTTTTGAGCAATGGTGATTACCTCTTCCAGGGCTTCGCGCCTGGATGGAAAGACACACTCTGGACTGCAGTATGTGTTATCCAAATAAACAACATCAATTGTCCCAAAATGGTGGGCAAGCAGGGATCCTTCCTCCACCATGTCTGGTCTGTATCGGAAGTCACCAGTGTACAGAATTTTCCCAAAACGCCCTTCAAAAAGAAACATGACAGCTCCTGGGCAATGGTTGGCATGAAGGACAGTTACAGAAAAACTTTCAAAATTTCTGTTTTCCCCAGTATTTTGAAGAAAATTCTGGTTTGAGTTTTTGCCATTAGAACACATGGTAGGGCACATGCTGGAGGAAACAGATGCATAACCATCATTACTAATGTTGCCATCTGTTTTAGTTCCATTAATCTTGTCAAAATTAGGGGCAAACAATGCACCATTGCTGTTGGAAAAACCAACTTTAATACCTGCACAGTCAGGAATGGAAAGCCAATGTGAGGTCGAGTCTTCGATGGCTGCAGTTTCTTTGTCCTCATATCTAATGTGGTCTTCATCTCCACAAACAGATGGTCTCTTCCTCTTCGTGTCAGAGACCGCATCTTGGAGTTCACATGAACTTCTGTAAGCAACTGGATGCTGGTGATCTGACCCTGAACACACAAGATGTGTTGAACCAACCTCAAGTTCCCGAATCAAAGAGCGGTCGACATCATATCTTTCAGATAGCAGCTGTGCTGT
This sequence comes from Lanistes nyassanus, assembly GCA_004794575.1. Classification (NCBI taxonomy): domain Eukaryota; kingdom Metazoa; phylum Mollusca; class Gastropoda; order Architaenioglossa; family Ampullariidae; genus Lanistes; species Lanistes nyassanus. Next base: position 77,561 of record SMGT01002342.1, on the reverse strand, counting down.
CAGAGATGAGCAGTAGATTGGGTACCTCCAACTGGATGTTAAACCAACTATATGATCACCATGGAGGTGTGTCAGAAAGAAATGGCGGATGCCAGGATGGTTTTTTACTTGCCAGAAATCAACTGCAATGGATGTGCCATGGATCACATGACCATTCATCTTCAAATCCAAGTCTGAAATAAGAAAAACCATTCAAAAGTTATGATGATGCTACTTTTTTCTGAACAAGTAACATAGATCATCCAGGGCTTTTTTTCAAAAATGTGCTGCAGAACTTCGGGCATTGGGAACTAATAAATAATATGAATGCACACCCTTTCTCAAGACTAACCCAGCAACAATTCTAGTGCAATTTCTCCTGCATACTAAGAACAAATTTTGTAGGTGGGGCGATCTGAACGATGCCTGATCACATTCTCTATGGACGTCACCTAGAATTAATCATGGCACGTTTTGCAACATCAGTGGACCTGTATCGAGTATGAGAATTCGAATGGTGCATTTTAGCATCCTCACGATCCTGCTGCACGAGACGCTGTTAGAACATGACGCGGAGTTTACACGGCTCGATTAACTCGAAAGAAACCACTATATACTGCACCTTCTTAATTTAAAAAAAATTAAACTGCATGACTTCAAAGACGGACATTTTTACAAAGTCTAATCTTGGGCGGGGAAAACCTTGTAGATTTCTACATCGGAAACAAAACTTATATGACTGCGACTTAATCCACCCGTGTAAGGCTCCTATTTGGAATCAAGGCTTTATCTCTGAAAGGTTCATCTTCAACCCTTCAATCAATTCATAAACTTTATTAGACTACAAAATAAGATTAAAACATGATGACCGATTAACTATTTGTTTTTTCTTGACGTCGCTACTTTCATTTCCTTAAACTCAAACTGGCAATGATTTCCTGCAAAGCTTGTATACCTTTCTACATTGCGCTTTGACTTCGAACAGTAATGCGTGTCATCGTAGAAATCATCGCAGACCTCGTAAACACATCATATGATGGTCTGACGAAGTTCTTGACAGACCAAAATCTTTCTTCCCACACTTTTGTCCATTATACAATCCGCCTGACTTCGCCATTTCCGTTTTCAGGGGAGGGCACTGTGGCTACTACATGATGGCGAAGTGTTGATGTCCTTCAAAGGTATGGTTTATTTGATGTACATAAGGTTTTGGTTTAGCACCATTTGCCGCCAGTATACATTTAGAGTAAGCAGTTGGGGTTTTTTTAAAAGAAGAATTTTAAAACACGATGAAGTTACTTTGCAGCAGTTTGGGCTTTTTGGTGTTGTCATAGAATAGTTCATCCCAACTTCATCTTCACTAATTTCACTCTTCAGCTTTTATTTGATATTTGTGGTAGTGTATTTAACTATTTGTTGTAGTGGTATCACGTATATGCTCATGTTCGTTAACCTGTGAACACCAAGTAATAATATCAAAAATATTTGTTTTTTGGCTGGTTTTCAGACTCCTTTGAGAATGAGTACATACGCCAGAAAAATGGCACGCCTGTCTGCCCGTATATTCGGTGAAGTGGCCCGTCCTACTGATGGGAAATCGATGAAAGTGGTGCGAATCTTTAGCGAGAAACCGAAACATTTAGACAAAAGAGTGGTAGATTATTACCCTCCTTATAAGGATCTTACCATGATATTTGCCACTCTGCGAAATTATGGACTGTTCAGGTACGTATACACATATACGTGTACGTATATAACAGCGCATTTCTCCTTCACTTCTACCGTTTGAGCCAAACGCGGTTAGTGAGAAGTGTTGATGTGATCAGATATAGTATATTTTGGCGATCCGAGGGATGATTCTAGCGCACTTGACTCCTTAGTTCAAAATACTTCACACTTTCCTTTGTACTTTAAAAAAAAAATATATATAAAGAGTTCAGATTTGAAGACATGCGTATGTATTTATCCTTAAGTTTATGGATATCAGGTGGTGCAGTGTGTTCAGATAAGTCCGTGAGTATCAAGGGCTGTTGATTCAGATCACTGCCCCAGCTCATGTATCTCCTGTACAGTGCAGTCTGCGTAACACAACAGCAACACAACACACAGGACATTGGCTGTCACTAGGTCGGTAGTTTTAGAAGGACCATGCTTCCACCACAGACCTTACACATACAGATTCTTCACTCCTTCTTCGCGCTTTGTTAAGAAAATCTGCCCAGTTGAGGGAAGCAACTCGTGCTTCTAGCGTTGCGTCCCTTTTGGTCTCGGGGTTTTGTGCCGAAACTAGCATGAAGCTTTTAGTGATTGTCGCGCTACTTTATTAATTCTGTTCTGCTTGTGGTGGGAAGTGTGGTATGATGAAAGCTACATATACAGTAGTATGTAACATACAGATACATGGCAGTCATTCTGATCCACAGTATTTTCTTATTTCATATTTGTGCTGCTTGTTCGTTGTTTGTTGTGTCCTGAATGCAGTCACCGGTTTTGTTTATGCACACACCAAGAAGTCATTCAGAAAAAAATTCACACACACACACCCCCTCACACACACATGAGTTTGTGTATGGGAAAAATAACATGGGATAATTTACAACAGCCTAAATGCATTTTAAAAAATCAGATGCTACCTACCTTACTCATTACTTTAAACATTTGCAGACATCAAGACAAATAGACATACTGGCATGGTGTAACAGTTTATATTAAACTATTCAAAAACTTAGTGTAAATTATTGTAACACACACCTCAGAGTGATTAGTAATGGCAAATAAATTTTTGTTTTTGACTTGTCTGCAAATGCAAAGCAAACAATCGGTCAATGCTTTAGTCTGTGACTCCAGACATTAAAACAAATCTCCTAACACGTCAAACCAACTCTTCAATGAATATTTTACTGACCTATCTGAAAACAACACATTGAAAGATTGTGTTCATGGTAACCACTGAAGTATCCATTTTTGCTAGCTGTTGTTCCTCTTCCACTGCTATAAGCAAGGCTGGTGGTATGATTTTTTGCAACTTTCCTACATATGCCTAATCTTCAGTAGTTAAAAAAAAATATACATATATATAGCAGTACAGCAAAAACCTTGGATGTTTAAATTTTACTGCTTTCTATAAATCATTCATTCATTCATTCATCAATTACATATATTTTAATATACACAATGCCATATTTTATTAGGAAACAACCAATAATAAAGTTATTACAGTCACTTTTAAAAGATTACATTGTCATCTCTCAATATGAAAAGTTTTGTTATTATTTTTTTATTGTTACACTAGAGAACTGACAATTTACTGGAAATAATGAACCGACTGGAATGAAAATGCTTTTTAAAAAATGTCAGTGTTTGGCCTCTAATATGTTTACATGGGAAATTTAGATATACCTGTTTCATTATTCTTTTGCTGTCTTTTTTTTTTTCGTGGTTCAGAACTTCCTTCAGAACCATGTCCGAATCGCTTTTCATTCACATTTGATTTGGTCTTTTGCAATCTATTCTTTTGGGGGGATTGGGAACTGAGAATAGAATTGGCACAGCATTCCAGTTTAAACGTTTTCTTTCACTGTTGGTCCACTAGCTGCTTTCAAAATGGTCACTGCAAACCATGCACCCCTTAGATCGAATTTCAGCTGCTGAAAGATTCTCTATGTCTTTTCTCCAGGCGTTGAAAACCCAGCGTCTGCACCTTTATGAAGAAAATTAATAAAGTTAATTGGCAAATGGAGTTCAGAGATAAACACTATAACTTTAAACGCTCGCTGAACACATAAAACGTCTTTCCTTTGCGTTCTGGTTTGCTTCTAATCTTCTGTTTATACAGTTAGCTCCTGAACAAAATGCCGAAGAATGTATTCTTTTAAATCTGGAAGCCGATACTGTACTAGAGCTCATGTTTTGCTCCATAACCCCTAGTCATGCTGGATAACTCTTCCTGGTGAAGAGTTATCGTACGCAACTGGGCAGACTAGAATTGCCTGAATGAAGTATCTGTATATGTAAGGTCTGTGCTCTAGCGCCCAGCTTGTGGCACCACAGACCTTTGGTGGCACTTTGTAATTGTAAGGGAGGTCACCCACTACTGTTTGGCTTAGCCATTAGAAACCCTTAGATTATACAGTCTATGACGAGCAGCAGAAAAGTCTTATGCTTAGAAAATCTTATTATTTTAAATGCGGCATCTAGAAAGGACATAATGGGATTTACAGAGTTGTGATTTGAGCACCAGAATAGGGCTGTGGTTACTTGGGTGCTGATCTTGGTCATGATGTCAGTGATGGCTTCAATATTTTCTAAAAAGCTAAAGCCAGTGCAGCAACTGGAAAAACATCTTGCAATTGTATAAGATGCGATAACAGACAGCCGTTATATGCACCTGGTATTTTGCATCGGAGTACCTTAATGTTGATGCCTGTAATGACCAGTGCAGTTTTGAATTTTGTGTCAGGTTTCTTTAGCAGCTGCAATTTTGAGAAATCCATGATGTGAATGTTATTTACGTTCAGTTTTAGAATTTGATCTCTACTCATGAAGTAACTAGCTTATCCGTTGTGATCCCTATCACGCCTCCCACCACTCCTGCACCGCCATCTGTTGATAAAATAGTACCCGTGAAAGAAAATATGGCACCACTTTTTCACACAATGGAAAAATGACCAAATCCAACTCAGTCTTTGATGTTGGTCACTATGGCAGTAACCTCCAAGCTCTTGTTAAGATGCATTTAAAAACAACACAAACAAATCAAAGTTTGCTCATTTTCAGAGATGAACATCAAGACTTCAAAGAAGAGATGAGACGTCAGCGAGCTCTGAGAGGAAAAGTAAAGCCCAAGAAAGGAGAAGGAAAGCGAGCACTAAAGCGAAAATAATGTGGTTCTTGACCTTGTGTGTGTGTGTGTGTGCATGAACAGGTGTTATTCATATGGGTTTGGGGTGTTTCACAATTTTCAGTCTACGCGAGTGGTTGGAATTGTGTCAACTGATTGCTTGGACTGGACCATTAAAATCTTTTTGAAAGCTGAAACTTGCATCCAGTTCCTTTTCTTAGAAATGGTGTGTTTGTGCTCGTGCCTTCTTCAGCTGGAAAATTTGATAACCTCTAGAGCCACAAACCTCAGTCACAAAATGCAATTGAAATTTTGGCTAGATACATGCTCGATGAAATGGGCCAGCAGTACAGCATCATATATTTCAGTTCATGCAGTAGTTTTAGGTTCAACATGACTGAGCTTGGTCTCGGAACATCAGAAGAAACTGGGAAAAAGTGCATGGAAGTGACTCCATGCCCACAACAAGCTCTGGATATGACTGTGCAGGAAGCACATACCCAGCAAACACACTAGTATACACATATACAGAGCTACAGGCAGGGACAAACTGTAAGACTTTCCACTAGTACACACACGCACACACAGAGCTACAGGCAGGGACAAACTGTAAGACTTATCACTAGTACACACACAGAGAGAGCTACAGGTGGGGACAAACTGTAAGACTTTCCACTAGTACACACAGAGCTACAGACAGGGACAAACTGTAAGACTTTCCACTAGCATACGCACACAGAGCTACAGGCAGGGACAAACTGTAAGACTTATCACTAGTACACACAGCTATAGGTGGGGACAAACTGTAAGACTTTCCACTAGTACACACACAGAGAGAGCTACAGGCAGGGACAAACTGTAAGACTTTCCACTAGTACACACACAGGAATGTATGCTCTACAATCTATATAAAACTGATGAGTGGACTATGCCACCAAAGAAATAATGCTAAGAGTAAACCTGACCCAACCTCCTCCCCGCCCCCACTTAATTTTTTTTGTTTTTTTCATTTAGAAAGCAGGCCAACAGTCCAGTTGCTTAGAATGTCAACAGGCCTCAACAGACTGTCAACACCAGATTTCTGCTGGGGGTTGTTGCGATCAAATTTTTTGGTAAATGTCGCCTTTTTTGGCTCACACCTGTCATTTTTCATCACTGGGCAGCAATAGGGGGCAATACTTTGTGCCTGTTTGATCCAGGTCGCTTTCCTGTTCCTGAACCAGTGAGCCTTGGTGCAGAAGGTGGTCTCGGCTCATGAATCTTTATCTGGCCATTGGAACTGAGCCCATTTTCAAAGACCAGGTTAAAGGGACTGACAATCTTAGAAGCCAAAAGGTCAGAGGTCACTGGATTGGAGTCTGGTGCAGGGGGTGTTGGATGAATCCTGGGCGAGAGAGGCTTGTGAAATTCTGTAGCAAAGTCAAGGTCAGACAGACTGGAGCTTGAAGAGGTGGTGCTGGCTGTGAAAACAGGTTGCCTGGGAATGACTGGGATGCAAGACTTTTGAGGTAAGCTGGCGTTGTTATTACTGATGATTGCATCACTGTCTTCATCCAAGGCTTGCTGTTCACCAGGTGTCTGTGGTGTTGTACGTTGGTATCTGACAAAATGCACACTTATTTATTAGTTTTATGATGTCTTTTAATTACAGACAAATGTTTTCAATTTATGGTAGCCTGTCTCTTAAGTTATAGATAAAATATGAATGTAGTCCTTTCATAGTCTTAAGACTGCAAGGTAAAATGTAAAGAAAGAAGTATGACAGAGGCCACCCTGGTCATGAGAGCTGCCTGTTTAACTGATTGCCGGCCCATGCAGAAACAAACATCAGATCCAAAGACAAATTTCTATTGAAATCTGTCTGCCCTTGCAAATAAGCGCTGAGCTTTTGATAGGTCTGTAACAGCTGTCACTTACTGTGCCAGTAGCTGTTCATAAATTGGAGGAACATATCCAGTGACAACCTCCTTGGCAGCACTTTGACGTCTTCTGATAGATTCTTCCTCCTGCAATTCATAAAAAAAAAGCTGTAAATATTTTTATGATTCCTCCACCCCTACCCCCAATCTCACTCCTATTCCTGCTGTTTTTGACACAGGATTTTCTCAGCTGCAATGTATTGCATAACCACCACATACAAGGGCTAAGAACAGAGATCTGTAATACGGGAGAGGAAACTAAACAATGCCAGATGATGAAGAAATATGGATTAATATTATAATAATATACCTACCACAATTCCTTTGCCAACAGCAGAGCTCACAGGACCCCTCGTTGGTGAGATGGACTGAGCATATCCTCCTCCCTGACTGGCAGATGTGTGAGTGTCCCTAACCTGTTCAGTCTCACTTTCGCCTATCCCATTCACATGGGGCTGAGCAGTGCTCACAGGCGGGAGAGAACTGATCCCCAAGTAGTCCATCACCAGTTTTTGCAGCTTGTGGTAGGCTTCAGCTATATCCTCTGCGAGGTAAAGAATACTTTCTAAGTAAGGGGAGAAATCTCCTGAAGAACTGAAAATCTTCATTGTGAAAGAAAAGTTTTAGAAATGGTGCCCAAGTAGTCTCCCACAAGTCTGTGCAGTAGGTGGTATCCTTTGGCCATATCCTCTTTTGGAACACGAATTTGGTCAGCCAAGTCAGAAACTTGATAAGCAGACAGTCTTAATATTGACAGTCCAAGAAAGACAGTTTGTTTACTTAAGAATATCAGCAACACCAGAAGCAAGATGACATTAAAATTCACTACATTCAAGAAATGTATCCACCCCAAAGACTGCTGCCGCCCCAAAGGATCACTACCTTGACGTGGTTTGGGGGCTCGAGAGCCTCAGCGACCCAGAGAGCTGTGCTGGCTGGAGCCTTGTGCTCCTGGTAGGGCCACCCATGCCAGACAGGTCAAAGGGTAGAGGCCAGACTAAGAGTGATCCCTGGTCCTCCAGGTTAGGGGTTAACAACCCAGTTCCATAAAAAAAAGTCAAATGTTATAGAAAAAGCACCAACATGAACCAAAACTACTGGTTGCAATGGGCTTTCAGAGTCATCACAAGCAGAAGAACATGAATCACAGCTGGGGCACCATCCAGAAGTTGATCCAGAACAGACAGGAGTGGAGGAGCTTTGTTGCTGCCCTCCATGCCACTGGCATAAAGGGAAGTAAGTAAGTAAAGACTGCTGCCATGTCTGTTCACAGAACACTCTCTCTTTCTGCTGTAAGAACTAACAATTATTTACAGATGTGTGTCTTGCAGTTTTTTGCTCATTTTCATAACAACTGTTTAGCATGTTTATATGGATCTGTTTACCATTTGAAGCCAGGAATACTCACCACTGCTGATCATCATGTCAAAGAATCCTGGGTGATCCTGATTGTACCCACAGTACAGGTCAGCACGCTTGAGTATCTGCTCAATCTCAGCTTCCGAGTAGATGCCACCCTCCCGCAGACGTCGCTCGTGAGCTTCTTTATCCAGAGGAATTATGAGAACGTACCGGGGCTCAAAGTAGGTGTTCTTTAAAGTCAGTACACCCTTTTGAAAAAAAAAATTGATGTTCATTAGCTTCATGCCATAAATGGTGACCTTTAGAGCCAATACATCCTCTCACAGAAAGAAATGTTTCATAAGCTACACACCATAAGCAAGAGATCACTAGAAATCAGCTGAAGCTTACAACATTGAACAAATTTGACAAACCTAAATTCTTTCCATTACACATGCATATACCATAGAACATTTTGGAAAGACTTTCATGTCTTTTAGAACCACAAAATTAAATATTTTGGGATCTTTAATATTTTACAGAATGTGAGGGATGTTGCCCCACCTCCAGTTCCATGTGGATTACACATGCCAGCCCTTCTCTTGCCACACACTCTATAGACTCCATCTGCAGCCCATACCATGCATCTCCCATTCTATGCGTTTGGATAAACTGACCCTAAAAACAGAAAAAAAATCATCATTATATAGGGGAAAACAAAACTAAACCAGTTTACAAACCCCAAATCTCCTCTTCTAATGTCTCCCTTGGTAAAAGTTTTAAAAAATTGTACTAATACAATGTTACATTAATAAAAAAAATGTGATGGGAAATGGAGGGGGAGATATAGAGATTGAAATTACCTGTCCTTCAAGTGTATGGGGACAACATAAAATTTATGCAAAAGAATACAGAAGTGAAAAATTTCCTCTGAAATGAGTCTGGCCACAGGACAACTGCTGTTGAGGATCTTTCATCAGCAACATATAAAATGGCCTTGCTTACCATTTTGATGTCCATTTCAAACCTTTCCAATGAAACAAAATAGTAATCTTTGCCATTCTTCTCATCAGGACGTGCCAGACGGGTTGTGTGCGAGACACTGCAAAATGATGTGGACAACATTTCTGCAGTCACCATTTAAGCACCTGAGTGGCATTAAGTTTTAAAGGCAACCAGAGCTGAGGCTCAAGTCAAAAACAAAGACAGATACAGAGAAAAAATTATTGTTGAAGACTGACAGCACAAGCCATATTTATTGACAGTAAAGCAGCGAGTCATTGTTCACACTAACAATCAGTCACCAAACGGTAGAAAACAAGCACAAACAGCGTCTTACCCATATCCAAAATAGTCAGAGAACTCTTCCACCAGCTTCATGGACAGGTCTTTCTTTCCAGATCCCTGAGGTCCTACCAGCACCAGCGTGGGGTATGGGGTCTCCACATTAGGCAAGGTGCTGTTGAGAAACGCTTATCTACAGAACTGTCACAGGTGTCTTAGGCCTGCTATGTCAAGGTAGATAAAGGCATGGGGTACAATTACACCTATCACATTTATATTTTCCAGGTTAATGGCCTGCACCTGTTCTCCTGTCCTCTTGCCCTCCATGCTACCCACTCAGAAAAAGAACTTTTTCAAGAAATTGACAGATGGGTAGACTGACATATGCATGCATATACAGAGGACTGAAGATTCATGCCAAAATAAATAAATGACTGAAAATTTGTACGTCAATGAAGGCACAGTTCATACTTAAAAATCGACCATACTGACAATGCAATGAAACAAACCAGTGACAACTACACCAAAACCTGTCTGTAGACGACACCCTTGGGACTACCTAAAAGTGCGCATCTGAGACAGGTAGCCGCTCATCTGAGGGAGGGTCTGCACGACCATGTGTCTTTAAATGATCATACAACACTAAACACTAGACTACACTATACAGCATGTACATGTAAAAAAAAAACAAGAAGCAAAAAATAGACAACATGATGGAATACTCAAGTTTATTAAATCAGCAATAATAATGCTTACAAAGGAAAAGTCAGAAATGTGGGAGTGGTTCCGCTTGCCTAGCTGTGAAATGTGCATATCTTCTAACACAGTCTACATGGACATGGCTGCCAAGAAAAGGTTGCTACATCCGGAGTGTGCTTCTAAAGCAATCCGGGACTCGGCATGTCCCAAGGCTTCCTTTGTTGATATGTCATGGGTAATGATGGAATCATCATGATTGCTTTCATCACCATCACCCTCATTAGAAAACTCTCCTTTGGCTTTGCTCGTGGCCAAGGAAATAAATACCTGTGCTGCAGACGATGTCTTGCAAATGGGACCTCGATAGCTCTGAGGTTAGAGCTGAAGACTAGCATGTGGAAGGACTGTGTCCACTATGGGAGGGTGGAGCATGCAATCAGGACTGAAAAATCACTGTATGATGTTTGCATTAAAGTGTGGCCACCCGTTTAAGTGGAGTTTGTGTTGTAAATTAATTGATGCCAGACTCAAGTTTCAGTATCGGTTTAAGGAGTCACTACAGACTTTTGCTGTACTAAGTCGATACATAAATAGTTGGAAATCCAGAGGAGAGAATGAGCCATGATGATACTCCAGCAACTGACCTGTCCCATATACGGTGAGGCTGAAGGAAGCTGTACACTACATGCATAATGTGATCTCGAGCTGCAATCACTTCTCGTGATGAATCAAACGTGTTCTTGGCAGACACCTACAATCGTAGATTTTAAAAGTCAGATTACCAAACAAGCGACTGTTTTTTTTTAAATGTTTATAAAAAGAAATTAGGGCAAACTAAATACTTGTCTGTCTTATAGGGTTTATCTTAGCCAAAGTTTCTTTGCCAGTACCAAGTCTGTTTATCTCTCACAGGAAACTACATTCTTCTCATTTCTATGTAATAATAAATCTAGTTCACCTGAATAGTAAAATTGCTCCAATTTATGAACTGTTTAAGTTTTCAGGCAAAAGGTATTTTTTTTACTACCATCAATAATTTAACTAACACAATATAGCTTGAACAAGTCACAGAGGTGGCGCAGTTTGAAAATGTGTCAAAGTTTGAAGATGCGTAGTCATTTGAAGATGTCAGAAAGGAATTAGAAGGATATCATTACTAAATCACAAAAACAATTCACCAACTTGTTTTATAGCCACTATTCATTTATAATTACACATGCATCCACACCCATTTTTTTCCCTTAAAGGAAAATATGTGAAAGATGTAAATGGGTATAAGATGAAATAATTACTTGATGAAAGGTAAGCTCATGGTCAATACCTTTTCTTCAGCTTCCACTTTGTGGCGATCAAAAAGACAAAGTCTGGGCAGATGGAAAAGGATGGCCAAGCGATAATCTGGCAGCTCTTGGATTGGATTGCGAAGGAGGTTCAGTTCACGCAGCATCCGTAGTTGCTGAACGTACTGGAGTTCAGCAATATCAATGACCTGAATGCAAAGGCATAGGACTGTCCAGTGTGTGTTACAAAAAAGTCTCTTCTAAATGTATTGCCCTATAAACATTACTGCAGCAGTTATGGGTATCTGTATTTTTCAGCATTATGTGTTAATTATTCTTAAATTTTAAAAATATTTTACAGGAAATAAATATCTATGTCTGCTCCTTTAAACCATGATTCTTGCTTTGTGGGAAAAAACCCAAAGACATTATATGGCCAACTGACTATGACAAAGCTCTAAATTTTAATAATACTTACCCACGCTCTTACATATAAACATACTGAGCGGTTTTCAACGTAAGTATTGGAAAAAGTATAAATATTTAGAATACAAAATTCTCCCCATTTTAGCAAAGTCCAACCTCATTATCTTCAAGGTCAATGGTTTCAAGTAGGTCATGACCTTCAAGACCTTGCAGACTTCGCACCACGTTTCCAGATAAATTCAAGTACTGCCCAAAAGAAAAATAGCCAAGAAAAGAGGTAAATACCATAAAGCAAAATACTTTCAAATAAGAAATGTTTTATTTCAAGTATAAACTTTATAACGTTTAGAATTACATAAACATCCTGACCACTCCATTTTACACTGTATGATGGACTACGTTGTCAAGAAACTAACTACATTAAGATATACTCTCCATACTCTTCTGTCCTGCTTGAAAAAATGGATTGTCATATAAAACAATCATGAAAGACTATGACATTCAAAAAAGATTTTTTCTTGGTTTTAAAATGCATGTGCCTAAGAGAGAGATGGTACTTTTCATCTATGCTTACCCTGAGTTTTTTTAAAGACTCGATGTTTTCAATCCTTTTGATCTTGTTATGGCACTAATAAAATAAATGAAGAAACATCAATGACATTCATAAAAGCATGATAAGCAGGCAAAGAAGGAAGAGGACATGCTTTATCATCCATTTGTCTATCCAATTCACTTATCTAGGCAAATTAACAAAGAACAAATGAGGACAGAGCGCTATAAATCATCAATAGATAATCCCAACAAGGTACTGGCAGCACTAGACGTACCCGTATGCTGACGTGTGCAACCAAGGGAGCCTACCGTACCCAAACACGTAGCAAAGAGAGAGTCGAAAGTAAGGAACATGGCAGATCTGTGTGATATTACTGTAAGTGTGGTAGTTTTTAAGTAGTAATTTTTTTTAAAAACGTGTAAATCTGTGCGTAGTCTGAGGTTACTGCATAGGCCTTACCCCTGCGTGGTCAAAGAGTTAAAAAATACATGAGGATGAAGAAGAGTCAGTAGTGCAGAAGCTCCACATCTGCTTACCAAGTTCAGATACTGTAGTGGTAGATTATCCAGCCCCTGCATGGCCTCCACTTGGTTGTGGGCAAGACTCAGGTGCTCCAAACGCCGGCAGTTTTCTAGGCCTTTGATCTCAGTAATATGGTTATATAGTCTAAAGTTAAAGTTGTATGTGATCATTCTTTTAAAACCAATGAAAAAGAAAACTTCTCTAGAAATGCTTGGTTACAAATACTGATCAAAACACTTTTGGCTTCTTTTCCAGGTGTTTAATAATTTGGCATTCTCCTTTTAAATGGCTCTGTGACAAACCACAAGGTTTAAACCATTAATCTACCTCTACACTAAAAGAAATATTATACAGTTAATTTAGTCATCTTAAAACTTTGCTTTTAACAAATCTTTCAAGCCTGTACATTTTCCTTACTTGATTCAAAGAAAACTTTCCATCCACAACAAATGTGTGCTAAATTCAAGAGAATATACTGCTTTAAAAAAGCGTCAAGACAAAAGTGTACATAAAATGGCAAAGAAAGTAACTGCTTTTTTTCTCCTGTAAAAAGGATACTGTCCAAAACAAGTTTTCTAAGCACATGATGGGCAGATAGGTCACTCATTGTGTCAATCTGGTTGTAGGACAGATCAGCTTCAACAAGGTTCAAGGGAGGAGCAAATTTGAGCAACTGGACAATGTTGTTGTGAGAGGCATTCAAGTACAGTAGGTATGGTAACTTGCCCAGTGGTGACAGGTCTGTTAAAAAAAACATTTAGGATCATGTCAGTCATATCATAAATGTCCAATCTCTGCAACCGAGTACGTTTTATGCAGTGTTGATTTGACAGATTTAAAAACAGCTGAAAAATGTCATCTAACAGATCCAAAGCTAGGTGATTATGACTATAAAGTACAAGGGTTTTTATTATGAAGAAGACAGAAGTAGTGACAGGTTAGGGTTACATAATGGCTGAAAAGACGAACGCACTAAGGCATAAAGGGAACATTTATTTAAATGGTGGCTTATTATGGAATATATCATGAAATGATCACTAGCAGAGGTAATTGCAAGAAAAAGCGTATGAAGAGATCTAGATCACAAATGTGAAAACTAAGAATGAGATTTAAATAAGACTGTGGAAAAGTTAAACACAAATCTGTTCAGGAAAAAATGAACAAACACTTTGTCCAGATTAAAAACAAGGGAACTAAACCAAGCTAGAACAGGACAAAGACAAATACAATCTACATGTAGTTGGGTGTGTGGAGTTTTGTGGTGGTGTTCAGGTAGGGGCAAGTGTGGCAGCAGGGGACATTTCATGGGGTAGAGCCCCTTTCCTACCCAGCTTGCGATTGGTTGCCCCTCTATGGCCCCTCTTGCTCCCTGTCCCTTGTTCATTTTCCTGCGACCCAGCCTGAACACCACACATCAACCGCAGCTAAGTATTTTCATTTTTGATTTTGTTTTTTCATTGTTTTTGTGTGGTCCTGAGGAAGGGGTAGTGCCCCGAAACATGTAGATTGTCTTTGTCGTTGTCCTGTTCTAGCCTGGTTCAATTCCCTTGTTTTTAATCTGGATTTTCCTCCAAGCGGCAGTCACTTGTTTTTCTTTTTCTTTTTGAAACACTTTGTCAACGAAAAGGTAAGACAAGCACAAACCAGTTTGAATATGAAAAAAAGGCTGTCTGCTTAAGTGGTGCAAGCAGAGTAATGATTCAAAGTTCATGCTAATAAAAAAAACAAACACACAAACTAGGAGCATACCAGTGCAGGTCAGGCAGAAGCAAGATGATGACCAACTAATCAAACAAGAACAAATGAGGACAGAGCGCTATAAATCGTCAAACGACAACCCCAACAAAGTACTGGCAGTGCTAGACACAACCGTATGCTGACGTATGCAATCAAGGGAGCCTATCGTACCCAAACACGTAGCAAAGAGAGAGTCGAAAGTAAGGAACGTGGCAGATCTGCATACGTCAGCATACGGTTGTGTCTAGCGCTGCCAGTACTTTGTTGGGGTTGTCGTTTGACCAACTAATCAATTGACCAAATAAGCACAGAAATCAGGGACTTATCAGAGAAATGAGCAACTATTCTGAGAAATGAACAATGTATCATCTATTTCACCAGTGTTAAAACTGAAACCCAGATAACCGAAACGCTAACAGATGAAGCCAATCATTGGATAGCTCAACACTCTAACGTGTATTTTCTTGATATGTATTTACCAGAGATGTTATTATGTGAGATATCCATCCTCTGCAAGTGAATATATTCTCCCAAGGCAGTGACATCCACCAGGCTGAAGCCCTGGGTTCATGAATACACACACACACACACATGAATGCACACAAATACAAAAACACACATACATATGCAGACCCATCGCAAAAAGGCTGGAGATTCATTTTACAGTGTACCATCTAGTTTCAGTACAGAAACAAAAATGTCTAAACAGACTGAAGATCAGAAGCTAGTTTACCACAACATTACAGTAGCCTGTCTCCTCTCCTGGACACAAATAATTTAAACAAGTGGGAAGATCCCCCAAAAGTTTCAACCCAGGGATTTAAATCACTACCAGAATAATGTTTTAAATGTTATTAGCCCCACAGGCAAATGCAAGGGCCAGTATTAGCATATCAATTTTTTAAAATGCACCCCTAATTCCATTTCAATCTTTCAATGGAACTGGGATGCATAATGGCAGATCTGAATAGCTCCGATAAGTAATACATCATTTGATGGACAAAGGCATCCATGTATTTATATGTAAAGTAATTCTGCAGAAGTTTTCTTCTCAAAGTATTCTGGGTTGTGTTTATTCTTCAGCTGTATATTGGAGGTGCACGATAACTGCACTGTTAGTGTTACTGTAATGTTACTTATAATAAAGCTAAAATGTGGTGTACCATGTCCTGCTTAAACCATAATTAAATGTAGAAGATAACATTAGCCTTTGACTTCTGCAAAAGAAATATTGTAGTACGATTTCACAAATATTTCACTAAAATGAGTGAGTTTAATGAGAAAGAGAGAGAGAGAGAAAAGGAAAATAATGTGAGACATCTTACAGGTACTGTGACATCAAGATAAACCTGGTACATTCCATCTGCTGATGTTCCAAGATTTGACAAACCTCTTGAAATTGTCTCCTCATCAAGGATGCCACCTGGTGACAACTTCGTAGGACAAATAATATATACATTATTATTTTTGCTTACCTTTGATCTACAAATTTATTTGCAAGTCAGTAAAGCATTTGGGGGTGGGGGAGAGTGTAGGATTGGTGGGGAATCGTTTAAAATTCTAAGCTACCAGCGAACTAGTTAATATATTCTGGATGGGGAGGCTACTGAGTATGCTCAAGCATCGAGGTATGGTCGACACTAAATGTACGATGGGAGCACGCGCGCACACACACACACACACACACACACACACACACACACAAACACACACCATACCACGCCACTTTTTTCTCTCTCTCTCTCTTTACCCCCAAACCTCACTTAATTTTGTCGAAAGTGCTTCCACTTCGCACGCACGCAAAATTGCGCGTCACACGTATAGTTTATGGAATTGGGGGGGGGGGCAAGGGTTTTACGGAATTGCTTAAAATGTTTCATTGGTGATTTGTAAACTTAAGACTCTTGAAATGCTAAAAAGATAAATGAGTGTTCGAGACAGACAAAAGACCTCGATAATTCCATAAGAAGAGGCAGTAGCGTATCTAACACAAACACAAACCTCAGCATACTCGCTGTCGTCTGCTCTGGTAAATGAACTAGAGCTCTGGGGCGCAGCATCATCAGTATCAGGCATAAATGGCCATGAAACAGTGTTTTCTAACGTTAGAATATCCGTTTCTGGGACGTAGAATTCTGTATCTTCATTTATGTGAGTATAATGACCATTTTGCTGGTGTGATTCATTTGCTGAATACAACAACTCAGCCGCCATGTTGTACCGCTGCTATGGTGACGGAGAACCTTATATGTCACGTAATGAAAAGACATAAATATCAATATGAAATATATATATTAACCTACAATTTATTACTGAAATATTTTACAATACCTTGATTGATCATGATCATAATGTTTCCTTGGTATTTAGTGCTGAATATATTTTACAAATTTATCTCCCCCGCAGAAGGTCAATTGCAATCATGGCGACCTTCGTCTTACGGCATGCGTTTTTGCAGCAACACTTCGCGTTTCCTGGTGCTTTGAAATTGGTACAAAATGCGGTTCAGAATCATCGCAGAACATTCTTGACTTCCTTGTACCGTCTTGCAACAGCTCCAGCCGCAAAGAAAGTCTTTTTGCGTGATAAACCACATGTAAATATCGGAACGATCGGTCACGTCGATCACGGAAAGACAACCCTGACGGCGGCAATCACCAAAGTGTTATCCGAGGATGCAAAAGCTAACTTTATGAGATACGAGGACATCGATAAATCGCCAGAAGAAAAAGCTCGGGGAATTACTATCAACGCTACTCTTGTTGAGTATGAAACTGACGATCGACACTACGGTCACGTGGACTGTCCTGGCCATGCTGATTACATCAAGAATATGATCACCGGTAAATACTAACAGACACTAATAAGTAATATTCTAAGTTACTACAAATACTAGTAGCAAAAATTGTGTATGGTCATAGGCAGAAGTGATGGCAGGTGTCTAGACCAAATTTTCATCAGCTAGACCAGCATTCATTGCGCGGTCTGTCACATCCGCAGCAAACAAATCGGCGCGTATGGTTGTCACTTGTCGCTGTTTAGACTATGGATAAAGAAGTTAGCCGTTGCCTACGAACATGTCGAAACAATCCATTCAGATATTTAGATACGCGCGACAAGGTTTCTAGGGATCGTTATTTCGAAAAAATTGCCTCGGTGAGTGTCATGGATCCTTACGAAATTTCTGAAAAGTGCTGGTCTGAAGATGCTATAGCCATTTGCACATATGTATATCAATATGCCTCAGTGGATATGAATGTTTGTGTAGTGTAAGATTATCGCTCTGAAATATGTCAAATTCATCAATCAAATTGTTTTACTTTTCAAACTTTTATTTATTAATGCATACATAGGTACAGAAATAGACTCAGACATTAGGAATCACAGATTCATTCATGTTCACAAGAGCAATACACACAGTCACTGTTTTATCTAGAGTAGTGACATCTTCTCCATTTTTGGTAACAAGAAGATCAAGAGGCAAAGTAGCATTCAGTAAAGTAAATTTGCAGCGCAAGTTTCCAATTACACGTTCTATGTGAATACGTAAATTGGCAATGCATCTTGTGGATTCAACTTCATAAGCAGAGAGCTGACTCTTGCCTCTTGTTAATTCAGGTATTTTCAGCTCGGCTCCCATAACCCCAATGGCCTCAGAGATGTCAAATCCCCTGTCAGCTAGAACAATATCACCTGGAACTAGATGCTTTAAGAATGAACAGTGCTCTACCAAGTATTTATCACTTGTACGGCGGACGGCCACCCCAACCCACAGACAAGAATGACACACCACTGTCAGGTGCGATTCCTATCAAGTGCTTGACTGTATTGTGGCGGGCGTTTGTAAAACGAAAAAGTTTGAGCCCGAGCAACCAGATCTGATGGCTGCTCTATAAACGATTCAAAACAATGACCACAGCAACTCTATCTCTGAAAGCCTCTCTGAGGCATGTTGGCTGTGTCATTCGCAGCTGTTCTCGTTCAGGTCATATAATGACAGACTCAAGATGAGCACAAAGAATATGAATCATTTCCATGAAGACATTGTATGCTGCAGAATGAGACACACCAAACATGTGTGCCAGGTGCTGAGGGGGTGTATTGAGCCGCAAGCAGATAAGTGTCAACATCAGCATCTCCCATTTTGAAAGCAGTCTCCGTGATGGGGCTGTGTAGGGTATGCATGGTTCGATAAACAGGTATAGTTCTTCCAAGGCATCAAAGGACTCCAGACCAGTATAGTAACGAGATCTAAAGTGGTCTCCTTTAAAGGCATCCAAAGTAAATTTAAATGTTGAAAGTTTTTCTCTTTCTGTGACCAGTTGTCCTGTGAGGCTGTTGATGTGTTCCTCTAGAAGCTTATTGTAGTTTTTTGACATCTTGGTCTGGGTTCCTATCTCCACTGAATCATTGCAGACCTCTGACATAAATGCAGCATTTGCTAGATCCTGCAAGGCATCACTTTCCTGCACTGCAACAGGAGCAAAGTCCAAAACTTGTTTAACTTCCTTCTTTTGATTTCTAGCTTCCAATCGAGATCCTCTTGTATCACTATCAGTCTTTTTAGTAAAAGAATGTCCCAGGTTCAATGAAGGTACCCAGTCTAGATCACTTGTCATGTGTAGTCAGCAGGACTGCCTGAACACACAGTGTGAAAACATTTAGAAATAAATTATTTGTTAAATCTTACTATATGCCAACAAATTTTACAAATCATATGGTTAACTACAATTTAAACATATCAAAACTCCACTTTCCTGATATATTGTTACAAAAGAATTTGTGATTTTTTAAAAGTTTAAAATATCTTTGATTCCTTAAATGATTATTCCACTACACTGTCTCGCCCTTACAGCCTTCCTTAAAGGCAATGCATCAGAAAAAAAAATTAGTTAAATTGTGACTTGGTCAAGTTGGTGCAAGTAATGTGTCTTGAATTTCTTTAGTTCCACCATTAGATTACCTATTGTCTTTTACTCTTTAATAATAAAGATCAACAACTGTAAATTAATGAACTGCTTAAACCTATGCACCATATTTTATTTCTAATCATTTCTGACTTACTACTGCTTACCTGACACAAAGTGATCAGAACAAACTCGATGATGCAGCTTAATAAAGAGCTTTTATTTGCTTGAGAAAGATTGGCAGCCCTATTTGTGACTAATTATGAACTATGACATTTGCTAATAGTAATAATATTATTAATATTAATTTTGAAGAGGAGTGGAATTTTGGAAGGAAGTGTAACTTTTGTTATCTGTGGGGGCTGTGGCAAGATTATTTAGTATGGCTTTTTTCCCCTGACAAAAAAAATAATTAGTGACAATACATATGCTTGTCATTTTTTACCAGGAGCTGCTCAGATGGATGGAGCCATTCTGGTGGTCGCTGCCACAGACGGGACCATGCCACAGACACGAGAGCACCTGCTTCTGGCAAAGCAAATTGGGATCAGCAAGCTCGTTGTCTTCATCAACAAAGCAGATGCTGCCGACAAAGAGATGCTGGAACTGGTTGAGATGGAAGTGAGAGAACTCCTCTCAGAATTTGGTTTTGATGGGATGAACACACCAGTGATCGTTGGTTCAGCCCTTTATGCTTTGGAAGGCAAGGACCCAGAAATGGGTGTTCAGCGTGTGCGTGAGCTGCTGAAAGCTGTTGACAGCTACATTCCCTTGCCTGTGAGAGATCTTGACAAGCCATTTTACATGCCGATTGAATCCATCTACTCCATTCCTGGTCGTGGGACAGTGGTGACTGGGAAGCTTGAGCGAGGTGTAATCAAGAAAGGCGACGAATGTGAGATCATGGGCTACAACAAGGTGTGTAAAACAACCATCACAGGCATTGAAATGTTCAAGAAGAGCTTAGACCGAGCAGAAGCTGGTGACCAGTTGGGAGCTCTAATGCGTGGGGTCAAACGCGATGAGTTTCGGCGTGGTATGGTGGTTGGGAAGCCAGGCACCATGCAGATGTTCAACCATTTTGAAGCACAGATCTATCTTCTTAGCAAAGAAGAAGGAGGCCGATCACGACCCTTCACACCCTTTTTCCAGGTTCAGATTTTCTGCACCACGTGGAACACAGTAGCTCTGCTGGAGATACCGGGCAAGGATCTTATTATGCCAGGAGAGGACGCAAGGGTTGTCCTGAATATGCAACGCAAGATGGTGATGGAGAAAGGTCTGCGATTCACCATACGAGATGGGAAAAGCACACTAGGATATGGTGTAATCACCGACCTGCTTGCTGATCGCAATCTGGAAGAACTGGAGAAAGAACGTGTGGCTGCAAAAGACAAGAGACAACAGGAGAAATAGAAGAGACTGGAGAACAAGAGACATTGCAGAACATTTCTTCTGATATGCATACCATATCTCCAAGTGCAGGTAGTTCAGGATTGGAAAGAAAAAAAAGTTGAGTGTTCATTTCATTTGTCATACTTCAGGGGAGGTAACTTTTGTAAGGATTTGAGTCGTGAAGATTTAAGATTTAAAAATGAAACCATTTTGTTTGTAATAAATTGCACTTCAGTTTTTTATATTAAACTGAATTGATAATAAAACACCAACAGTTTTATTTTTCTGTGCATTAAGTGTCCGACTCCGAATTTCCAAGAAGTAGCTGTTTTATCCTTTAGTTTTCCATGGAGTGGTTTTGAAAGGTATAGATGGTAGTTTAGAGTGAGTGCTTGCTCTCACTTGCCGAGAAAACTAAATTTCCACTTTTCCATGTTGGTATGGCCTTTGGCTGTGCACATTCACTTCTCATAGTGTATTGAAGGAGGTTGCATAAACTATAAAGCAAACTAAAACTATTGTTGCACATAAATGTATCTTATTGCAAACAAAATTGTATTCGCTTAGAAGCCCACATCACTCAAATCTTTCTATAACGAACTAGTACAAGGTAACAATGTTGGAGAAGCTAGGCAGGCCTTATTACAATCACACTTAGCATGCATGATTTCAGGGGGTCAAATTGACAAATATAGTGTTCCGACAAAACATGGCTTTGTGAAGGAAAATTGAATACTGTGTGACTGGCTAATTAACACCCTTAAACATCCGGTTTGGTGCTTGCTGGTGCCATTACAAGCAAATGGCCTATGCGTTATAAGTGGTTTTTTTTGAATAAATGCTGATTTTTGTTATTGGTAAATCTGGGGTTGCTATCAATGGTGTTTCATTGCATTGTCCATTCCTGCAGCTCTTTTCCCGACACTAAAATCTTCAGTTAAGCGAATTGCTTAGAACCAACTTTCCACAAAGGCCATGAGGTGGTCTGTCGTCTCGGAAAAAGATCCGAACTAAAACCTAAAATGCATGCACATCTGTTGCATGGAAATAAGCAGTGACTGCCTGCACCAGATACCAGTGAGTAAAGTCTATGATCTACTGTTACTTTGCTTGGTTGAGTGCATAAAATACCACTGTGAACTTCTGATATAAATTCCTTGCATTTCATTGTAGGTGGACTCCACTGTATGCATAGTTTATGGCCTACTGCTTTTTACCTTGTCTTTTTTCGTGGTGGATGGCATACCCCTGTGAACACAGTATGTTCACTTGTGTCAGTATGACCCTGGAGGCTGTAATATCAAAAGATTCTTTAAAGGTACTCGGACACAAAATATCAAGTACACACAACAGCCATGGATTTCTAAGTTTTGCAAGATACTGTTTGTTGTGAATGCATTGTGAAAACTACGGTATCAAGAAAACACGCTTACATGAACTATAAATGTAACTTTTTTTTTTTTGTCTGCTGCACTCCCAGAGGAAATCTCAGCCTGTGTGTTATGTCATGAGGAGGATCGGCAGATGAGACTATTGCCTTTCCTCTGGCTCATGTCAGGACTCTCGCCCAAATCTCAGTGTTATCTCACATATCAGAAGTGGCTGCTAGAGCATGGGAGCGCACAGATTGCATTTTGCCACAGTAGACACAGCCTAACATCTCCGAAAGCTAGCAAATAATGACAAATTAATTGCAGCTGTGATGAATATGCATTTTTTTTAAAGGATTGTGGTGTATGTTTGCTGTGCACTCCATGTGTCCCAGTACTTTAAACAATTATAAGCAGTGCCATTCTCCACCTGAACTGCTGAGCATACTTCTCTCTAGTATACCTGTGTGTTGACATCAAAACACCCATTGGGGATCCATCATTTGCCTTTAGGGCTCTGCAATACCTACTGTCAAAGAACACCTGTGTGATATTACCAATGGCACAATATCCCTGTCAGAGCCAGGTAGTTTTTTTATGAAAAAGACTCCTCTAGAACGACAACATTGAACCAGATGAAAAGGGCCTCTCTTGAAGTGTGGTTGGGGCAATTCTATCATTAGTAAATATTGCTCTGGCAAAAAAAATAATAATAAACTTCAGCATGGGTCTGAACGTCCTAAACACTAAGGGCGTGTGCGCCGATCACTTCACCTTTTGCAAGGTAGTAAGTTATCTCCTTTTCATTATTTTCTGTGTTCTTGCTACTTTTCCTTCCTGTTTTGGTGAAATGCAGCGATTGAGGGGAAAGATGGAAAATAACGGATGACCAAGCCTTGCCACACATGGGTGCCACCGTAGCCACCACCGCTTCTCACTAATATTTATTCGAAGAATCATTGATAACAAATTTCTCCTTGCAGAAGGTCGCCAGAGACTAAGCAAGACAAACTTTACAGAAGACATTTTAAATCTAACGAGAATTCTATCAGTGAAAATGCGCCATATTTGGCAAATGTATGGGGGGAGGGGAGATTAAAAAGGGGTTGGTTGCATTCACACTGAGAGTTCGTGCTGTATCTACAAACAGGAGATAGGTGTCGTGAGGTGAGAACAGAAACCAAAAAAGGTAATTGCACAGCTGCGTTTTGCCAAGTGGGGGGGGGGGGTCCACACTACCAAGGCATTCCACAGATCGATACTAGCGGGGATAGCCTGGGGTGGCGCAGGCAGCGCGAAGAACGCCGAAGGACGTGTGCGTGACAGCGATAGTTATTACGATCACTCCACGAACTAAATGCCACACCGCGTTCGACCGAGGCGGGTAACGTCGCCTTGTTGCTAGGAAGCGGTGTCGCCTGTCAATTATGGTTGTCAAGGTCTAAGATGGCGGTCACCCAGCATGCGAAAGAGACAATATTCGGCGACGCCTCTTTGAACTTAAGATGCAGATTATATAGTGTCAACTAAGTAAGTATAGGAAAGTTTTGATAACAGCATTCTACAACGATTGTTTCCCTGAATTACTTTATTTCCTACCGTCAATTTAGGGTTTGATAGGGGTAGTTTTTATTGCTGTCGCGCCCTCGTCCTATGTGAGTGTCGTCTGCAAACCTGTTTCTACGAAACAAGCGAAAGTACCGCAAGACTGGCCGGAGTTTAATGTATTGACTCTGCGAAGTCTGCTTTGAGAGGTAAGTGTGGAGCACTCGAGGATCTTCTCACGTTGCACCAAGCAACGTAAGTTAGCACAGGTCCCACGATACTTTTAAAGGTATCTAGCGACATTAAATGATCCAGCTGTCGTTTCAAAAAGGTATTAAACAGCGGGGACGTTTTTGTAATCGTGACGAGATTGCGGCGTTAGCGCACGCGAGTGCACTCATGCATACTTACACGCACGCGGTCGCACTCACACGCACACACGCACTCCAGGTACATGCATAATCGTTTGAAATTCCTGAGATGTGTTGTTAACCTGTCCTGTGAGTTGCCTACCTACGCTTACCATCTGCAGGGGTTTCATTCCAGAAGATGTGGTGACCCCATCCTACTTTATTGAGACTGATGTTGTTTTCCACTTATAATTGCTGGGGAAATATTCATAATTGTGGCAGAATTATTGCCAGAGAGAGTGATGAGGGGAGACTGCAGACAGACGGGCTTTAGAAGCAGGTAAAAAAGATGAGATAGCGTTTGAAAAGGTTGCCTTTAGGACAGCATTTTTTTTGGCTTTGTTTTGTTTAAATCAGTTGCTCTGAACTGAAGAACAAAGTGAATTCTCTAGAGAACATATGTGGAATACTTGTGATTTTGGCTGTGTAGTTATGAATTATCATTATTTCGTTCCAGAATCAGGATGTGCATGGATCCTCTGTCTTGATGACCAAGAAGTGATATGGATTGATTGAACTTTAAGGCAGCTGTCCTCTATACTCCAGCTGCAGAGGGAAACAGAAGCCTTGGCAGTTTACATTATCACAGACATGGCAGATAGCTTCTTTTTCTTCCAGCAAAAACGGTTGCGTTTAATTCCAAAACGGTTTCGCAAGCTGCCAGAGGATTTACCAGAGAGCCTGAAGTATGCTCACTTGAATCCCAAAGCTGCCGCATTCCTGGCCAGCAAGGAGAAACAGAAGCAAGAAGAGGACTTGTTTGGAGATGGGCTAGGTAAAAAGAGTTTAATGCCTGAGATTAGTCAAGCATTTATGTCGATCAAAAATAGGCTGGACAGCTCCTTGTCAAATGATGAAGATTCCCAGAGGTACTTGTTTGAGCAAGCTTGTTTGAATGCAACCACCGTGCTTATGCAGTTGGCAAAAATCATTTATGACTATGAAGATATTGCCAGCCATATTCCAAAAAGTCTTGAGTACAGTTTGATGTGTGGGTCGAAGGAGCTGACAGCTGATATCATAGTGGTGCCGCGAGAATGGCAGACGCATGGCATGAAGGAAGCGTATGCTAAGAACACAGCTGTTGTGGCTCAAAGTGACGATGAAGGAGACCTTGGGGGTGGAGGGAGTGGCACAGAAGATGGACGATCCCGAGCTCCATCCATCATGTCTGCTACTGGGGACACTGCTCGTGGAAAAAAGAGAATATTGTCCAAAGGTGGTCTTGGCTTGCCAGAGATAACCGAAGACAGCACAGCAGTGGGAGGGCAGACTGGACATCTGGCTGTGCCAAGGGCTCAGAATGGCAGTCGTCTGTCCATCAGCTCACATGCTGGTCTTCGGCGAGACAAAAGGCACATACATACAGACAAGAACTCAGGTGAGAAAAATTGCTTAACTCTTTGAGCCCACAGGGACCCGCAAAAAAAGAAACCGTTGAGGCCGTATAGATTTACACGTCTTGAAAAAGCTGCCAATTAAAAACTACCACACTCCCAGTAATATATTTAACATATTTAGAAAGATCTATTCTTCTGCATCACAACGGAAACAATACTTTAAGTTTAAAGTATTAAAATACTTACTATTTGGTCCCAAATATAGTCACTCTTCGCACACACAAAATGTGAACGACGGAAGTAGACCTACACTTAAACCATGTTTGGCAAGCCGAAACTGTTTCCGAAACTCATTTAGACAGTGCAGGGGAGACAACCGATGATAGAGCTTTACAATGATACCAAGTTTTTACTTCCCTTATACCGTTGAACGCGTCGGGGAGATTTTAAAGTTACCGCAATTTAGCTAGCTGTGCTGCCGCAATGGTCGGCAGGCTGCCGCAATTTAGCCGGAACCAATGGGTTCAAAGAGTTAAGTTTCTAAGGTGCCTGCTGTAGACTTGAGGAAAATCTTTTGCTGTTTTGATGTCATCAAAATGTGGGCAGCGTTTGTGGTGTACATGATTTTGTGCCAGCAGCTAGTGCATCTTCATTAGAAACAACTTTTTCATGATGTGGATAGTAATGTTTGATAAACAAGTTTTCTTTCAGCTTAGCATAAATTGTTACTTGGTAAATATATAGAAAATATAGATCTTCCAGCTTAGGTGAATTAGGACGCATGATTGTGCCCATCTTGTGCATACATGATTGTGCATACCTTGCAGTTAATGACCACTTGAAAGTGGTTTAGGCCATGTAAAGATGATGGAAAAGTGTTAGCTAGACCCCCCCCCCAAAAAAAAAAGCTAAGTGCTGTTTTTATTCTTTGAAGGCTAGTTTTACTCTGTAATTGCTTAGTTTAAATGTATTTAGAACTAATGAAATGAACGAACGAACGAACGATTTTATTCTTTGGCCCATATCAAGGGGGTGGCAATACCATGCACAGTTATCAATTAAAGCGATACATGCCTATCAAGAAACAAGAATACTCAGGTGCGCACGTACACACACACACACACACACATACACACACACACATGTAACTTAAGGAGCTTGTAGAGGTCTAAGTATATCTGCCTCTCTCCGTTGTAATGCCTTATACAGGAAACAAGCCAGGCTTTGTGTAAGTCTTGGACTGCTATCGGCCATGAGCACAGAGAATCGAAACATGGAGGGATATCGATAAAACTTCATAGGGATGTACTGCTTCCGCAAGTCGTCATAACGCGGACAAACACATAAAAAGTGCAATTCAGTTTCATCAGAATGACAATATGGACATTCCATAGTATGATGTACATATAAACATTTTTATGACAATTCAGACTGGTAATTCCTAGCCTAAATTTGGTCAGAGCATCCCTAAAGCCTACATGTTTGAGGTATGAAAGATAACCACTAAGAGAAATATCAGTTTTAAGCAGGGAGTAGGTGGGAATAATAAAACCTTGTGTTATAGAGATGTTAGCAATACAACCTTGATTTTGTTTAAACACTTTTTCTTTCTCCTATGTCGCTCATAGATTAATGACACTTACCACCTCAGTGATAGGTTGTTGATGGGTTTTTTGTTTTGTTTTGTTTTGGCTTAATGTCATGTTAGCAGCCAAGGCCATTTTTCTGGAGGAATATGTGGGGATGGGGCTGCTATTACTAAAACTGAAAAACTCACCAACTGATATGTGGTAGCAATGGTAGCAACATGTATGTCTCCAACACATTACCACATCTCACACACCAAGCAGCAGTTACTTCTTGTTTGCATTTTCACCAAACTGAAAGCTGCAGCATAGCTAGCCGTATAGTATGTCTGTGGACTGGGCATGGAGTTGCAGTGATACGTACGATATAGTTTGCAACATAGTTGTAGTTTGTGCCATGGTGCTTTGGATGCTGTAATTACCTTTCTTGCCTGCAGTGGTTGATGCAGGTTCTGCTGTGGGTCGTTCTCCCAGCACGCGACGGGGGATGCGTGAGTATGATCTGATGTCAGCATTCACAGAAACAGCATCTGACAACAGATGTAAGTTGGGCTGCTATCATGGTCAACCTTTGTTGATTTGGTGATTTCATTTATATTACTAATTATATGCATGTTGTTGTTGGTTAATCTATAGTAGATGTATTATATACACATTTTGTTTACCCTAAGATTACCAACAGATCAGCTGCATTTATTTTAATAACTTGTTCATCAGATTCTTTTCTTGTTATAAACATTTTGTGTTGTTCTAATGTTTCTTAGTGACATTATGAACATATTTTGCATTATTTGTTTACTATGTTTATTTTGTTTTTTAATGTTAGATCATTTGAGAATGTAACTAATAGCTTGGTTATTTACAGCTGTACTAATAAGCACTTTATATATATTTTTAATGCTAAGAATTTTAGTTGATTTTTTTGGTTTGCAGTATAATTACATACATATCTGTTTTCATGCAAAGATATTGACATCAGTCTAAGATGTGATTTGAAAGAATGTTAACCTTTATAAAGGAGAAGATCTATAAGTGGAGGGCTTGACATTAACAGATCAATCATTGTGTTATGATGCATTTTACCTTCCCAAAATGAGCTGTACTGTCTCAGAAAATCTGTCTAGGTTGAAAGTATTTGCAGATAGTTGAAAGTACACAGCTTTTGTTTGCCTGGGAAGGCAAGTTTTAGAAATTTCACTTGCCTGACAACTGCATCCACCTGTGCTTGGCCTATAGGCAATCAAGTGCCATGAACAGACCTATTTACCCACGCAGTCTTGCAGTATTCTGCACATAGGTTTTGACTAAAATGAATAGTGTGAGGTACTTGTAAAAAAATACTGCAGCCCCAGTATAAAAGTGAAACATTACACTTAAGCAGAAGTGCAGTCCCAGCATGAACATTAGATTTAAAACAGTAGTGACGTCCCAGTATAAACATTAGACTTAAAGAAGTAGTGGAATCCCAATATAAACATTACACTTAAAGCAGTGGTGTAGTCCCAGTATAAATGTTACACTTAAAGCAGTAGTACAGGCCCAGTTTGAACCAGTAGTGCAATCCCATTGTAAACATTACATTGATAGCAGCAGTGCAGTCCCACAACTGTAGCAGTAGTACTACTTTCTCTACTGTTTTTCTTCACTGTAGTGTTCATTAACTGCATGCATAAAGAACCAAGGTTTTGTTTGGTTTTTAGCATTTAAAGGAAGCTGTGGTACTCTCGGCATTTTTGTTTCAATTATGACTTATACAACATTTAAATTCATTTTCTCACAGACCAGAGAACTAGCTGATGTGCAGGTATTCATTTAGACATTTACCTACAGACCAGAGAGCTAACTAAGGTGTTTGTGCAGACATTCACCTACAGACCAGAGAACTAACTGGTGTACAGGTGTTTGTGTAGACATTCGCCTACAGTCCTTCACGAGAACAACTTATTTCAGACTTGTTCTGGAGCAAATCTTTTTACCTGCAAATGACATATCGCTCTGTGACCAACAGTTTGATGTAATATTTTCTTGAGTCTTATGAGGAGAGTGTTTTTATTCTTCTACTTCCTCCTCCCTCCCCACCTCCCCTGGGTGTGTGCAAGGATTCGAGGGTTGGGGGTAATTAGAATGTGAGGTTAAAAGCATGAAAATAGCAAGGTTAGTATCGAAGGCATGAAATACTAAAGAAATGACATTACAGAGGACTGGTAGGCCAGAGATAAATCTCAAAGGAATGATGCAAATATTGTAACAAAGCTGTGACATATCATGGGAGTGATATTGCTGTGACCTATCATGGAAGCGACATGGCTGTGACATATCATAGGAGTGACATGGCTGTAACATATTGTACAAGTGACATGTCTGTGGCCTATTGTGGGAGTGTCACTGGTGTAAAATATTGTGGGAGTGACATGGCTGTGACATATCATGGGATTGACATGTCTGTGACATATCATGGGTGTGACATGGCTGTAACATTTCTTGGGAATGACAAGGCTGTAACGTATCATGGAAGTGACACTAGTGTGACATACCATGAGATTGACATGGGTGTTACATACCATGGGAGTGACATAGCTGTAACATATTGTACAAGTGACATGGCTGTGACATACTGTGGTAGTCACATGTCTGTGACATTATAGGAGTGACATAGGAGTGAGGTGGCTGTGACATCGTGGGAGTGACACTGCTGTGAGCAGATCCAATAGAGATTTGTTTCAGTGAATAGTTTTACATAACAGGGTGTCTTGCCAGGGGCTGTTGGCAATATTGTTTTAAATATTATTGTCACAATCAGCACATTTATTTTAAATTTGTACATCTGTGCCATTCCTTTGAAACAGCGTTTATGTTTCTTCTGTGTGAAACCATTCATTACTTCTGTTACTTCTTTGAACGGAACCAGGAACCATTTAAATGAAAGAGCCAGGAAAAGTTTTAATAGAGTAAAATATCTACAGTTTATTAAACTTAAAATGCAATAATAATATTGTTTTTATTACAGCTACAGCAATGACTAACCCTGCCTACTACATGTCAGTAATACAGTTTCAACTTTCCTCCAAAGTCTGTGAAGAGAAAGGTAACTGGAGCGTACACTATTGCACATTGTAACTTCCCACATTTGAAACATTTTTCTTGGTATTATTACTCATATGCCAGTACAAGCAGGAATTCAATGGCACAACTAGACCTCATAAAAAACCTGAGTGCCTTATCAACCCTGGGTTCCAATAAATTTTTAGAAGCTAATATCGCCTAGGATATGCAAGAAACTGTTTAATTTAACAAGTTAATGCAAGGGACATCACTTGCATTCAAAATTTGTGAAAAGAAGAAATTGATTTCAACTTTTTAGTTTTTCCACCTATTTAAAAAAAAGTATGGAATATGTTGAAGTTAAGGGGTGTGGGGGAGGGAGGAAGGAGTGTGCTAATAGTTTCAAAAGCCGATAAGATATAATACAGCCATGCATGTGATAAACCCTGTTGTTTATATTCAGACAGAATGCATGTTGATATGAAGTGCCTTGTTTTTAGACTCAAGACATCAAATAAGGCACCAGAGTCCATGTAGTTGTCAAACGAAGCAAACACATATTAAATATAGTTGTATGACAAATTACCAAATCCTATGGTTTTTGTCCAAAAAAAAATCCTATGACTTGGATCCATTTTCAGTTGACATGTATGTATGGCATAGAAAAATTTAGAGCTATTCTTGTGTCTAGTGTACAGCTATCAGGTTGTTAACTATGAATGGACCCTGAGCTTTTAAAGGCTTTTTAGTTTTGGGTTGGTAGAAGTGTGGGGTACGGCTATAAATGTAAGGGATTTTCTGTTGTCTGATAATTATAATTGAAGTCTCAGCTGTTCACGTGTACAGGTTGGATAGTGCAGAAAGGCCGTGAGGATGATTTAGCCAAGGAGGCTGTGCTGGAGTGGTGCTTTCAGATTCTCAAGCAAGCTCGGAAAATCATGTCAGTATATGCTTGTGCTGTAGCAGTGTTGCAAATTCATGTCAATACACTTTTACATGGGAAGCTGTGTATATGCATTTTCTATGTCAGAAATCTTCTAAAATTACCAATATGTACATATTAATGTGAGAATGTAAGTGTGCAAGTTTTGTAGCAGGAAGCTCACAAAATCACATGAGTGCCAATTAATGCTGTATGGCAGTATGTATGGGTTCATGTGCCATTAGTGTCAGTAAACGTTTTTAGACATTTCAGTACTTACACATTTGCATGAGAGCATCTTTCTCATCTTGTCCAAATACTGAGTTAACATTTTTGTTAATTATCGGTCTTATGAAAGTGTTTTATAAGCAGTCCCTCATGATTTGAGAAGAAGTTTTCCATCAGCTGATGACCAAATGTTTCTGTTACAGACTTGAACAGAAAGCCCAAGAAAAAGAGATGGGATATGATAGTCCAGTTCAGGTCCGTTACTATGGCGACACCCGAAAGGAAACTTTGCTGAAGTATCGCAAGTCACCTGTCAAGCCAGCAGTAAATCCAGCAGTCAAGGGAGGCAAACCTCTGATTCCAGCTATGCATGATGACCAAAATGAGGGAAGGCAACTCATGCTCACAGGCCATCTAGATGGAACAACAGTCGCATAGTATCTTTTAAAATGATTTAAAAAACTGATAAAAACATTGATCCAAACATTTTAAATCACTTTTGGAGATCATTTTATTCCAAATTAAATTTAAAACAAGGGAACTGGACCAAGCTAGAACAGGACAAAGACGAAGACAATCTACATGTTTTGGGGCACTACCCCTTCATTAGGACGACACAAAAACGACGAAAAAACAAAAAAAAGAAAAAGACTTAGCTGCAGTAGATGTGGCGTGTTGGCTAGACAGCAGAAAAATGCATTTATTTGTCCTGAAGAAGGGGTAGTGCCCCAAAACATGTAGATTGTCTTCGTCTTTGTCCTGTTCTAGCTTGGTCCAGTTCCCTTGTTTTAAATTTAATTTGGATTTTCCTCCAAGCAGCAGTCACTTGTTTTTCTTTTATTTTTCATTTTATTCCAGTTTAAGCACTTTTTCCCTTTAATACTTGTGCTTCCATAATTGTTCCTCAAATTAAACCACAGTTATCCATCAGGACGGCCTGGGGTTGTATCCTCAGCTGCAGGATTTGGACGATTGGGATTCTACACCATTGCCTATGACGATGACCCCGACAGCAAAATGCTGGCTTGCTTCACCCCTTCGGGCAATGGTGTGTGCTACCACAGCAATGGCAACATAAGGTTTTTGGCACACAGAAAGGGAGGGTGTTTAGCTGAATCAAATGGCAGGCTAGAACGGAAATGGAAGTGGTCTCCAGGAGGGGTTAAAATCACCACACCTGTTGGCTTCCAGGTAAAGAGTGACTGCTTTTGTGTAAATGTGTGCAGCATGTATTACATATCAGAGGATTGGTATCAACTTATGATTGACGTGCATTGTGGAAACATTTGATTTTAGAAGCATTAGAAAGGAGAATATGTGTTATAACTAAAGGAATGCTAGGTATTTCACAAAGAATTGTTCTTTATAGAAGATAATGAGGAAACAGGTATTTAACTGAAAATATTTTAAAAAGTACAAAATGTTTTATGGAAAGCGTACTTGGTAGGTAGTGGTTTGAATTCTGTTCTTCTATGAGCCTGCCCTCATAATACACCTGATTGTAGCTCTGCTCCCCGCCCCCCAAAGTACGGTGATTTATGGAGTTGTGACAAAAATACAGTGACTTTTTCGTTCTCAGTTTGAATTTTGCTGCAAGTGCACATGATTTTTATTTAGTCTGGTTACAATGTAAAACCATTTTTGAAATTATTTGCTTTATGTCTAGGTCAACTCATACATCTCATTCCGTTGTGTGTCCGAGTCGCACATGATCATTTTGTTCAGCTGCCAGAAAGAAACAGCTCGCTTCCCTGTTCATGCTGTCCCTGGTGCTGTGCACTATACTTCGGATGAAAATGTACGGACTTGTATTTGATAGAAATTTGCACATTGCTGAATGAAACGTTTATGCCATTGTTTCTGCTGTTTACAGTGACCTTACTTTGATATAGTGACCTTACTTTGATTGGTTTGAAATATTCAGCTTCTATCTCTCTCTGTATGTCTAAACAGATGTTTTCCTTTGTTGTACCCCTCAGATATTTTTGTCTGAGGTAGCTTCAATTTGTATGTTGCCAAATATGTCT
Source organism: Lanistes nyassanus (assembly GCA_004794575.1). Classification (NCBI taxonomy): domain Eukaryota; kingdom Metazoa; phylum Mollusca; class Gastropoda; order Architaenioglossa; family Ampullariidae; genus Lanistes; species Lanistes nyassanus. Next base: position 44,209 of record SMGT01002342.1, on the reverse strand, counting down.
AGGATATACTGAGAATGTGACATGGAAAATTCTGAAATGTGTACAACTTTTGTTTTTGTCTTCTCTTCCAGCAGAATTAACCATGTAGGTTTGATGTAAATTTAATTACAGTTTCAGAGACTGTTGTTAAAAACATTTATATTAATTTTTGGTAATATTTGAAATTATTAGGAAACAGCTAATGACAAATTTCTATTTTTTGGTGCCTCTGTAATTCTCATTTGCAAGCTATGTCTTTATAATTTTCACTTGCAAACTGATTGCAGGAACAGCTTCTAACAAATTTCACCTTCAGTTCAAGGGCAGCACGTGACCTTTTACGTCTCTTTGCACCCAAGGCCAAAACACACAAGTCCAAGTTAAAGAAAAAGGTATCACTTCCTTGCAGATACAAAATTTGCTGCTTCCATCCGGCATTACTTTTTAGCAGTAAAGGATCATTTTTTTTGTGGACTGGAATGGTTGGATTGGTGCCTTAAGATTCTGGAACAAAGGGGTTTGTTCTGAAGTCCCCTGTTGCCAAGTGAATAAAGTCTTGTGGCACTCCAAACGAAGTGTGCACACTTCCAGATACAAAATTTGCTGCTTCCATCCTGCATTACTTTTTACCAGTAAAGGATCATTTTTTGTGTGGACTGGAATGGTTGCATTGGTGCCTTAAGATTCTGGAACAAAGGGGTTTGTTCTGAAGTCAATATCGGTTCTAAAGTTTTGAATATGTGCATCACAAGCATCTGTAGTTATTTTAAATTTTATGTTTTAATTTTGTTTAAAGAATCCTTCAAATGTCTGTTGTATTACCCTACCATGATTTTTTTATCCTGACTTCAGGATCGGCTCAATCGTCAGTTAGCAGAACTAGTAAAGTCTGTGGACACCCAGGAGAGGTCGCTGTACGACACACAGGCAGATAAAGAGTTGGCACGTCTTCAACGCAAAACCAGGTGCACACAATTTTTCTGAACAAAAAAATTATGCGGCTATCCCTCTGAAGCAAGTTTGCATTTTGGTAGGCATTAATATTACTCTTGTCGTGCAATCTGCCCTTGGCTAGCTTTGTGAAAAAGGCTGAAGGTCTTATAAAGTTTCAGCAAATTCTTTCAGACTTCAGCAACAATGGGGTTCTAGAAAACCTCAACAGCCTCAGTGGCCTTAATTTTGACCCAGACTGTACATGGTTTGTTCCAGTGTCATATAGCAACTCCAAAGAACTTCCCATGGTACAAAGGGAGGTTTTCTATTTTCAGTTGATAAAAATAAAGTTTACAAACTTCTTTTCATGCTATTTATACACTGATCAAGCATAAATATTGATGTTTGTTGGAGAACAATGTGATTGAATAAACATGTGTATGTATGTGTGCCTATATTTGTATATATACAAGCATTTTGCAGTTTCCCCACAGCAGATGGTTGATAGATGAAGCCACCATTGGCACATTTTCAACACACAAACTTTGTGGGCAGTTGAGTTCATATGCTATTCTTTTCCATAGGAACCTGATTGATGATTGGATGGAACACTACAGACTTGCAATTGGTCTTCAGTCTCCTCATCTGTCAGGAATGCCCGACTCGCCTACTCGGGTTCGCAGACGAAGACAAACTCAGTCGGCCAAACCACTGGACAGTGATAAAACTGAACGTTGGGAAATAAAGGATCTCAGAGAAACTTCTAGCAGACCTTCACGAGCACCTTCTGCTCCTGCTGGTGAACATTGAATGAACTAGGACGTGTGTGTGTGTGTGTGTGTGTGTGATGATTAATAGTGGAAATAACTTTGACCATATAAAGTGTGAGAGGAATAATGTTAAAAATGTCGCTGCTATTGCTAAGACTATGTTATTATATCATCTAATAAAAATCCAAGATGGTTAAAGGTGAAGAGGATGGATAATGGCAATATAAATATCATCACGTTGGCCTTGAAAAACACATGATCTTCAAATTGAGATCTTTAAACCTATCCCACTTATGGAAGTGATGGTTAGAACGTTTGTTTCCTGACCTTTCAGACAAGACCAGAAAAAAAGGTTGCTGTTGGAAATCACTGTACCTGTACATAAACTTCAAATTCAAAACAGATGTTAATTGTCTAGAGAAGCAATAACATGCGAGGTTTTCTGTCTAGTAACACCAAGACAGCGAGGCAGTAGTGCAAGGTCCAAAGTTCCACTGGCCAGCGCAAAATCCATTCTATCCCCAGTTCAAAGGTCAGTGACCCCTGTGGTCAAGTTTGAAAGCATCGCAGAAAGCCAGGCCACTGCAGAGGAACCATCAGCCAGGGATGATGAGCAAGGCCTGACTGCCTCCATTATCATTCCCAAGTTTGCAGTCGAGTAAGTGATGCTGCTTTAATACTGGTTAAGCACTATTTGTATGATGCAGGTGGGGGTAGGGGTAAGACAGTGCCCTAGCCTGAAATCTAAGAGGCATTTTGTAAATAGCAGGGGTTAACCTAAGCAGCGTCTGGTGTTAATTTGGCAAATGTAAAAAATCTGGGTGTCACCGTGATGCATGGCTTTAACATTCTTGAATTTTTGTATGTAAATTACCCCCGGGTTGTGCATTATCAGGAGCTCTGGTGAGATTATCTGCTCCTATCTGTCTGCTACTTTTTTTAAAAAAAACTGACCTGAAACAGATGAGTATCAATTGATCTCCACATAAAGTGATAAATACAGGTGATGAAGACGCCTTGTTATCTGACATTCATAAACTGTTGGCTTATTTCACTTTTATACTGCAGACAAAAGCAGATGTTGGGGAAGAGGGGGAGTACCTCAGGGAGATATTTTTCTCTGTGATGATTCACAGTATTTCCAGTAAGGTATTTTGTAAATGCTTATAACAGACCTGCTGGTAGAAGAAAAGCAAATAACTGAGGAAATTGGCAGCAGATCCAACATTGCCCATCTGAATCCTTTTAACTTCCCTTTTACAACATGAGAGGGATGTGATTGTCATGGCAAATCTACAAAACAGAAAATTATGTTTCCAGTCTCCTTCGTGCTAAGTCTGCCTCACAACTGACCAGACCAGTCATACGCCAAGAGACAGCAGCATCGCTGCCAGACCATGAGCTGCTGCCAAATTTGACCTTGTGCCCAGCTGCACTTCATCAGATCATCATCAACCAGTCGCGACCGCAGTGCAGGTGCTCCCGGCACACCATACCCACCATCCATGATGTGGAATATGATCGGTACATCAGCAAAGATGCCCCAGCTTCTCAGCTTCAGATCATCATGGTGCACTCGTCTCTGTAAGCAGTCTCCCTTTTCTGTTATCTCCGTTCTTTTCTGTTGCATGCAATTCCTGATTATGAGAACATAAGTCATGGCTCAAAACTGTAATGCATGATTTTGAAGATATTCTGTATTTTTATTGCAAAAATCCATCATTTTAATCACTGACCTGAACGGTTCAAAATGTATTGTTTATAGTTGTTTTCCTTTTCATAACAGACATCCCAATACAAATCCAGCTGAGACAATGTTAAACCACATATACGCCACACAAAACCGGAATCGAACCAGACCGTGTCTTCAGTGCAGAACAGATACATTCCGCATCTTAAAGTATGATATAAACACTGCAACAGAAGACTGTACCCACACACAGCCTTTGCTTCTGACACGGCACAACGTCGTGCCAGGAATGTTCTTGGTACGTCATGTTGACACATCCTGCATAAATGGTGTACAGTAGAATCCCTCTATTATAATGGTTGCTATTACGACTCCCACTCCATTCTGACTAATTTTATGGGATCTAATGGTTGGTTAAAATGTTGGGTCACTGGATACAATGTATACGTGGTACTTGTGTAGATGTTTGAACTTATGCACATCTGGCTTTAGTATGTGGTTGTAATGGCTGGGAAATTTGCAGTATAAGGAAAACGTTATGTTTCAAGGCAATGCTTTCCTCCTGTTCCTTGATTTCTTCGGTCAGTGCAATTTGAAGTACATGTAACCTCTTATTCAAGTGCTGTGTTTAAAGACAGCCGCCTCCGTCAAAAAAAAAAAAGAGCATTTCCCCAGCACATGACTCTCCTTCCAATTTTGTTTGTCCGCCGTCATTGCAGTGTTTTCCCTGTATGAAAGTTCTCCAAACATATGAGCAGTATCTTTTAAGAAATTATGAAGCAGAGTAAAATGAAATCTAAAAAAGTTCTTTTTCTTTCATTATTGACAGATCTATGCTGGTGGCAAGCTGTTATTTTGTGACCATATACTAAATGGCTATGGGTTTACCCATAAAGATTTCCGAAAGCAGGTGATGAAGAGTCGTTATGACTTTCTGCATGGCCAGTCATTGCCCAGTGACTTTCGCTTCAGGTACTGGTCATCAAGGATCCCACTCTCTATTTGAGGATCTTTGCAAAATGTTAAAAAGATGGTGGAGGAATTATTCATACTTTGACCCATATTAGTAGAATAGCATTGGAAGGCCGGCATGATGGGCTAATTAAGGTTTGATCTTCAACATTCCTTTTGACCAAAGAGTTTAAATTTTGTTAGTGAAGTGTATCTTACATTTTAGATTACTTTTGAGAAACATGATTTCATAGCAACCCCTGCCAAGATCCCCATCCTTAACCCAGATACATTTTACCAGCTTATGTGATCCTAGTAACATTATTATGGTTAATGATCATAGTCTGAAAATATCATGCCATGATCCAATATTGTGCGGGATAAACCCCAAAGCTTTCTTGGATTAACTGCTGAAGAAAATTGGGAAATTCAACATTTCAGTAAAATATTACTATCATTCTACTTAATGATCAACATTGCTTAATGTGAGTTAGTGTTTCCTGAAAGTGCTATGATGGTGTTCCTGCCAGTCCTTCTAAAGGTCGCCATGGGCTGCGCTCGGCATGGGGTGGTGAGATTGGTGGAACTGGTGTGGACAACTTTGGCAGTCCCGGTACAGCGTTGGGCAGGTCTCTGTCAGATGTTCCTGTTTCAGACAAGGCTGAAGCTGCTGCCAACCCTCATGCCACACAGATGAGGTCAGTAGAACTGAAATGCATCCTGTGTAATTGTTACCAATATCTTGTCTGTCTTGCCAGGAATAAACGTAGTCAGAGACAACCAGCTTTGTCTGGCTTAGCTCAAAGCTGGAGTTGGTCAGAAGCTCATGGCTGAAGCCCATTGTTTCTGTTACATCTTGTCACCAGAATCTCAATGTTTTCCATGTGATCATTTTTTTCTCTACCACACAACCAAAGTGCTTATGTATTCTCGCTTTAGGTGTAGCTTTAGAAAATGAGTTTTAAAAAAAGAAGAAACATAGTGCTGTTGAATACAAGTAGAAAAAAGTGAAGGAGAGACTGAGTCAGTGAAGGAGAGACTGAGTCAGTGATGTATTTCTTGAATGATACTGACCGTACAACTAAAACTTAGTGTCCACCATTGTTAAAAACATGGAACATTTTGCAAACCATGTTTTAGCTCAGTCACTCAGCCGTGTTTTCATTCCATCTACACATGCTGCCAGTACACATCAAGCCAACATCTTTATATAGTTCCTCCCTTTTAAATCATACATTTAAAATTGAAAATTGCCATGGATACATTTCTGTGTGGAATAGAATTTAAGTACCATTATGCCATTTAGCAGATGTATAAGATCATAGGTATCCTTTGAAAAAAAAAGATGTAGCATCAGTGATCATTAGCAATGCTTTTGTTGTTTCTGGACAGTGAACTGTCTAAAAGTCTGAGAAACTTACTTGCACTAAAGGCCTTGGAGAGGTAACACAAGAATGACAACCTCTTTGTGTTATTTTTAGGCAAGGCAGCCGCTAGTAGAGCAATGCTGCAGCAGATTTTGAACTCTGCTGTAGGAAAAAGAGGTACATTGGAGCAGATCTATGCTGGCCCGTGTAGTACATTGTACCTTGCTGAAAATAGCAGTTATTTTTGGCTTTTAATTCTTGCTTTTGATTAGCATTTTGATCTTGCTAATGCCTGTGTAATGTGTTTCAGCCTTGAGGTGTGCATAGCATTAAATTGGTGTTTATTTCATGGCGCAAAACTAAAGTTTAAAATATTAAAATGCACACATATTATTCAGATATATAGAAATAAATCAACAATAACAAATATTGGCAGCTTCTGTATGGCTGTGTTTGTACACAAGAATTGAATTGATGCTTGTCCATTCTGTTTGTTAATCAGTCATTGTGGCTATGCTATGTGTGCCACCTACACAATCTTTGTTTTGTGTCATGAGGACTTCAGTGCTTTTGCTTTACTTCACTTCATTGCCATGTCTACCTGGGTATATAAAGTTTTCACCAACAAAAACAATAGGAGCCCTCACCAGTCAGTTTGCTGTGCTGAAGGATGCGATCAGATTCAGATAAAAAAACAAAAAATATCACCCTCAATCCACGTGATCAGTAGTTATTGACTTGCATGGTTTTCTAATTCCATCTTAGTATCTGTTAAGCATATTGCAAACGTAAATTTGCCCAACACCACCAAAAAGAATTTGGAGAGCTGTCATTTCTTGAAGCACCAATGGCCAACAGTGGCTCATATGCTGAAACAGGCAAGACTGCTAGGCGTTTGCTTTATGCTGTGTGTCATGTGTGTAAACTAAACACTGGCTTGTTGACATGTTATACATTGGAGGACCCTGGTGGTGATGTAGTCTGTAACAAATGTTCAGAGCAACAGCAGGTTCCTGAAGGGGCGGGGCCAGTTTGCAGGGATTGAGTCTGTTGAACTTCGGAATTTCTGACTTCCAAATGAAGTTGTCAGGTGATCTGACATAATTATTTCAGCTAATAGATGCTGTTTTCCCTGTTAGAAATTCTCAGTTTTCTCGTATGATAAGGGAAAAATAACTGTGCTGTATCTCATTTTGGGAACCTGCTTTACTGGGTGAGCTTTGCTATAAACAGAATCTTCTAAATATGATAACCAAGGCTTGCCTGCATCTGCTCAATATCTGTTGAATGAAATTAATTCAAATATTTCATGGTTTGTATGGCAGATCAAAAGATCTTTTAAAAAACCTGTTGCTTTATTTTTTTATCAATCGATACAAGTTTTATGTTTTCTTTATTGTAAGAGAATGATAAACACTTCTTGTTTGGTGAAGGTGAGATGTCTCATTTATTATTTCTTTACTTCTGATATGTCTTGGTGGAGGACTTTTAACAAGATTCATGTAATTCCACACTTTGGTCTGTGTTTGCAAAGGCATGGCTTTAGTTCCTGCAGTAATATAACTCACACAAATAGGAAAGACACTGAGAGCTTGCCACAATTTTTTTCTTCACATCATCCTCACAATCAAAAAGACTAGATAAGATCTCAAAACTGCACCTCAATGCAGTGAAATTTTGAAAATGCACTGTTAATGGTCATCTTCTTACAGCTCTGATGTTCCATCTCTGCCTTCCATAACTCTACCTCAATTTCAGGTAATCCCCCTTTCATTCCCACTGACTAATAATTTTCATGTATTTTCTCTTTTTATAGAAGAGGAAAAGCTTTTTTAAAGTCCCCAGTGCAATTTCTGTTTATATAAAATAATTTCTAAACACATGCCGCATTTCTAGGCAGCAGTCTGCCCAAATGCTGTCAGGTCTGACCTGGAATTGCCTTGTTTGCAGGATCATGGAGTCCACAGCAAGGGCTTTAAGCGCGAGCCTTTCAGGTTGGGGCTACCAACCTTACGATCCTTTGCTGCTACTGAAATCAGTCAGGGGAGAGCCACTCATGCAAACCAACATTCCAGTGCCAGACTGCCAGACAAGATAGCTGCACGGTAACATGGACAGTAAACACAGCTGTTTGAGATTTGCCATCAGCGGCTGCCAAGCTAAAAGCTTTAGTGAAAGTCAAGACAATCTGATTTAGATGTTATCATGAGACAAATAATAAATGAGACATCTCCGTCAAGACACTCTGATTCAGATGTTAGCATGGCAGCAACAACCCCAGCCAGCAATTATCTCCCATTTCAGGGGAAAAAAACCTGCTGCAGGACCTCTGTCAAACACTAGTTCCTAGTCATGCATTGTATATATTTATGTTTATTGTATGTGTTTAGGAGAAAAAATGTACCTTGGACAATATTCTTACACCACATGAAGCCCCAGAAACATCTGAAAGAAGTATTAGGAAAATGTCACCTGGTGGTTGCAAATATTAGTTGTCATGGCTACAAATGTTTCTGAGAAACAGGGCAGCCTGCAGCATAGCAGTAACACATGCTGGCAGCCAACATGCAGGGTTGCAGATTCAGATCTTGTGCCCAGCTCACTTTCTCTGTACGAGGCCCCTGTTGGCAGGGCTGGCCATCAGGTGCTGGCCCCTTGGTCTTGCGCCGACACTCTTTCCCCTCTCTCCCCTCCTGTTATGGTCGTTGTTGAGCAATGAGAAACAGGGTCAGGACAGAGGTATTACGGAAGATCTCTCCAGCAAGCCTGCCTAGCAAAGTTCTAAAGGGAATTTCAAAATATATTGCTGCATTTAATATGCATGATGTTCATATATATGTGAACACCCATGCATCCATACCATCTCTCTAAGCATGCATGTAAAATTTTCTTATATTTCCATGTTTTGCCAAACTCCTAAGATTTGCTAGGTTTTTTTTACAAATATGTTGTTAAGTGTTGTTAAGGTAAAAATAATGGTTAAATGTGATTCAAATAACCAGCTCAGAAAACTTTAAAAAGCATGACTTAACAACGTTCATGCTTGACAAGAGCAAGGACAGTTAAATAGATCTGCCCTGACATGATTCAAGTCCATGGTGTAATTGAAAAACAAAGTGGCCTACAAGAATGTTTGGAACCACACATGGAAACTGGTCATATTTGTCCTTGAGAAAGGGTTGGGGGCAGAAGCCACATGGATTGACTGAAGAGTCGTACTGTCAGTGCAGACTACTTTGCTGGGCTCTAATGGAACCCAAGCCATAACGAGGTCGCAGATTGTGCCAAAAATCACTTGGTAATGCCATCACTGCAGCATTATATTATATCCTCAGGTAGCTCATACTGATGGTTGAACTTTTAAGCATATTTTCAGTCACCGTGAATGGTTACTTATTACTAAAATGTTTCTTCTGAAATAAAGTTCTGTAGAAAAAAATGTTAATAAAACTAAAATATTTATTTAAAAAACTTTAAACCCTTTGTAATTTTCTGGAAACAATTTGCTTACTACTACAGAATTGTTCCCCCACCTCACCCCTTGTCCTGCTACAAAATTTATTATAAAAATTGTTCCCAGTGAAAGTTGTTTGAACCAGCAGCCTGGACACTAAGCACTCAGAAGCTGTTCCCAAACATGAATTTATTTTTTAAAAGGACTCGGGACAGCTATCGCTGTAGGGCTTATGAAGATCATAATAAAACATAAAATTTCATAATTGTATGAAAGTTGGTCCAAGCATTAAATAGCCAGTGCAGCATATAACGGTTGTGTATAATTTTGTATGATGGACTTGATAACTATTTTGTTTTTAAGATACATTTTATTTACTGGAAAGAAAAACCTCAAAGGTTCCAGTACAGATGTTTGACCATGATGGCTGTAGGCTTCAGACATTGAAATTTGTCTTCACTTACATGTACATTGTTGCATGAGATTTCTTCCATTAATTTTTTTGGGGGGACTTTCTTCCATTTACTAAGATCAGTACTTTTGTGCTCTCCTAATAGAAGCATTATTCATGCTAAAATGGTTTTCTGAGTACAGAAAACAGACAAAAGCATTATTCAGGCTGACGGTAGTTTTCTGAGAACAGGAAACTGACATGCTACACAATTGTTGGCTTAAAATGGTGTGGCATACATGTGTGCACCATGCACGTGCAGCTATATATATAAAATATTACCTCTACCCAATTCATCCAGCATTGTGCATCAGGCATGCAGCTAGGGTTCAGCTGAAAAATAACCTAAAAGTTGGTATTGGAACGCCATCACAGCTAACCTTGTCTGTTTTTTCGATGGTGCATACCTTCTTGAGTTACTGCTGACAATGGGATAACACATTTCCTTTTTGGGGGATTTAATATTTTTAAGACTGAAAATTGGAGTGCAGGGGACGGTACAGCTGAAGCAACATGGGAGCAAGGGTATGGACAGAAATCGGAATAAGAGAGATGGCAAAGACTTAAACATTTTAAAAGCCAGCATATACTTCAAAACATCCATACATTCTGCTGTCGTCGTCTTCCAGTTTGTCTTACAATTTACGGACATAACCACCTGCATGTTGTACAGTTTACCCTTTCACAATTCCAAGCTGGGATGGATGTGGATTTTACACTGCTGAAATCTGACTGCCCTTGGTGTGGTCTGCATTATTTTTCTCTGTGATACATGTAATATCTGCTGCATAAAGATTATTTATTTATAATGTCAGAGAATTATTGAATTTCATGCATAATTTCATTCAATGGTGGAGAGTTGTTACGCAGTGATTTTATATGAGGTCACATTACATCATTAAAACTTGATGTGCTTTTGATTGATTAGAAAATGTGATATTTATATGATATAGTAAACGTGATATACTGAGAATGCATAATTTGAAATAAAGACAGAAGCATTTTGAATTGGCTTTCAAATTGTGAATATTGTCAGAACATTATTCAGTTCATGTGCTGGTCATGTGGACCAGCTGTTATTTTGTGAGTGTTTTTTAATAAAATTGCAAGTGTATCTGCACATGCATGTGCATATGCTTGCACAGGTGTATGTAAGCAATGGAGTGTGCAAATGTACCACCATGTGGTGGTAACTGCTGATTTGCACTCAAAAATAATGAAACAAATAAATGGTTGAGGACATTTTACAGGGTTGGATTTTACTGGTTGAACTGCCTCAGTAAACTTCCTGAGTGATTAAAGTTAAAACATTTCAGTTACTACTCATCTAATTTTGCTAGCATCAGAACACAATACATGAAAGAAATGGGGGAAAATTTATCAAACCCAAAGAAAATGGTGAAAAATGTTTGAAATGGAATTTTTTATCCCACTGAGAAGACAGTTCCCATGTCTCATTTATAATCATTCATGAAAAATAGTAACCAAAGACTGAACAGTCTTTTATGTACTCTTATAAAAGACATGGTGCATGCACTGTCTCCAAAAATTCCTGGGCTCATAGCAAGAAGAGTAAGATGAACAGAATACAGGCTTCTCTGCTACCACTCTGAGTTAGAAGTAAAACATGTCAGCTGCTAAACTGTGAAGGAGAAACAGTTCAGTCTTTGGAAAAGTTCCGTCTTGATATGTCCCATCCACAGAAAATTTCTCCTCTTTATGACAACTGCAACTGAAGCTCTAGGCAGAGGTCACTTCTCAACATCCAACGCCTGTTTCACATCCTCTGTATCCTTCTCCTCATCTGATGATGAGTCCAGATTGCCCTGGCACACAGAACACAATGCTGACATCCAGGAAGGCTTCAAGCCCTCAACAAAACTGAACAATTGTTGTCCGAAAATGTTACAGAGTTCCGTCTTTACAAAACAAAATGTCAGCTGCTGTATGTGCAACTGCTAGGTACTGTGGACTACAAACCTTGCAAAATGCTTCCAAGAGACTGAAGGGGAAGTAGGGGGAGAGAAAAAGAGCAACAAGGGAAGAAAAAAAATGATGAAAGTTTTTGGTAAGCGACACTTTCCTCACTCTGTAGGTATCTTATTCAAGAATCACCCCAAACAGCAATTCCATCCTCACCAGTTGCAGTAAATCCTTCAGTTTAAAGGGATCCTCCCCTGTTGCCAAGTGAATAAAGTCTTGTGGCACTCCAAACGAAGTGTGCACACTGGGCCGAATTCCAGTTTCAGTCTCCACACACCGGAAGGCTAAACCATGCTACAATGTATGTCAAAAGATACTAGTTAAAAGAACACAGCAAAGAATATCAAGAAACTGAGACTATAACCTTTTTGCTATCTATGAATTTAGAGATTTTGACAAAATCTTTTAACTGTAAGGTTTCCGGACATCCCCACTACCCATCAACGTATTCTCCCAATACCAAAAGTAGTCCCACCCCCTATACACATCCACGAAACTCCCTTCAAATTAAATAAACAGATGTATAAATTTTAAATAGATTCCTTCATACTCAATATCTTAAAAATTGGGCAATTTCTCCACAAGTACAAACTGGAGCTCCAGTGAGCATGAGAGATTGACAGAAACACTGACTTTGGCTGTGTCAACCATGTGTGATGGTTGAAGTTTTGGTGTATGTCTACATCAATCTATTTAGATATGGTAATTGGTCAGATGAGAATAAGCACAACATGTTTTGGTGGGGTGGGGGCGAGTTTTAGGATGGAAATGTGGTGGAGGGCAGGCAAAAACACAAAACTGATGTTGGAATTCTATCTGAAGACGGAAGAATCCATCCCCTGCAATTCAAGCCAATATATCTAAGTGCACACCAATCCCCTCACAATTAAAACTACTGACGAATGAACAGTGGGTGTGGAACACACACAGATGAATCATATCTAAAATGACCTGCTTCTAGTTCAATGCCTAGATGTTCAATGAAGGATAATGATGAGCACAAGAACTTTTAAATACAATATGGCAACCCCACATACTTCACCATGAGATGAACCCATGGCTTCAATCTCTGTCCAGTCAAAAAGCAGCGGGTCTGTGACAGGTCCACATGGATTGAAGTCTATGAGCTGTACACTGGCCTACACAACAGGCGACAATAATGCTGTCAGTACACTTTCTGATGATATCCACACAAAACGTCCTGATCATGTTCTCAGCACGCTTTCTTAACATTACCCAGTGATACCACTACACCACAGGGGAAAGTTACACTATTAGCACACTTTCTGAACATATTCAGCACTAAACATTTTCCTTTTAAAGCAGTCAGCAGAGCTGACAGCCTCTTTCAAGGAAGACAGAAATTACCAAAAAGGGACTCTTTTGTAACACATGGAATGAAAGATAACAGAAATGGGAACGGGATCACAACTTGGGCATGGACAACAAAAAGAAGATAGATTTTTTTTGTGCATAACAAAAGGTAGAAAAATAACATGGAAATGTATTCCATTATACACTAAGCAACTGAAAAGAAGGATGGATTTTGTCACTCAACAAGAAGGGCTACAGCAGGGCTAGACGGAAATGATGATGTGGTGTACCCCATCATGTAAATGATGATGTGGTGTATCCCATCATGTAAATGATGATGTGGTGTACCCCATCATGCAAATGATGATGTGGTGTACCCCATCATGTAAATGATGATGTGGTGTATCCCATATTCCTATCACGTAGAAATGGTCACGTTTCCGTCTCATTATATTACCTTTCTGGCTCTCCAAACATCGAATACGTCTGCAAAGCAAAACACCCAGCATTTTGTTGAAATATGATCCTGGGGGTTTTGTTTTCGGTGTCTAGAGGGGAAAATATTTGACATCACATATTAACAATTTATCTCAGTCACTCCATCTATGCAGCCCTGCCAAGGAGGTAAAAGAATGATTATAACAAAAAGAGGGCCATTATTCAGGTTTAAACAGTCAAAAATCTTATGAGAAACTATTCTGTACGGAAAAGAACCACACCCCTACTGATTACTTTAGAAAAACTTTTATGACGATATAATACAAAGCTTAAAAAATTGCATAAGCATGAGCCATAAATATCAGAGATAGGGTGCTACACTTACAGCTCCCATCTTCAACAGAAAAGTTTCCATCAATGACCTCCTCAAAGAAATCTGTAATATCCCTCAGAATTTCATCCTTAGAGATTACAATATGTTCGAAGTATTTTGAGTGATTTCTCTGACAAACAGCTGAAAAGAAATGCATACAAGTATTATCCTATAAGAAGTTTTCACAAAGATTTTACAGTTGTTCTTGTGTTGCAAGCATGCACATCTGGGTGTGAATCTGTGTGTCAGCATCCCTGTGTTCAAACATGTAAATACCAGTACAGATGGTAGGATAGACATACTGTTATCTGAGTGTTAGAGGGAGAAGTGAGTGACAGAGAAGTATGAAGACACGAAGAACAAGATGAATGTCAAAGCCCAGACTGGGCAGACACACTCTTCGTTTCCAGTCTACATTTATAAATGATGTTTGCATTTGCTGCATTCTAAAAATACCCCACACAGCAACCAAAGGAACATGTACAAAAGGAACTCTTAAACAAGCTGGTTAAAAGTGTACAAAAATGGTATAACTGATTTAAAGTTAACAATGTATTACAAGGTCACTACAAAGTGATTTGCTCATGAGACATACCTACAAGATTTCCCCTACAAACAAAGCAGCGGAACTCATTGCTGGTGTTGATATCTTGCCATTCTCTCAGGATAAGTTCTGGTTTCACACACACCTCTGTTGATGCAGTCTCATAATCTTCACATTGCAAAACCCTATAGAAGATTGTGGCAGGTTCTAAAGCATTTAACTTTTAAAGCTGTATTCCTGTGTTTTAGGTCTGACCTATCCATCTAAAAATGAACAATGTGCAAGGTAGAATGTATGCACCTTAATTGTGTATAGATTGGTTTTGACTAACACCATAAGGTACATAGGTTAACATAAAATGTGCATCTTACAAATGAGATGTTTGGTCAGATTCAAGATCTGCCACTTAAATACATTCACAAAATTTATATAAAATAAATAAATAAAATGTGGATTTTTAACGCGCGAAAACACATTTTATGCACACTTCGCGCGGACGAGGGACACAGACACTCTAGTGAAAATGAAACACATACACACATAGAGGGAGAGATGAACGGAAATTATATACGCATGATATATATGATATATATGATTATATACGCATCCTTCCATACCAGCATAAATCTCTATTGTGTGACAGATTATGTCTTTGCTATACTTTTTCAGTTTTAGTAAGAATGTGTTTCCGAAAATAAATGACCAGGTGCTAACAGTTTGGTTCTATATGTTCTTTGATGTATTTGGTGCAACGGATTGTATCTATTGTTGTTCAGTGGCATCAGCTTATTTGCATGTGTACAAACTGTACTTGATCTAATCACCAAAATATCACTTGAGACAAACTGGAACAGACAGAAACTGGTGATGAACAGCTCCAGGCACTTATTTATATTCTCTAATAACTGAAGCATACAGCCAAGGTGCCACTGAAATATCTACCTTGAAAATAATATATCAGTACAGGGGAAAATATAATTCATCTGGTCAACTATGAATAATCTATATGAATAATGGTCCTTTTCAAGAGTGAGTGCCAAAGTGAACTTTGAAAAAAAAGAAAGAAAAATGAATGAACAAACAAATGCATGAGAGAGAGAGAGAGGCAGAAAAACTTACGATTGTGTCAGGTCGTGGGTAACAAAATCTGAACTTTTGAGCAGGAGGCACACATCGCTGGCATGTGTGCACATGAGAGAGTTGTTGAAGGACACCCACTTAGCATCCTGGGAAAAAAGTCAGTCTGTTTAACATATCATCTCTGTGTAATTTATTGAGGACAGGTCAGTGAATAAAGGTGTCTGCTTTAATATATTTTATTTTCCTTCTGTCAACTGAATGAGCACTGTTTTACAAAGGAGAAAGTTTATGATGCCTAACTGGGTAGTTTCTATTCTTAGGTACCTGTGGGGCACTCCAATTCAGCTTTGGAAAAACGTTGCCACCTAGGCGGTGAATGGCGGAATCAATTCTTTGCAGAAATTCTTGGCAATCAGGCACCTTGAAGATAAGCAGTGATCATCATTTAACATATACATGTATACATAATGATAAAAATTATATAAGAAAAACTGCAAATATCGTGCATTATATGATTCAGCTGCCTCATTAAAAACTTCAATGCTTGTTTTACTGATTTTTGACCAGAAATAGTTAAAAGCTTACAATTGAAACACAGAAATGTCCCCTTCCACAGGATGATTAGATTAGTAAGTCTTCTGTCATCAATCCTTTTGCTGAGCATGAAAATTTCAAGTGATCAGTTTCAGGCATGTACATGTTGTAGATTTTAGACATGTACTTACTCCAGAAGGTGTTGCACTGTCATCCTGATCATTCCAGTTCACCTGAAGATGAAAAAAAAAACCCTCAGAAAATTCCACCTTCTTCAAATTCTTCAACCTGCATTTCTAAGGGTTACTTCACACAGTCCCATCATTTCATGACCTTGGTTGTGATGTGTAGGCTTTATACATTTGGGCAAATCACAAGCATTAACACCAGGTGTATTAAAAACAAACCCTGTGTACAGCCTTCCAAGTGAAGAAACTCAAAATTCTGAACTGCAGCTGTCTTCACGACAGAACACCAGTTCAACAGACATTTCTGATGAAAATGCATATGCACTGTCCCAAAAGGCAATCTGACAATTTTTTAAAAAACTGTGAAAATATATATTTTGCTGCTCTAAAATCCCTTAATGCCAGAACTAGCAGATGCAAACCAGGAATATTGTGCGGGAGCCAGTTTAACCATTTCACATTGTAATGTGATTATTGACTGGTGTATAGTTACACCAGTGATTCCTATGATGAATTCTGGATGGAAGCTTTGCTCATGTCACTTTGATGATATTTTAAAGCAAATTCAGAAACAAAGTCTATGGAATCATTCAAGTAAGGATTTTTTCATGTTGTTTTAAATGATGTGATAATGACTACAGTGGAGTTGGTCAACAGCATTGAGAAGGAATACACTTTTCTACTGCATGATGTAATCCGGGAAAAGCATGTTTTAAACCAAACACTGAGGCAGGGAGCAGTGACCTTAAGACACCGTAACACATAAAACACTGTAACGCATAAAACACCGTAACACATAAAACACTGTAACACATAAAACACCATAACACATAAAACACTGTAACGCACAAAACACCGTAACACATAAAACACTGTAAGGCAAAAAACACCGTAACACATAAAAGGCTTACGATCTTGCAGTTATTCCTGACTGCCAAAGCCTCACATGACACTCCTCAATAAATCAGAAAGTAGTTCCCCTCCACAAATAATCTTTCTTAATTGTTAAGATCTACAAGTTACACTGAGTTTCAGATGATACTGTTGGGCAAAATCCTACAATGTGTGTTCAATTATCAAAATGGTTTTGTAGTATCACCACCTTGTCCTCCTCTTCCTTGTCATCATCTTCTTGAACCGACAAAGAGTAGGCCCCCTGATGTGACCTGCCAATAAAAATAAATATCTTAAACCAATTTTACAAAAACATTAAGATGATAAACACTTCTGACAAATGAGCAATGAAAGGCAAACCTTATAAGTGTAGAAAAGTATCATCTCTCAAAGTCAAATGACATTAAAACAAATCAGCAAACTAGGAAAGTATGTGTAGACAGCTATTTCAGGAGTATGTACATTTGAAGGTAAGTGTTCTGAAATAATTTCTTACCCTTCTGGCAGAATAATCCCATCAGTGTTCAGGTAGTCAAGAAATTCTTGAGGAATAGGTAGTATAATGCTGGAACAAAAATGTTTGATTATAATGAAGACTGTCCAAACTACAGCTTACTGTTATGGCAAATCCTTAATTGGGAGAAAACCTAGATAAACTTTGGAAATTTACGGCCAAAGATAAGCGGGAAATTCATACTGGCCATCGGCACAAATCCGAAATACTTAAACGACTTAAACTTACCATTTACTGATTAAATCAGTTAAATCAGTGATTTAGACTATTGAGTAGAACTACTACCGGGGTAGTACTAGAACCTTGCATGGTTTGACACATACACACACACACACACACAACCTAGCCTGAATAACAGCAAAACCATGTGTGTTTGTCTTTGGGGTGAGCGTATCAATAACTGCATCCAAAGATCATTAAGATGGCAATCCCAAAATTTCCAATATTTTTTTCGCAAGCTTCCACGCACCTTCGAATTGTGACGTCTGCAAATGTCTCGTACCAGCTGGAAAAATTACACCTTACCACATCTTCTACCTTCATTTCACTTATGTATTCTAGAATTTAAAACTTAAAACTTACAAAAGCAGCAGGGGTTATTTAACTATTTATGACTTTACACAAAGAACACCGAATAATTTTGATCATGTTTGATTTTCTCGATAGCGAAAGTGTGAAGAGAATAGAGTACCGATAAACCGGAACAGCTGCCAGAGTGACTTTCCTTAGTTCATTGACCATATGCAAAATTCCACAGGTCATATTTTGTTTGTGTACTTAATTTGGGCTTAAACATTTCGTGACAGGACCAGATAATGAATAAAACCAGACCACTCTTGCCGAAATCAAGAAGACCTCTTATAAGAAACATTCTGCAGACATTTTATGAATTCTGATTCTGATTTTCGTTTGTGGCCCCGGGAGGCTGGAGTTTGGGCGGAGTTTGTTGCTTGTTATCCGTTCATAGGCGTATAAGTTCGTATAACATTATGCACATCTGTGCTCCGTGAAATAACAAACAAATTCGTATACGATCACGAGGATTAAGCTCATAAATATTTTTGTGGCAGTTTATGTTATATTGTTGTATTACTTTTATAGTTTTTGACTATAAATGAGTAATGTTAATTGGATAAGCAACACGTATCCCCACTCGATCTGCTTTCACTTTCAGAGAGAGAGAGAGAGTGGAAAAAAGACTGTAGAGTAAGTTGTCATGAGTTGTACAAAATGCTTGTTTGTTTTTCTGCATAAGTAGCTGTAGATCTATAAGATATCCCCATCACACAGCGCGCAGTTGGGCCACCAATTAAGTGAATGGGACAATAGCTGGGAGAAACAGGCTATAACTGATAAGATGACCTGTCTCTATCGTAAACGAACAACGCAGGTTAACATTTTCGTTCGCAAAACTCCTAAGATTTGGAATGTTTTATATCTTTGTATGTTACTAGGTTGAGTATTGTGCCACGATTATAGTCATCAATAATCATTATACTTTCTTGCAGGGTTAACAATACAGCTCCTGTCAACTACAACGTTCATGTACAATATCAAGTGTACTAAATGCAGCAAGTTGGAAAAAGCTTTCAGAATGCAGTGCGTAGTGCAAATGCTTCACGGAAGCTGGTAAGGGCATCAGTGCAGACTGTGTCTTCTGTTGCCACGGACACAACAAGTGATGGATGGTCAAAAAATCTAAAACCATTTGATGACATCCCAGGACCCAAAGGCTTGCCTTATTTTGGAACATTGCTACCATACAGGCTAGGTACCTTGAATTTGTTTTTAAATGAGAGAGATCTCCTTCATATACCACATATTTTTTATTCACTGGGAATTTGTAATGGTGCATCTCGTGTGTGTGTGTGTGTGCATTTTCATGGTAAATACATGTCTGTGCTTGACAGTTCACTTTAAGCTGAACAGATGAAATATTCAAACATCAGCCCATGATATGTCTTATATTAAACCATAGGTTGGCTAAGCATGGACAGGGTTATGGAGGTCCTCAGACAGTGGTACAAGCAGTATGGTGGTATTGTCAAAGAAACCAGAGCTGGGCACACAGTGATCCACATCTTTGATCCAGACATGATCCGTCTTGTGTATGCTAATGAAGACAAATGGCCCCGCATTGAACCCTTGCTAGAAACAACACAGCTTTACAGGAAGCAGTTTGACATGTCCCCTGGTCTCGGAAATACGTGAGTTTCTGTTGGTACTAAAAATGAAAAGAAACTACGTATAAATATGAGCACATGTAGGTGTTGGTGGGATGTGTTTGAAGGGGTGCATGTGTGTCTGTGGGTGGCTGGATGAGTAGGAAAGAAGGTGTGTGTAGTAATAGTTGTGTTGGTGAGCAGTTGGAGAGGGTGCATACATCTAAATGTTTGTTGTGAGCAGTGACTATGACACATGACACGTGAGTCTTCAAACACCCACCCACCACCTACACCTTCCTGCTTCTCAAAGTGATATGAAATGCTGACATTTTGCAAATCTCTATTTTGGGTGTCTGTGTGTGAAGGACAGTAAGGATGGAATGGCCTAATCTACCCAACAGTAACACTTTTTTCTGGAATGCTCCATAGCAATGATGAAGAATGGTACCGCCTGCGCAGTGCTGTGCAGCAGCTTATGATGCGACCGAAGGAGGTGCTTTCTTTTTTGCCTGGGGTTGACATGGTGGCTCAAGATTTTGTGTCACACATTAAACAGCACAGAAACTCCAGAAATGAGGTGCCAGACTTCAGCAGAGAGCTAGGACGGTGGTCTTTAGAATGTAAGTGCTATTTTGCCAAAAGCTCCTGTGTTCTGACTTGCCCCAAGATGACATTGACTGGTCATAAATTATAATTAATTTATAGGACAGTCTGCTTGCAAAATTATATAGTGTATACACATATTTTTCATTGTGGTCCCATTGGTTCTGTAGGTTTGTTGAGGAATCTTTATGGGAAAACGTAGCATTTGTAGTAATGATATGTGTTTCTCCATTGACCATCATTGACCGTCTTTGAAGAAAGGACACTTAAGGTTAATATTTGATGTGTGTATATATATATATATGTTTTAGTTGTCTTATTGTAGAACACTTTTATCAGACCTTTGAGAATGTTTTTGTTTAATGTTACTTGCTTTGCAGCATCAGGTATGGGCAGTTTTGACACACGCTTGGG
The DNA here is from genome assembly GCA_004794575.1 of Lanistes nyassanus. Taxonomy (NCBI): domain Eukaryota; kingdom Metazoa; phylum Mollusca; class Gastropoda; order Architaenioglossa; family Ampullariidae; genus Lanistes; species Lanistes nyassanus. Next base: position 23,570 of record SMGT01002342.1, on the reverse strand, counting down.
CTTCCTGTCCGAGACAGGAAAGGCAGAAGCGCTGAAGCTGGTTGATGCGAATGCAAACGTGTTTGAGCTTTCAGCAAAACTCAAGTTTGCCCTCCCCTTGTACAAGCACCTGCCGAGTCCTACCTGGAAAAAGCTTGTCGCAGCTGAAAATACTGTCTTTAGGTGAAATCTTCATTTTTCTCTCAGCCATTAACAACGTCAGGATATTTGGGACAAGTTTTCTTATTGTCTTTGAGCCTGTGCAAGTGACAGGATTCCAGTTCACTGACCATGGGTTTTCCTGAGGCCAAAGTTTAGAGTGCAAAGTTGAAGGTGGCTTTTGTAGAAAGTTTTTTTTATCAAGTGGGAACATAAACCAAAGGCTAGGTTGAAAGGACATACTTGTGGTGGGAAGCAGGGTTGGGGGAGAGATAGTTCTGGTATTTATGCACTGGTTCAGAATGACTTCCGTAGAGGGGTTTTTTTTTTTTTGATGAAAGACCAAGGAGGGATTAGCAATTTCCTGGTATTTTTATCTCAGTTCAGAATTATTTTCCTGCAGTTTTAGTTCAGGAATGCTTGGTGCTACAAGAACTATGATATCTCAGTGCACAGATGATCTAATCGAACTACATTATTTGAAGTGATCTGAAGGAAAACACTAACTTCAAGGAGGCCTTGTTCTGGAATTTGAAATAGTCATTTTTCTATTCAGATAATTAAAAATACAAAATTCACAAGTCCCATTGTGGTTGGGAATTTAAGTGACATTGCACATGCTAAATGGAAAAGTGAATGAGAGACAGAAACATTAAAGAACTGTTCTATAATGATATATATTCTAATAGAATGTCAAGAAAATGTTAAGAATTATTTTTAATGAATTCTGTACCTCCCTCTCACCCTACTCACTGTATATTTCGGTCAAGTGGCTACCCTTGCAGCACAATGTAGTGTAGTGCTTTTATTAACTCACGTTTGAGAAATTTCTTGATGACTAATGTGAATTTGAAGGCAACAAGATTGTAGATGCACTGTGTTAAGACTGAGCACACACACACACATGCAATGTATGTAAAGACTGAGCAAAAGTATCTGTATATATAACAAGTATATTTTTTGCAGAGAAGGTAGAACAAATTCTTTGTTTTTCCTGAATTGATTTGAATTTTTATTTTTAAGGTGGAACCTGCTAAAGTTCCTTCACCTTTTAGCTCACAGTCACATCAAGATGTTTTGGTTATTATTATTTGCAGAGGATTCAAGCACCATTTTGACGAAGCTTTCGAGACATTGAAGAAAAAGATAGCAAGTGGCCAGCTGAAGGAAGGGGAGTTTCGATTCCTTTGCTACCTGCTGGGGAGGCCCGAGCTCAAGGAAAAAGATATTGTCACTCTCACATTGTCCCGCTTCATCGATGGCTTGTCAACTGTGAGACATTTCATATATTTTGCTTGGAACAGCATGGAGAATCTGTCTTTATCTCAAGTTAACCTGGTGTTTATAGTCCAAAAACCTGACAACAGGTATACACAGATGATATTAAAGAGCATCACTGGTAACATATAACTTATCAGTGTGGTGGGTGTGCTAAATAGTTTGAACAGTTTGGTTTTTCTCAATTTGCAGACAACCCAAGCCTTGCTATTTGCACTGTACTGTCTGGCTAGAAACCGAGAGCCACAAGAGAAGGCTTTTCAAGAAATTAGTTCTCTGATAAGTCCAACAGCCAGTCTAAATCCTGAATCCTTCAACCAGCTGCCATATATACGGGCCTGCATCAAAGAGAGTTTCAGGTCATGACGGAAAGTGGTCTGAAGTGACCTTGACTGTTGTAGCTGCTTACTTGCCTTTAAAGTTTCTCATTACGTTAATATCCACTCACTTTCACCCTCCCTCTTTTGTGTTTGCATGTGCATACAGTTTTATGTGCTTTCTGTATTGTCATTCTCTACTTGCATTTTTTAAAACTTTCTGTTACTGTGCTATGCCAGAAAGAGAGTTTGTCTTTCTTTTCCCGATAGTTTCCTTATTGTTTCATTTGGTTACTGGATCAGTTTTGAAGAAATTCTTGCATCACCCATTGCAGGCACTAGGGGATGAAAGCTTCTCATGGATATTTATATGAATTTATCATTTCAGAATGTACCCCATCAACATTGAGATTGCCCGTGTTGCTAAGAAAAATATGGCTATCGGTGATTATCAAATTCCAGAAGGGGTAAGAGGCTTGCGTGTTGTAATAATTTTTTTGAGAGTATGTTCAAGTAAATCAGAAATCTCATAGCTCTAAATGTGACATACCATGTTGCAAAGTCAGTGTAGCTTGTGCATGCATAAGGTGTGTGGATGGATATCTGTTTTACAGTTACACAGAAGCACTCAAGTCACTTAAATTTTTGGTAATTCATATGTTCTGAGTATCCAAATTTGAAAATTTCTTTGTAATTTTGTGTCAGAGGGAAATGAATATCCATTTTTATGTAGACATCCAAGGGTCCTTGCAAGAGCTCCCTTATGTTTCATTTTAAATTCATTTTTCAGACTGTCATTCACTTAAATAACACCATCTTGTTTCGTGACCCTGGCTTCTTTGAGGACCCCGAGGCCTTCATCCCAGAACGCTGGCTCAGAGACGAGTCAGTGCAGAAAGTCCATCCATTCATTCTGTTGCCATTTGGTCATGGACCCCGAATGTGTGCAGGCAAGTGGAGACCTATTTTCTCCCTTTTTCTTCCCAACAACAACACAAAACAAATTTGACTCGGGGGGGGGGGGGGGNNNNGGAACAACACAAAACAATTTATTTTGGACAGTTAACAATAATAAACCTATATCCTTTCCACAACCCCAGCATGACTTACTCTACCAGATTTACCTGCCTTCTCAAGTGTGCTAACCGTCTAACCAGGTCAAAACATGATATTGAAGTCAATGCGGTGAAGAGAGTGGAAGAGATAAAAATCTAGAACAAAACAATTAAAAAAAGGGAAAAAAAAAGAGAAAAAGAGGAAACAAGAAAAAAAAGAAAGGAAGACAAGAAAAAGAATGGAAAAGAAAGAAGAGAAAAGGAAGAGAAACAGGGGCCTGAAAATGATACCAAAACCATGTAAGAACATATGGCCATGATATAACAACGATGTAACGATATAGCAAAACCTTACAATATTACCCCATACCACACATTATCTCCACCTAGATACATCATAGGTCGCAAAACATTACATGTTATCACAACCTGAATGCGTAATAGGTTGCAAGCTTAAAACTCGAATTGGCATCAACTAGGATCTCGTTGATCGAAACTCTAATTACAAACGTAGTCAATAACATCATCAATCGAAAAAGCTTACCAGATTCCACTGCGCAACCATGCAGAGTGGACAATTCTATCTACATTTTGGAGTTCAGATCATTTTATAAACCACCGTGCTTAGTCATGAGGCACAGAGTAAAGGTACGAGACGCGTGGTCACTTACCACTAGCTGCCATAATGTTATCCCCTACTGGTCGTTTAACAATGCATGCTCCATTGCGCTGTTCACAAGATCAGAATTGAGAATCAAACTGGCCTACAGCAAACTACTTTGCAATATCAAAATGTTCAAATAAATGACAATAAAGACTGAATTTATCTTCGAGGGACTAGTTTTGTACATCCCCCGGCTGTACACTAGCATGTTTCCCTTTGAGCAAAACTTGTCTAAGAGAGAGAACTCCCACCCATCTAGCGGGCGGTTTCCCAGCCAGCAGACAAACATTTTGGTAAACCTGTGTGCAGGGTTACAGTTTCTTAATGGTGAATTATTAACTATAACTACCTCGTATCAAATGGCTGACTATATACAGGCATGAGTATCCAGACAAAATATGTGGATGTAGACAAGATCAGACCACATGACCCATAGTTAATGTTTTGTTGATGTTAGCGCTTAGAGCTCTCTGAGATTATAAGATGTTCAAATATCCATTTACATGCATTATTATTTTTCTCACTTTCATTGTGATGAGTTTTACCTGGTTAGTTCTTTTAGAGGGATAGTGCTTCCACCTCACAGTGATTTTGCATGGGGAATTGCTGTCCTATCACTACTCCCACCAGACTCATAGTTGACGTGTTCTACTGTTGCACCAGTTTTAATAGTCATTCCAAATGAGGAAATTAGTGTATAATTTAACCATTTAAATCACACCATAACCTCTGCTTCTACTGATGCATGGAGAACAGATGCATAATTCTGCTAAAAATGAATGACCCATGTGTACAGGTCGGCGGTTTGCGGAGCAAGAAATGGCAGTGCTGTTGACAAGAATATTGCAAAACTTCCTTCTTGAATGGCACCACCCACCCCTGGGACAAAAATATTCCTCCTTGAACATACCAGACTCTCCAGTTCGGATCACTTTCATAGATCGATGAGTGAAATTAAGACAATCTCGTATCTTTCTGATACACCACTGAAAATGATGTGTTTGACAATTTCTAGTCGTCAAAGTATGTGTATCTGAAAAGGGTCTCATCATCTGGTATGCTGCTACTGATGATAATGGCGTTGAAGACTGATTTTTATGATTTGGGATATTTGTAATGTTTTCTCCTCATTTTGAAGAGAACATTGCATTTTTTTAAACTGTCAGTAACCTTTTAAGAAAAACTGTCAAAGCTGACGCACACCATAGTGCATGGCTACAACTCAGCCAAGCAGAAAGCCTTTTTTCTTGTACAGTATTTAGGAATTTCTTTCCCAGAAAATGCCATCACATTAAAAATTTCCATACGCATACAATCAATACACCATGATTCATTCATGAGATAATCACCCGAAAAACGAGTTCTGAGTTGTGTGTACATGCTCGTGTGCTCTGAGACAGCACATCCATCTCCATTTTATATCTTCCATATATTAAGCCTTTGTCAAAGAATTGTACTTTTTATTTTGATATGTGATGCTGCTTGCTGGCTTTTGCAAGGGACTGTGCTTTATGAAATTCATTTATTGCTTGTGCAATACTGACTTTTTCAGAGTTTTTAAACATTAGTATTGCAAGTACAAACTGTGTACCGCATTGCTGTACATACAAAATCTGTACATTTGCTGTCCAATCCAAATTGTATGCTCAATACATTTACATTTATATATATGTATATAGTACCTTCCTTATTATATGCTTTTTGACACAATTTCTTTACTGTGAACAGAAGCCTAAATTCTGTGGCATGCACAATTCTCAGCACATTAAGTCATATTGTTTTCTGCAAAGCATTTAAACAAACTTGTTAGTTTTAATAAAATAAAATGATATACACTATACACAGTCATTAATTTCTGTGATGAAAAGTCATCTATAAAGCAATTTTATTAAATACTGATCCCAAGAAATGTGAGTGAGTTTGTGATTGTTATGTGAAAACAACAATACCATGATCACAGAAAATAAGAGCAACATATTTCAATGTTCCAGAACAATTCCCTGATGCAGAAAAACTGACTAATGTCATGTTACGTGGTGGAGACAGAATGATATTGTACCGCACTTAATAATTATGCTTGTGCAGGCAAGTTGGTGTACATGCACATTCACACACTCTCATGCTCACCCTCACCCATCCCCTCACTCACACACTGGAAACATTTCTACTAGGGAAGCAGCATCTGAAAAGAGATTTGTGCAACAATATCCTATAAATATGTTATACTTTAATGAATTTTAAAAAAAAAAGACCAAACTGGTTTCAATGAAATATTACATATCAGCTGGAGCACAAAGTACCCAACTGTTCCATACAAATTCTTTCTGAAATAGTTATCCAGTAATTCTACTTGAATCAGACACCACTCTTGTCTGTTGTAAGAGTGTGGTGTCTGACTTTGGTTTGTACTTTTTATGCAAGACGATTAAATTCAAATAACAGCAAAGCACATCTTCTGGAGAAGATTCAAGACTTCTACAGAAGATGCCTTGATCTGAGCCAGTGAAGAATTTGATAGTTTTGTCAACACATATCAAATGTTTTTCATGAACACTTAAGCAGTAAAGGTAGTAAAAAGATTTTTTATGATAAAACCAAGTAACTTGTCCTAAAATCTATCGCTCATCAGTCTTTGCTCTACTCAAAAACACGAAATTTACAAAATTCTAAGAATCACGCTCTCTCACACAGACTCATGCACATCTGCACAGTGGTACATAAACATTAACAAATGCATATAAAATTCATCGAGATGCCTCTTGAACTTCCTGCTTGGATCCGATGTCATCATGATTCTCCTCATTCATGGCTTAGTGTTCCCCTTTGTTGTTAAAGGTCTCATTATATCCCTTGTCAAAGGTCTCATTGTATCCCTTGTCAAAGGTCTCATTGTATCCCTTGTCGAAGGTCTCATTGTATCCCTTGT
>SMGT01002342.1:2658-13548 GCA_004794575.1 Lanistes nyassanus | reverse complement strand
ATATATATATCTCACTGGTCCAATGTCAGATCCGAGTTATATATATATATATCTCACTGGTCCAATGTCAGATCCGAGTTATATATATATATATCTCACTGGTCCAATGTCAGATCCGAGTTATATATATATATATCTCACTGGTCCAACGTCAGGGCTAACGAGACAGCCCGACTAAGTCCAGCGGAGCCCTGTTCTTTTGTGAACCAGACGTCTGAAAATGAAGAGCTAGTCTAATTGTTAGGTCTTCTAGAGGACATTTCTATAGAACGTGTCTATTCCTTTTACACTTCACATCTTATCACATCCACTGACCGCAATAGACAGCGGGCTGAGGCCCAGCCACGTGACCTTCCAGTAGAGAAACTTGTTGGTGCCGATCATGATGTGAATGTCGCGACAAAATCGGTTGCATCCTGAAACACGACAATAAGATGGCGAGGAACCTGGGAAGTGGAAGAATGGCAACATTTTTAGAAGAATTTGAAGTTGTGATTTATTTGTGACAGCAAAATCTGCATTCGTAACCGTTGGCTGGGTGGCACGTGGTTATAGGCCATGGCAGGTCCAGAAAGCGAGAAAAACTTTTTTTTTTTTTTTTTTAGCTTGTCAGACAAAGTCGGTCTCAGCAGCAAGACATGATCAATTACCGTAGACGTAGATAACTGCTATGATTTCAAAAAATCCCACGATGATCAGCGTCAGGCCTCCCACGTAGTTGTCCATCAGTTGTAACAGGTACATGCCCCCCTGACAGGACAGACGAAGCATGCACTATCTGACAGACATTTACAAGAAAACATTAACACTAATAGGACAGATTGAAACAGACTTAATAAGTATATGCCAACCTTAGCAGATAGTTAATATAAACCTCATCTCTTCCTGCTATCGAGTTTCATTAACCACTGTAACACCTGGGTTATGCTTTTATGAACTACACCTGTGTACCTCGTAACGAAATCGTTTCACCGAAGTAGCTAAAGTCACCCTGTGCACCTCATAACGAAATCGTTTCACCGAAGTAGCTAACGTCACGAGTCTTACCGGACAAGCGAGAGGCAGACCCATGAGAAAGAAGATAACGCAGATGATGAGAATTATGAAGGATTTCTTTGGCCGCAAGTGAGGATATTGGTCCAACACTCCGGTCAGCACAGTCTCCACCATGGCGAACTGCAACCACAGTTCCTCGCTGTTATCTCAGGTTTCTAGGAAAAATGACCGGCCATGGCACGCTAATGCAGCGAGCCAATTAACGCTAATGAATTCGATCTTAAACGGAGCATGAAATGACAGACAGTTTAGCTTTGGTGTTGCTTCCTCACAATAATTCGCTGGACACAATTCTTTGCCTCACAGAGTCCTCCATGTATAATAATGAAATAAAAGCCAAAGTATAAAACAGATGTTCCACAATAGCTACAAATTTATGTATTTTGTAATTAGTAAACTAAACAAACTTTACTCATGAAAAATAGACAAAAATTATAAAATATTCAATGTTTACATGTAAAAAGTATAATTAACAACATAATATGAATGTGGTTGATAGTAAAATGTAAAAGAATAAACCATACAGAACAAATAAAGTTTACTTGTTCATCATGATCACCCCATCACTACAATTATCGCAACTACCATCCCCACCACCCGCCCACTTCCACTGAAATCGCTGCTGCTGTTGGGGTCAGTGAAAACAACATGTAGTATTCATTATTTTGAAGAAAAGTGCGATGGTTCGGGAAACTTTCAAAGGGCCGGCGAGTGAGAATGCAGAAAACGACGCATGCTTGAAGCGATTAGTGAGGAAACAAACTGTCGTTTTCTGATTTAATATAGTGCCGCATTATTTGCCGAAAGGCGATATCGTGTTAATCATACCTGACTGTCCACTCCTAAAGTAACGAACACCGTGTCACTTTTACCTGACTATCCACTCCTAAAGCAACCAACACCGTGTCACTTTTACCTGACTGTCCAATCCCAAGGTAAGTAGCACCGTGTCACGTTTACCTGACTGTCCAATCCCAAGGTAAGTACCACCGTGTCACGTGTACCTGACTGTCCAATCCCAAGGTAAGTAGCGTTTACCTGACTGTCCAATCCCAAGGTAAGTAGCATGATGAAGAAGAGAATGGCCCAGAGGGTCGGGGGAGGGAGGCTGGACACTGCTTCCGGGTACACCACGAAGGCCAGACCTGCTCCTAGAGTTGAGGAAATCAAATATTGTATCACTGAACAAGGTGCAGATGTGCTTTAGTAAATGAGAAATAAGACACCTGTTCTGCATGGGAAAATTAGGCAGGACGTACTGTTGTACTGAAAGGTTAAGTGTTTTCGTACTAAAGACTTTGAAATGTACTCTTGTTCTAGAGAATGTGAAGATTTACAGTAGCATGGGAGAATAAGGAGGGATTTCTGTTGTACTACGGACATACGTATACTTCTGCAGCAGTAGATGTTGTACAGATGTTGTTTGATGCTTCTCTGTCTGCATGCGTGCAAGTGGGTGGGTGGGCGAGCGAGCGAGCGAGCGAGCGTACGTGTGTACCAGATGAAAGAGTGAGAGACTATATATCTTTTTCTATGCTTAAATACACCAGTTGCATGGGAATTTTCCACTAGCTGGATTAATTTAGCTTTGGCTTAATTAATAAATCAGGTACACATTAGGGAGAGAAAAATGTCACAAATCCAAATTTCTTAGCTAAATTTGTGTTTCTTTAGCAATGCTTAGACGGACCCAGAGTGCTAATTTCTCAAGCTAGCGATCCCTAACTGCACCTTACAAACAAAAAAGTTTGACAACACAACCCTTTTAAGGCCCCACCACTTTGCGCACACCTGGTGGGTCACCCGTGCGCACTACTTACCAGCAATTCAAGCTGACTTTCAAAAAAAACACCAGCGGGGAGGAGGGCGAGTTTATGATGGGTCATGGTAACTATTGTAATTATAAACAAATTAACTCAGAAATTTGGATTTTCTTGTCACAGTACTGTACCATGACCCAGAGTGCTGAGCAGCACAAACAGGAGGCGGATGAAAAAGAAGCACTTACCAGGGTTAGGGGGCGGTGTTCTGCCACAGATGTTGCGATCCACTGCGGCCGCAACGCCCAAGCAACCGTGCTCCCAACGGCAGGAGTGATCCCTCATATAAAAATTAATGAGAGGGTCCTCCGTCCGCCAGGAGGCACGTCACAGACGCCAAGGAAGCAGCCCAATCCCTTACATCATGCGTTCGAGGGGCGGGAAAAGGTAGTGAGACCTGTGCCCCCCCACCCCCTTGTTTCCACCGCAGCGTTCGCTCGCTGGAAAACAGTTAAAACACAGGGTGAGATGCTAGCCTTCCAAATCTTCCGAGTCTGGCCTGCCTGCAGCGTGAGGAACAGTCGTCTCCTTCCGACAAGGACAGGGAAAAGGAACCATCCCGTTCCCCGTGCACCGCAGCGTCCAGCCCAGAGAGTGCATGAACCTCGCCGGCGCGACGGCCACACGCAAGCAGTACGAGGAAAGCCGTTTTCACAAGTTCGCCGAGGAGGACTGGGGGAGAGGTTCGTATGACGCGCCGTGCAAATGCGCTACGACCAGAAACAGGGCCCAGGCAGCCACCTTGCGGGGAGAGCGAGGATGGGACAGAGCAATAGCACGGAGCGCCTCAGAGACGAGCGCAGCATTACCACGCAATGACTGTCAAGCGGTCATGGCGTGGAGAGGACAGCTGCTCTTTGAACCCGAACTGCAGACACGGACAAGTGGACCGTATCCACCCAAAAGAAAACTGGTTGACAAGATCCACGGCACGGGGCTGGAAAGGATCTGCCCTCAGGTCACGGCTCCAGCCCACCCAGCGCCCAGCTGGTGGAACTGCGCCGCGCCGCAACCAAAAACGCAAACCCCAGGCCGAGCCCCCATGACGCAGTGCCGTGCAAGTCCATCGGGGAAGCCAACGGTGAAAACACCACGAGGAGGGACCCGCAGGGAGACGTGACCACACAGTACGGCGGTGCTTAAGTCAGCTTGAACTGCCGGTGAGTAGTGCGCACCGGTGACGCACCAAGTGTGCGCATGGGCAGAGGGGCCTTACCAGGGTTTTGTTGTAAAGTTTTTTTTTTATTTGTAAGATGCGGTTAGGGATAGCTCACGTGAGAAATTAGTATTTGGGTTATGGTACATAACTGTGACAAGAAACATAAAATTAGATATGATCAATACCACCTATAAGGTGATAAAGTATAAACTATAATCTTTGCGATTTGTTTGCACCACTAGCGAATATGGGAAACGCTTGGCCTGCTTAGTAAAGAAGCCAGGAAGGGGGCTTGAGGGGAAGGGGGGGCTGAGACGACAAAACGGGGCTTTAATTGCTGATGGTCTCAACAAACTGCAGACCACTTCATACCGTCTTTGACCACGTCCTTGACCTGTAACCCCAGCTGACCAGCCATGTATCCAAGGAAGGAAAAGATGACCAAACCTCCGAAGATGCACGTGCCTGTATCACTGCAGACCACAATCACGGTGTCTCTGAGGACAAATAGCAACATATACATATACATGTACATGTACATATACATATCCATCAGAAACATTTCTGGTATGATCGTCAACATCACCTGACGACGATGTTTTAATCAAAGCAAATGTAAGAGACAGAGAGTTGTGGGGAAATAAATGAGAAAAGATGTGATAAAGACAGGTATATACAGCCTTGTAAATATTACAAGCAAAGCGTAATATCAACTTTTGTGGATAGTCTAACCAAATAAACCTTATTTAGGTCATCAATTTCTTTTTAATGAAAGGTGTACGATTTAGTCTAGTCAGTGAACTTTTTTTCTTATTTCATACTGTCGTCAACATAAGAATTTCCTCTGGGGGCACGGGTTTTTGAGAGTGGCTTTCAGCATCCGGAAATGTGCGCAAGAAAGAAAGAAAAAAAGGACAGTCAGAGAGACAGAAGAAAGAAAAAGTATGGAGGAAAGACTGCGTGAGAAAATACTGAGAAAGACTCAAACACACCGATAAGGCTTTAACGTCTTTCCAGGTTAGAGTGACTTCACACCAGACTAACAACGGGCATACCTCAAAATGTTGTTTTTAAAACGGTTGTAGCTTGAAAGTGTTATAAGGCCTCCGCCGGCAATGGACATGGAGAAAAAGATCTGATTGGCTGCATCATTCCACACCTGACGTAACAGGATAAAATTGACCTATCAAAACTGTGCTTGCAAAAGTAACACAGACAGAATGCGGCGTAACGCAGGCCGTCTACCGAAACTACATTGTATAACTCAGTTTAAGGCAAGGCAAGGGCTAGGCAAGGCAAGGTAAACCAAGATAAGACAATTACATGTTTATCTTAAGAGGGGGACGTAGAATGATATACGCACAATACAGCAAACATATTAAATTCTAAAATTAAAATTGAAAAAACGACAGAAGTATGGCGTTACAAGAAGGAAAGGAACAGCCAATGAGACAAAGACAAAGGGAAAGGGAGAGGGGAGAGGAAGGGATGGGTAGTAAGCGGAAGAGTGAGTGAGTGAGTGAGTGAGTGAGTGAGTGAGTGAGTGAGTGAGTGAGTGAGTGAGTGAGTGAGTGAGTGAGTGAGTGAGTGAGTGAGTGAGTGAGTAAATGTGTCAGTCAGTCAATGAGTCACCGTCTGTCTCTTCCTGTCGCATAACTCACTCTGGCATCAGCGAGGCGCTGAAAGTCAGGAACCATGAAGTATTTTATGCCCTCGGCAGCGTTGTCTAGGGTAACTCCCCGAAAGAACAAAATAACAAGTACGACGTACGGAAACAAGGCGGTGAAATAGACGACCTATAAAACAGTCACGTGTGCTTGATGTACTACAGAACAGAATCACATGCGCTCAATGTACTACAAAACAAAATCGCGTGCTCGATGGACTATAGAACAGAGTAATATGTGGATGATGTACAGTGAAAGAACAGGCTCCAAAATATGATTTTTAGGATTTGCGAATCTGGGTTTCTTCCTTCTTTTATATATATATATCTCTCTCTCCAGGAGCTGGGAACACCGAAAGCGCTCGTTTTTCATTATTAAAGTAATTTATTCGTCATCTAACGTCATTTAGAGGATGTCACAAAATGACTAAAATCTCCTGATTTTCTCGACTAGCAAGAATAATTGTGACTCAAGCTAGAAATGTTTGACTGCTGTTGCCAGTTGGAAATCTCACCTTTCCTGTTGTTTTAATGCCTTTCAGCAGACACAAGAAACACAAGATCCATGCCAACAGCAGGCACAAAGTTAGGTCCCACTTCGGCTGGCCAAACTGATCTAGTCCCGGGCTTATTTTCAGAGCTTTGCCGCTTGACAGGGAAACAAAATTAACAGTATTAAATCACCGAACTATAAGGAATCCAAAAATGATCAGGGATGTCAAAAACAAAATATAACAAATGTAAATAAAAAAAATTATAAGAAATGTAAATGTTCCAAATATAAGAAATATGCAACCACCAAATCCCATTTCCAAATCTGCATCCTGCCAAGAATCAGTTGGGTACTGGAAATTAAGTTGGATTTTCTAAAGAACGCTGCGAGGATCCCCCGAGCTGTGTTATATGAGCGTTTGCATCTATTCCGTCCCGTGTTTTTGACGGGTACTGACACCTGCCCCTGTGTGTATATTTCGTGTACTGATAGTTGCGGAAACGACATGCAAACGCCTATACAGTCCAGGGGGGCTGGCTTGCACGAGCGTTCTTATCTCCTGTTCATACGTAAATGTGTAAAGTGCATAAGGGGAATGGGCCGCACGACCAGCTACAAACGCTTGTACAAACGAACCCTGTGCTTAAACTTAAGTCACGTGACCTACTTTTCTCACGAAGAGAACAGTAACAGACATGTCCAGTCAAACTGGAATCGAGACCAATTCTTACTTCCAATATTCCTCTGAAGGTGAAACTCTTCTCCGACCGGTTACGTTGGTGAAGACCTCCAGGTCCCAGATGCCGAGAAAATTACCGGCAGAGTCTGTACACGTGCCGTCCTCCACGGCCGTTCCCTTCTCACAGTCGACCAATGGTAGCTTGAGGCTGCAGTCTGCCAAAAGGAAGTTGTAGCATTTAGTTGAAAAAAAAGAACGAATACAAATGGAAGAAACGCGAAAAAAATGGGCGAAAAATAGAAACATGAGGCCAGAAAAACTGAAATGCTAATTTATTTCTAGCACCTGTGTTGTCCGTAGGATAGTCTACTGCAACAATTCACATATTCAGAATCTACTCTAATCATTCACATATTCAGAATCTACTCTAATCATTCACATATTCAGAATCTACTCTACTCATTTACATATTCAGAATCTACCCTACTCATGTACATATTCAGAATCTACTCTACTCATTCAGAAATTACCCATTCTTTACTTTCTATGTATGCTAACCTGGATCCACTAGACAATGCCGCGGAACAGTTGATGGTTATCGTACCTACTTGAGTGTTGAAAACGCACGTTTACACATTTTCTATCTATTCAGTAAATTTCTGTGAGGCACATGAAGTGACTGGCAGGGGAAAACGCGCGATCAGCTAGCTCAGCCAGCGCGTTCGACCGAAGCTTCTTTGCCTCGTGCTGTGGCTGTTTCTAAAATATTTATTAATGGAGGAGAGGGGAGGAAGGAGAAAATGATGGGAGGAAAGATGACTTAATTATATTGATGTATTACATTATAGCAATGACATCTCACCACTTTGCTTGGCCACAAACCCAATAAATATTTGCGGAGTGGTATTACTAACTTTCCGTGTTCCACTCGGGGTTGTCGCACGTTTTCCAGGGCAGGTCAGAGGTGAAGGACGCGAAGAGGTAGTACAGTGACCAGCCCATGATCATGTTGTAGTAGATGGAGGTCAGCGCCGACACCATCACCATGGCGATACCCAGGCCTGCAACAGCAGTCAAGGCGTGTTTTCAAGACACACAAAACGCATAGGAGGCGCAAGCAAGACACATTCAAGATACATCCAAGACCCATACAAGGCGCATTCAAGAACATCCAAGACCCATACAAGACACATACAAGACGCATACAAGACACATTCAAGACATCCAAGACCCATACAAGGCGCAAACAAGACGCACACAAGACACATTCAAAACGCAAACAAGACACATTCAAAAAGCAAACAAGACACATTCAAGTCACATTCAAGATGCATACAAGACACATTCAAGACGCATACAAGACACATTCAAGACGCAAACAAGACGCATACAAGGCACATTCAAGACACATTCAAGACGCAAACAAGACACATTCAAGACGCAAACAAGACACATTCAAGACGCAAGCAAGACGCAAAAAATTAGGACGCATACGACTTCGTGATCCCGTGTTCTCTTTATCCGCACCATGTCACGCTGACCTCTCACCCACTCACCCACCTTTGAAAAGCGGCGCGAAATCCCAGCATGCCATGGGCCCGGCACTACAGAACTGTCCCAGCGACGCCTCCAGAAAGAAGAGCGGCACTCCGATGATCACCATCATGATGACGTAAGGCAGGAGGAAGGCGCCCCCTCCGTTCCGGAAGCAGAGGTACGGGAACCTCCAGATGTTCCCCAGGCCGATGGCGTAGCCTAGCAACGACAGGATGAAGTCAAAGCGGCCTGACCAGTTGCCGCGCTCCTCGTTCTCGTCGTTGGCGTACAGAGGTAAATGCTTTTCACTTCCGGTTCGCGAGCTGGTCTTTGTGTCTGTGGTTGATATCGACGGAGCATCCAGAGATACCTGAACCATTTTGGGCGTTTGGTCAGAAAAGAGGTTCTCTTCCCCCCTCCACTCAAAGTGATTGCTCTCAAACAAATCAATAACGGTGATGTTGCCGAAAATGTAGTCCAAACCTCATTTACCTGTGATGTTGTAACTGCATTGTTATGAAACGCAGCGTTGCGCTGTAGCTGTAGCTGCAAGCCCCGGAGTGCACCTGGACGCAGGTATCTGGTGTTGTAACCAGGACTGCCAGCAAGTGTGCCATTCCAGTCTTGATGCTGACCCTCTCTGCCACTCTTCTCCCACTCTTCGCCCGTTACACCCTGTGATCATGAGTTATCACATTTACTGCCCGTGTTACAAGGCTATCTTCTCAGTGTCATGACAGTCGTGACATGTCACAAGGCTATGACCTCAGGGGGAAACAGATTCGAAAGGTCTTTCTTAACCCGACGTTCGGTTAAGAAAGACATTAATGGATGACACAAGCTTTCGCATCGCCAGTCCGCACATTACCGTGCATCGTGGCTCCATTTCCCCGGGAAATCTATGGACAGTTGGACACGGCTATGGATGGAAAATGGCGCAAACCTTCTTCGTGCAACCGAGCTATAGATAGAAAGTATTTCACCAGTCGATGTTACAAAGGCTATGTGGGCATGTAATTACACTGATAACTGCATGCAGGGATGGTGTCGAATATTTTGAGGAAGGGATTCAGTAGGTTGCCATAGCCAGTAAATCTTCGGACATAATTTTAGACTGGGACATGCGGGCTAGTGACTGTTTTGATCAACGTTTTTGACTGTTTTCGTCAGTGTTTTGATAACTGCTTTAGTCAATGTTTCAACCATTGTTTTGGTCAATGTTTGATCTCTGTTTTGGTCAATGTTTGGATGATTTCGGTCAATGTTTCAACCATTGTTTTGGTCAATACTTTGATTAGTGTTTCGGTCAGTATTTAGATCCTTGTTTAACAATGCAGGCAGACGAAGGAGTGACCTGGAAAATGCACTGAGTTTTCCTAAAGCAGAAAAAATTAGGACCATAACTACAGGTACGTGTAGAGGCAATTAGGGTTGGGGTAGGGAATTATTTATGTGCTCCGCCAGTGTGACTCTGATAGTCGTCTAGCGAGAAATATAACGCCCAAGGTCTTCTGTAACCATCAAAGGACAGAACGCACGCACGCACGGTGAGAGTGAGAGAGAGAGAGAAAGAAAGAGAGTTGAACAGGTAGGACGGAGTACAGGAACACACCTGAACTTCTTCAGACTGCAACAAATGACTAAAAAGAGCATTTAAACGGTTTTATAAAAGTCATTAGGAGAGTACATATAGCTTGGACTGTGACAGGTTCAGATTATGGCAAGACTAAAGCGGCAGATGTAAGACTACATGGTCACCAAACTGCCTGACTACTATACGTATGAGATGTACCTGGAACACGGAGGTGCGAAAGTGGACAGACTATGCGTGAACGATGATCTGCGATAATAGATCGATCATGCACGAAGACTAGAGCGCATGAACGGTGATGTGCCACAGCAGACAAACCATGCATGAAGGGTGAAGTAGACAAACTATGCATGAAGGGGGAAGTAGACAAACTATGCATGGAGGGTGAAGTAGACAAACTATGCATGAAGGGTGAAGTAGACAAACTATGCATGAAGGGTGAAGTAGACAAACTATGCATGAAGGGGGAAGTAGACAAACTATGCATGAAGGGGGAAGTAGACAAACTATGCATGAAGGGTGAAGTAGACAAACTATGCATGAAGGGGGAAGTAGACAAACTATGCATGAAGGGGGAAGTAGAAAAACTATGCATGAAGGGTGAAGTAGCAAAACTATGCATGAAGGGTGAAGCAGGCAAAACTATGCACGAAGGGGGAAGTAGACAAAACTATGCATGAAGGGTGAAGTAGACAAAACTATGCATGAAGGGGGAAGTAGACAAAACTATGCATGAAGGGGGAAGTAGACAAAACTATGCATGAAGGGGGAAGTAGACAAAACTATGCATGAAGGGGGAAGTAGGCAAAACTATGCACGAAGGGGGAAGTAGACAAAACTATGCATGAAGGGGGAAGTAGACAAAACTATGCATGAAGGGGGAAGTAGAC
>SMGT01002341.1:443538-454697 GCA_004794575.1 Lanistes nyassanus | reverse complement strand
AAGTTAGTAAAAGTAGTTGAAAAGAGCTAATTATCATTAATAACAAAAAATTAGTATAAATCTTAATTTACAAATTGTAAAGTCACATACTGTTGATCAGCCATTAAAAACATTGCATTTCAAATGACATAATTCACAGCCAAAGAGACATAATCTTACTGTGAGTACCTACCTTGTGCAAGTTGTAACCTGACTCAAAAATAATAGGCGGCAGAAGAACAATGAAGAAAACTGTGGGAGGAAATGCTTCCTCATTCTGAAGCCAATAAAAAAATGCAATAAGAAAGAGGATGGCTTAGTGCTGGCATATAAATAAAGTACATCATATATGTTATGTGCCACTCTTAGTCGCTAAAATCTCTAACACTTTCTTTTTTGTAAACAAAACCCCACCTTTGTACAGAAAAGAGTTACTGCAAAACGAAAAAAATAAAAATCCAACCTCTAAGAATGTGCAGGAAATAAAGAAATAACTTGGATCAAGTTGACTTTATCTCTTTCTGCACTCACTGCTTGACATTTACTCCTTCAACAAAATACAATACTGAAATAAATCTCAACGAAGGCCACATCTATTATGGATTTCTTATCATAACAAACCAAACCCACACATGATCCCTAATACTAGCCGAACTAACACTCTTCTCACCTTCCAATTTCCAAATTCGAAGACCTTCAGTGCTAGACCTATTAAGGCCCCTGAAAAAAAAACAAAAACAAATATAAATTTGGTTCTGTCAGTAAGCAGGATGGTACTGCTAGGTGGATAATAATTGGAAAGACAATCTACATACATTACTGGTAAATGCTGCTAAATCTCTGTGCTAAATGCTGCAAAATCTCTGTGCTAACATAAATGTGGTTATTACTTCCTGTCAACAAACCTACACTAAAGAAATACCAGGAAAGAAAGTCCATGCACTGACATCATTAAACTAAAGACACTGTAGCAGAACACTTCTCACTCCCCTATAAGGACTGGCAATTCTGTCTACACGCTTCACGCTCGCCTATAAGGACTGGCAATTCTGTCTATACGCTTCACGCTCCCCTGTAAGGACTGCCAATTCTGTCTATACGCTTCACGCTCCCCTATTAGGACTGACCATTCTGTCTACACGTTTCAGTGTAACTGTTCTAAATCTTCTGTGGATGCCTGAACTGTGAAACAAGCTTGAAGTTAATAATAATTGAAAAATTCTGACAGATTTTAAGGATATGCTTAATGCTGTTTACCTACTTCTTGCTCCCCTATAAGGACTATGGCAATTCTGTCTACACACTTCACGCTCCCCTACAAGGACTCTGGTAATTATGTCTACACATTTCACACTCCCCTATAAGGACTATGGCAATTCTGTCTACACACTTCACGCTCCCCTACAAGGACTCTGGTAATTATGTCTACACATTTCACACTCCCCTATAAGGACTATGGCAATGCTGTCTACGCATTTCATGCTCATCTATAAGGACTATAGCAATGCTGTCTACACACTACACACTCACTTATAAGGACTATGGCAATGTTGTCTACACACTACATGCTCACCTATAAGGACTATATAGAATGCTGTCTACACACTACATGCTCACCTATAAGGACTATGGCAATGCTGTCAGGCAAATAGTGGAACTTGGTCTGGATCAGCAAGTGGACCAGCAAGATAGAGATACCTGTCAGTGTCACATAAACATACAAACATGCATACACACATACACACACATACATACACACATGCACACACATACATTTCAATACATGGGCATTTAAAATCTCTGCCCGGTAAGCAAAAGAAATCAAATGAAAGGCAACTTTTTTTCAGAATCCATTACCTTTTTTATCGCATAGACTATACCCGACATCATTACAGGAATTTTTTATATCACATTTGCCAAAGAGGTTTTTGATTATTCTACAAGAGCTTCAATAATTATAGATCTAATCATCATAAAATATGTAAGTTTACCAACTCAAGCTTAAAGTGCAGCAACTAAAACTTGCCTCACCAATTAACTCTCATCTAAAGCACTGAAATGAAATAATCATCTCCAGCTGTAAAACAGGACTTAAATAGTCTGCCCAGTCAGGAGCAAAAATGCGAACAATCAGCCACCACAAACGTAGCAAAGTAGCTGTGGCACAAGATTACCATGGCTGCCCAAAATCTAGGAACAAAAGTGCAAACAGTCAACTTCCATGATCTTACTGGAGTAGCTGTGACAGGAAAAGAGAAGTAGGACTGACGACAGAGAGGACTGGCACTCACCGACAACCAGGAGGATGAAGAAGATGGTCAGGCTGCTGTGATGCTCCTCCTCTGCCGCCCCTTTACGGGGAAGATCCTTCACTTCCGTGTCCTTGTGCTTCTTAACGGGCGGCACTTTGGTGGTGGTAGTAGCATCAGTGGTGATGTTCGCAGCGCTCCAGTTCCCCTGGCTGAATGTGGCAATCAGTTGGTCACATCATTCAGGCAGTGCATTAGTTTGCTACAATTCTATCTGCTTGTTGAAGATATCCTGAGATCAAACTAGTGATTATTCATAGTTCGATCAATCAACTGTAGCAGCTGCAGGAGACAGAAAAAGAACTGCATAAAAATCTGTACCCTGCCCACTGCCAATGGATCAAAATCCTTTTCTGTTTCTTTTTTAAATGATACTGAAAATATGTTGCTATCCAAGCAGGGAAGTCAGTGATAGGACACACAATTTACCACAACTTAGAACACAACATAGAATCACCAAAACTGTTTCCATCCAAAGGCAATACACAACAATTAAACATGTGCATCAAATAATAAAGATGATTCAGATCTGTAAAGTACCTTTACCCTAAGTTTGTGGAAGCTCAAGACATTTGAGAACAATATGCACTAATTAAACATAGGAGGCAGAAGTGCAAGCACAGTTACAAATCAGGTACATCTCACAGTCACACTTGCTCTGGCTGGGGTGATTTCTGTATCTATCCTACAGACTGGCCAAACCCAGTTGGAATGATGTCTTTGCATTAAATGTCAGTGAACAAAGGATCACTACTATGAGACTGACTAAAGGAGAAAGACAGACACATCAGATGTAAACAATCGTGGCTTTTTCTCATACTCATGTCTCTCCTGTAAAAGTCTTAGCAAAGTCTGAATGTATTTTCAACCATCAAATTGTATCCATATTCACTCTGCAAAAACTTCCCATTAGTGTGTGCAGAAAAATCACAGACTTACCTCATATCCTATTCATGAAATAGCCTATCTCCACATTAGGAAAAGAAATCAAAGAGAGAGAGAGAGAAACCAACCAAAAAAAATCCCCATGGGGACAGAGTTCCTAGACTTGGTAATGTATGTGGAAATGCTCTCATTTTCGAGAACAACTCCTCTGGTCCCCTTTCTATCCTACTTTCACCTTATTCCATTAAAAAAATGGAATAATCTTTATTTTTGCCACCTCAATGATTTCTCATCTATAAAACTAGTTAATGAATTATACAATCTTACAGACCTAAAGCTGTCCATTTCTCATACACAATTTTTGCAGATCATTCAAGTTGCCATCTGTGCACACAGAGAAAGACAGCTAGACATACATAGACATTTGCGATTCCGAGCCCAAAAGACTTCCTCTTCTTTTTTTTAAGAAGTTCAGTCATAACCAACGACAACACTATAACAAGTATATGTATCACTATCAGGCTGAAAATAGCTGAATGCCTTTGGGCCATTTCGGACAATGAATGGTTTGTTCAGAATGTCTATTGCAAAATCAATTGCTGTTTATTTTTGGGGGAACACACAGTATAGCCAAATGGGAAGAACCTGCAGAAAAAAGATTGAGACTTGCAAACTATTGTCTCCTGGGATATCTATTGAGCTGAATGAAAAGTAAGGTACAGGTTGTCCCATGACCTGTTTTAGGTCATAAGGGATAAAGGGAGTGGGGTATATGAGACCCCCATTTTTCCATGGGCCACTATCATGTGGGAGGTGCCCATCTCCCCTCCTTTTCTGCCTCACTTTTCTGACCCATAGGTCAAGTACTCATTCTCAGCTGTGTCAACTAGGGGAAGTGTGGTGCAGCACGTCATTGGTATCAAACCAGTGCTTTCACTTTCTGAGGCCAGCCTTCTAGCCACTCGACCATCCGCCTCCCCAATTATAAGTCATGATGCTTATGCCATCTGGGAGATGAACAATGCCAGCTCTAATGGCATGCAATGCATCTATATACTGAAGTCTACCATTTCCTTTGTGTGTGGGGTGTTTGGGTGCATTTTTCTGCTTCTCCATGCACATACAGATCAACAGACATGCAAGAGTCAATTACCAGGCTACTCATTAGAGCTGCTTGATCATGTTGATGACTCAACCACTGCTAAATATCACCTTTTGAGCATGCTGTGCCATATTTAGAATTAAGGCAGCGTTGGGCTTATGTCATTTATTTCCTTGATTATTAGTAAAAGAAAAATTAATACCATACTCGTTACAGTCATTAGCCTGATACATTGATTGAGATTATAGAAGTTCAAAAGCACCATCTGTATTGCTGGGGGGGGGGGGTGTCTCCTTGCGGATGTATGTGCACATAAATAAACAAATAAATGAAAAGTTTAACAAGTGAAATCGAAAGCTACTCTGATTTTTCTTCCCCTAACTCCTTTATTATATTATGTTTGTATGTACATCGTATATTATAATTATGAGTATAGTATAGCAGTATCTACTAATCTAGTACTAGTAGTAGTAGTAGTATTGTAGTAAACACTGTTATAAATACCACCATGTTCCCCAATAAATCAAGTTTTACCTTTCATTTGTATGCTTTAATGAGGTGTCAAGCCCACTATCTTCGTCTTTGCTTCTGCTGTCTTCTAACGACTGTTCGTCCTGTGCTTCGCCTTCAGCATGTCGTTTCTCTCTTCCCCATTCACGAATGCTGACGTCTACTTTTCGTCCTAAGCACCTCCAATTGTTTTTAAAAACATTTGGCACTATCAAAACCAGGGCTGCTAACATCAACAAATTCCGAAGCTTTTTCATTTTGTTTCTTCATTGATAAACTTAATCAATAAACAAATCATCACTTTTATTTTAATTTGAAACAACGTAATGACACCTTAGCGGAATGTAAGCGCAGACGACAACACATTAACCTCTCTCGTTGGTAGTTCTACATCTACCGGAAATAGTACGCAACGCGGGTAGTAAACATACGAATGGGGTGGGGGGGGGGGCATTGTGTATTTTGCAACAGTTAATTTGTGCATTAAAGATGCACGTTTCA
Organism: Lanistes nyassanus; assembly: GCA_004794575.1. Taxonomy (NCBI): domain Eukaryota; kingdom Metazoa; phylum Mollusca; class Gastropoda; order Architaenioglossa; family Ampullariidae; genus Lanistes; species Lanistes nyassanus. The sequence goes on along the minus strand of SMGT01002341.1, from coordinate 449,411 downwards.
AAAAACGTCTTAAAGCTGACCATCTTATTTCCAGTTGGAATCAGCCCCATGAGATAGGATGATCAGGTGGTCTTCAGAAATAAAATCTCGTGATCATCTGATCATGATTAACTACTACACTCACACTGACACTACTAAACTTGTGCACTTCTACAACTACAAGTCTTGGCTGACATATTCAGTACTAGGCAATTATAACTAGACATTTTTATTGGTATTTAAAACTGCTTTAGAAACTTACTAATTGCAGTATTTATGACACTTTCTTTTGCTTGCTTGTAAAGAAGCAGTAGTCACGTAGTGTAATAATGAGTAAATCATTTTTGGTGATGGTGTATCACTGTGTGTGTATATCACTATATCCCGTCATGCACATCACTTTGATCTTCAGGTTTTAGGGAACCCAATGCTTCTTGCTTTATGCTAAAGACATTCTCTTGCATATAACTGCCTACCCCCCTCCCTCTCCAAAAAAACATTGTTCAATTTCAAATCACATAAAGAAACGTTTAATTTATTTTCTTTCCAAAGATGGTGCTGTTATTCAAGTCATGGCCTGTTTTGAATACAATGGCAACATATGGAATTTTATGGACTGCATCTGACATCAGTCAAGAGTTGTTTATATCTCAGAAAGATAACGTGAACTGGAATAAAACTGCTCGCATTGCCACTACAGGGGCATTTGTTATAGCTCCACTGGTACACACATGGCTTCACGTCATAGAATGGCTGCTTCCAGGGAAGGCCATGATAACTGTGGTGAAGAAAGTTGTTATTGAACAAGTCTTTTTCGCACCTATTGGCATCAGTAGTTTCTATATAGGTAAAAAAAAAAACCTGCTCAGATGACTTCATATCTCACGCATTTCATAGGTTTATAAATTTGCATGTTATTTCAAAATTATAGAAAATCTTAAGCCTTTAAAAATGCATGTAGCGGTGAAGCTGTTAAAATGAAAATGTAATTTGCCCATCTGCAGAATGTGTATGTGGTTTCATTGCTGTTGAGGTTTTTTTTTTTAAATTGACATAAAGCTTTAGTTTTTCACAAGAAACTATTTCCAAAAATTGAGTAACTTCATCTTTTTTGTTTTGTTAAGATAACAAAGATTTAAATGAAAATAGTTTATATATTAATGATGCAAGGTAACCTCAGAATTTGATGTCTTCCTTGGTTCTCACAAATGGAAGGGAACTTTTTCAGTTTTTGCTCAAAATTTGGAAATTAGTATCTTGTGACAAACTAAAGGCGATCAGTTGAGGAACATTTTGCAATTGAGTACATCATTAAAACATCAGTTTATCTTCAGTGTATCTTATTTGTGAAAATATGTGCAAAAAAGCCCCGGTGTATTTGATCTGAAACAACAGACCCAAGGGACAGTAAGGTGAGTAACTCCTCATATTTTGATACTCTGCAGCGGGAATTTGTTTTAAAAATGTGATTGTTATGTCTGCAGCAACAGGATTTTTAGAGGGACGAAGAGATCTGACAGAACTATGTGCCAAGTTTAAAAAGACATATCTAGTAAGCTTTTGTTTTTTGCAAAGTATGCTACAGAAATATGTTTATACTTTACAGAAAGTAAATCACAGAACATATTGAGATCTTACAAAATTAGAATTAAAGGATAATCACATGTAGTTGAAAAGTTAAAAACTGTGATAAAAGTAAAACTTTGTCGATTCCTACCAGTGAACTCGTGTTGTTTCAGACAGGCATGATGTTCTGGCCAGCTATTCAGATGGCTAACATGCGCTACGTACCACAGCCATACAAACCCATCCTGACAGGATGTGCATCCTTTGTTTGGACAATTTTTCTGTGCTATATGAAAGAGGTATGGCTAAATTCTTATGCTTGTAGGATTTTATCGTCAACAGAGATGTAAAATTTCCTTGTATTGACAGATAATGTTGGTTCATTGTAAATAACAGTACAGAACATGCATAGACACATGGGTGGATGGGAGAAAGTGACAGATAAACATGGGAAGCATTAAAGCAAAAACCATTCCTTTCTTCACTATGTTTACATTAACATTTACATTAAAAACTGATTGCCACTTTTCACCCCTCTGAATTTTGATTATACAGTTTGTGCACATTACTTATTATTTAGATCTGTGCACAAATTTAGAAAGAGCAAAAATTCCAGATGTTAAGTTTAAAGTGTAGTGGAATCTAGACTCTACTACTAACAGGGTACATGGCAACAGGGGGATGGGGTGGTATTTTTGTTGCTTCTTCCCAGTTCATTCATCACCTTGATCTTAAAGACAGCGTGAAATATGTAGGCAATGTAAATGGCTTTCATAGTTGTTATATGTGATTACAATATATTTTGTACTTTCTTTGCTTCAGCCTAACACTTCAAAAAAATGGATAGGTGCACCGCTTTTGCAAAAGGATTGATTTTAAAGCAACATAGCTTTTTCACTTAATTATTCAGATGTATTACTGTTAGAAAGTGCACAGAATTTGAATGTGACTAAGGGCAAATAACATTATTTTAGGCTTGCCACTTGCATATATAAAAAAAATATTGCGGGTAGCTGCACTGTCACAATGTGCAGTAAACAGATGATGCTGATACGTTTATGTGCCTATTATTAATGGGAATACATGTTAAATTTCCTTATGTCATTTTCTTCAAATGTAATCGTCATTCATCATTTGTGCTGTGGCCTTGGAGACTGCTCTAGCACAACTTGACGACTTGACCACCAGCTTCCTCCATTTCTGTCCTTTGCCAGTCTCATGTAGGAGTACAGAGAATGTGCACGTTTCATCAATGCCACATTTTAAACAAATTTTGTTGGACTTCAGCTGTGTTAACTTATTACCCATCTCCAACCCCACTTCTCTTTTTTGAAGCATGTCAACAGAAATAAGTCATGCTGATTACAATTGGTGATGTCATTGCTCATATCAGGGTTCACCATGATTTTCAGCATTTCCTGTAATCTTTATGTTGCTGTGTATAGTAAGCACCATGTGCCAGTAAGTATTTTTCCTGAAAAAAACTCAACAAGCTGTGATTGTCACCCATTATTTATTACATGTATTAGACTCTTGTGATTATTCTTGTTTGGTAATGAATGCAAAATATCCTGTATCCTTCATAATCATGATTAAAACTTAACACTGCACAGGGTGCAGGCTGCAACAGAACTATGCACGATATGTCTGTATACATTCCATTTCTTATTCAGTATATTAAAATCTGGATTTTTAAAGTGATCAAAATTTCAAAGCATCTATGTATTTGGGGTCTAAGACTATGGGTATATTTGAGTAAATTATGCAATCATAGGAATGTGCTGCTTTAAATTTTCAATCTTCTAAGATCCAATGACAAAGTGATGTCTAAGTCAACAAAAAAGTACTGAGCCAAGCTACATTAAACCACACATCAACTGTTTTGGGACATAATGCCTTTATCAGGACAACACAAACACAGAGACAAGAACAAGCAAAGAAAAAAAAATCAGACAGCCAAGTGAGGTCATACAGCATGGGATGATACTGAAGTCTATTAAAGATGATTTTCTTAAAAGGTCAGCACCATGGGGACTTATTTTGGCACAAGTCTTTTAGAAGAATTCTGTCTCTACTTTCTGACAGCTTCGACAATAGACTTGACACTAGGACTAACTTCACGTGGAAAAGTCAGTTCCCCCAACTCCCCATCCCTAGTGAACCCATTCTGCCCCAACCCATGCATTTCTATCAGAGTATGGATAAACACAACACAAAACTGAGGGGTTGCTAATCTGTTTAATTGACTATGTACCTGCTGTAACAGACACTTCAGGACTGATTGTACATTTAACAGCATCCATAGCCCAAAACGTGCATGTTATTTCATCCCGACACATTTCACCCTAATACACATCTCAAATGACCCAAAACAGCACTGACAGCATCTAGAACTCGTACAGACTCCCATGCTGCAAGATGTATGGCTTAAGAAATACCCCTGTGTCACCCTGTTAACACTGGTAGTGTCGCAAAGAGTTGACACTCTAAATGCAGCTGCAAAAACCCAGCAAATCTTCATTTCTGAGGGAATTTAAATTTCATGATCAGAACTTAGCATGCTCTGTAGTAGGCTAACATAGCCTGATAATGCTTTGAGCTACTTTACCCGAACAATGCAATTATTACACTAACCATGAACTGGTCTGGCAATTAAGAAAAGGATGCTGAGAGTCACTTGATGTAGCCCTCACTCTGCCATCCACCGAAAAAAAGAAGAAAAAAGTAACAGTCTGGGTTATGTACATATGCAACGTTTTTTTCCCTCTTCAATTAGGCTCAAGATACAACATTGTTTGTACATGCATATCAACACAATCACTAATGCTACATTTCAGGAATTGAGCAGACACACAAAAAAGTTTATGCTGATTCAACACACTGTTATTCCTTCATAACATGCAGAACATTAACTGGGCTATGTACAGTCGGAAATACATGTACTGCATCAAAACTATGCCACATGCTCCTCACCTGCCTGAATGGGACATCAGTGGCAGCCAAACATTCATTAAATACATGTACCACCGAACAATTAAGCAATTACACGGTACCGACACTTCTAGCTGATGCTACGGCAAAAATTAGACATCAGTTTGGTACCAGCACACCCTTTGGGTATTATAGCATAAATTAGATGTCAGTGGCACCTGGCCACCTATTGGATACCACGGTACAAACTGGATGTCTACTGGCATACCCAGAAGACTCCATAGCACAAATTGCACATCAGTGTGAAACACTACCGGCATACCCACCAAAAATCAGTCAACAGATCTAATCATCAGTGGAGATTAAAATTAATCTCAGCGTGGAAACTGTCATCGTTAAGTCCAGATTACTCAAAGGTACTGAATATCACTGACTTGCAGGAGGTAAAAAGTGTGGGAAGTAACTACAAAAGCTGCAGTACATTCACTGTTACATTTCTGTCAGAGCACACAGTTGCCTAAAGTAAAAGGGCAGATCCGAGACCAACGCATTACTACTACCAGCAGAAACATGCAACAGCCATGTGAATAACAGCAGTTTAACTGTCTTAACATCTAGGTCTAAGACAGTTTAAATGTCTTAACATCCAGGTCCAAGATGCCAACCCCAAGAGATCCTCTAAATGAGATAACAAAGGTCTCCAGACAATATCACAACCTTGACCTCAGCAAGCACGTTTTTTTTCTTTTGGGAAGGAGGGAGGGGGCGATAAGAAACCAGTGCAACAAAATTTGTTGTACTCAAAAGTTCTCTGCAATATCTCCAAACAGCCATTATTATTATTATTAACTGTGTTGCAGGAATAAAAATGATGACGTGGTTAGTGGTTCATCTCTGCACAAAGTCTTTTACTTGGCATACTGTAGCAGTTTATTTATAAATGTATAATAAACATGGAACAGTTTTCATGGGGACCAGATCTCCAATGCTGTTAAGAAGCAAACATGTCTGACAAAAAATAGACATCGAGGTAGCACTGCATAATAAGCTCAACTGCCAAACAGTAAGCCCTTTTTCAGAAAGGCTTTAAGTGGAATGCTAATAAGGCCCCCCCCCCCCACCAAATAAAAAGCCCCCTAAAAATTATATGTGGCACAGTGGGAAGCAGATGAAAGGCAATGGGAAGAGTTTCAGGTACTATTGACAGCTTTTATATAATTCAATAAGCCAACTAACACTTCCCCATTCCCACTTCCAAAAAACCTCCAGAAGATCCAAGCTATTTGGTTAGATGACACTAATTTTTTTTAAACTGCAATAAATATCAGAAACCTTTTCCACACAAAGAGGATGCATATTTATTTGGTTAAGAGCATAACTGGGGTAAATAATAATCT
>SMGT01002341.1:409217-443495 GCA_004794575.1 Lanistes nyassanus | reverse complement strand
TCCCTTGACCAAAGTACTGTGACATCCTCCTGACTCCCAGTTTTATTGTTGCAGTCTTCAGACAATAAGCTGTAATATTTTAGGATATACATACACATTTGATAAACCTATCTTTTTTTTCAATCCTTGACCTGTGATGAAAAGGGTAGAAAAAATATTATGCTTGGATTTATACCTCTGGCCACCAAGTGAAGAATCTTTTGCACAATACGAGCATCTACAACAACTGTACAAATATTATGTGGAATAATACTATTATTACAGTGTATCACTGTAATAGAATATGGCTCCTGTGGTTGCATGACAATGGGTCTTTTTCTTTCAGATTTCCATGCACATAAACACCAGACAGTAACTTAAGTATTATTCTCTGGGTGGCAGGAGATGGATGGCTTAAAAGTGTGCACAGCTTTCTTATTTTACAACACAGGCCGAGTTAGCAACTTTGGGTACTTCATTGCAGGTGCTACATTTAACCAAGATGTGCAAGTGTGGCAAAGGAAACTTCTGTAGCATCACTCAACAATACTCATGTTTGTGACAAATGTTTAACCGCATTGCACGATCCTCACATAAGTTACAAGTGTTTATCCCAAAATGTTGCTAATCAGCAAGAAGTGTGGACAGATTTGCTGAAAGCCTGGTGTTCAACTGTTCACATATACGGAAGATTTCTACTTGAAAACCAACATGAAACTAATCCTTTTGGGGTGAATGATTGCAAAGTACAGAGGAGACTTAAGCAGTGCTGTTCTGTTGGTATTGTAAACCCAGCTTGTCTTTACTCCATTTGTCTCATACTTCAATGCCTTTTTGTTATGATTGTAGAAAAAGACTGCAAAATTTAAAATGGCGATCTTAACATAATACACAAATACAAAACTTATGCAGCTGTACACAGTTCTTATCTCTTCTTCTTTTGAGCTAGAAGTACAAGTACTATGGAAACAGGTGCTTTTACATGTCATGTAAATTACAGGAAAGTCTGCAGAATGAACTCTTCAGAAAACCCCGCAACTATTTGCTGCGGAAATGCATGCAACATTACTAGAACTGTTACAAGTCATTGCCATCAAAATGTGGAAGCACACATCCTTGTTTTAGTGGCACCATTCAGCCAAGGCTATTTAAGTTCAACCTGAACAGAGAACTGTTGCATACGCGCATGCCCCACCCTCACCTTTACATTGTCTCCAAACACAGCTATCTGTACAGTTACATTTCATGCATTTCTATATAAAGTTCTAATCTCTTTAAATTGAAAACTATCTTTGAAATTTAGCCAAAAACTGGACTATGAGAAATCAAAATAATAAACCAAGATTCACTGCCTTGGTTTTTTTTTTAAAAAACCACTGTAACAAGGGAAATAAATTAGGTTCAAGCCCCAGACCCATCAGACCATAGGCTTGTCTCAGATGCTTTTATGAATCCTGAATTCTGCAAATGTTTCAAGGCACTCATTTCACCTACATTTCAGTGCATGGTTATAAGACATTCACTGCAGCAAAAGCATCACACTACATCTGAGTCACCTATGTTGAACATATGGTAATACAATCCCACAGAGAGTTCAGATTTAGTTTCTCATGCCATATGCGCCGCATAAAGTAACATTTTACTTTAAGTTTAATACAACTTTTAAAATGTTACACTGTCATACTATAAGAATCTTTCTTTCCCACAGCCTTTACATTACAGTACATGAATCCGCATATTATTTTGATTTCACAGATACCTCTGGACACTTCACACAGGCTGAAATATTTTAAATGCCTGTTTGCAATGTAATGAAGGATGTTCACTCAGAATGGTTTTAATGCACTTGTGCAGTCAATGACGCATTACAGAAAATTTTCATTCAAATTTAAATTACACAGAAATTACACTCAAACCTTGTTATAAACCACTCAATTACAGGGTACACATGCACAAAAAATGTCTTGAGTGAAAACCATCATGCAACACTGGCATGAACAAAGGACTCCGACCTGATGCCCTCACAGTGACCCAGTCATGCTATGCAGTACACCGTACCATGCACTGCTAGGGTACAACATGTGACACTAAGTCATTCTAAACCATTCTGTGTGATGCTATTTTTAGTTAAACTAGAAACTGCCCCTTTTTACCAAAAGGTGTTGAAAACAAGAATCAGTTTAAGAATTTCAGCAGGAAGACAGTTAACAAACCAGCAAATCATTTTTAATGTCAACCCTAGGGAAGTGACTTACCTCTTGTGCTGTGATGAACAGAATAAACTGTCCCCAGCGCACGAAGACAACAGTCCTCAAATACTAAAATCTTCCAAGTTACAAACTTTTATTCACAGACACACACAGTGACACACTCAGACTTATACATAGTGTCAACTGTTATCAGCTGTCTGTGACAAGGTCCACGATATACTGAATGGTTACAGGGTTACTTAAGATTTCCATGTGTTCTGCCCCCATGATGACCTTGTGTATCACTGGCTGCTTCTGTTGCGTACTCCAAGCTGCACAAGCCTCAAGACTGCGTTTGTTGACTGTTCCATCTCCATCATCAGGAATAGTGTCTGGAAAGGTGTCCGGAAACTGGTCAGGACCAAACTTCAGCTGACCAGGTGTGTGCAGTCCTAAACCATGCAGACAGTGCATCTCCACCCCTGGTGCCGTCAAATCTAACAGCAAAAATATCACACCTCACATTTACAAAAGGTATATCATGGTTCATTTTAAAGTTAAAATGCTGCTTGTTACATCACCTTTGCTTTGTTACATCATTTATGTGTTGACACATATCTGACTGCCCGAGTTCAAAGAGTTAACAGTCTACAGCATGTGCTCACCAATGATCAGATTTTCTACATCCTGACGCATGTAATAGCCATCCATGAAACCCAGGTCAGTAAACAAGTCCTGGTAATCTGCCACAGTGTAGTTACGCTTTTCGGTGATGACCAGAACCTCATCTTTTGACCAGAATCGTGGTGAAGGCATCAGCCAAGCAGTGCTGGGCATGGCTCGTTGCTCTGCACGCACCCACCCTGGATAGACGATGATTACACCCAGGGCATCGCCTAAACAGAAACATTCCTTGAACATCTGCTTCCAATATCAATGACACCTGTTTCTTAACTCAATCGTGACGTAGAATCCTACCCTCGAGCATCCCCGGTGGACGCGGCATTTTTAGCCTATTTTCAAAAATTCATTAAAAAATCCCCCAAAACAATACAAAAATTATTTAAACATGATATAAAACTACAATAAATAAAGAAAACTCATTTCTTACTGTGTTTCTTGGACCTTGTTCCTTAATTGGTAAAATCCTCTGATGGAAACACAACTGAAGTTGAAGAAATCAAAAAGTCCTCGCCATTACTTATACACATACTGAAACGATACTGCTCGCTCGTTTTTCTCTTCGTAATCACTTTCTTAGGTCTTTTAGGCACAAATACTCTTGTCTTCATCCAATTTATCACATTAAATTTGCAAAACAATGTCATTTTCCGCTTTAGCGTGTAATTTGAAGAGTAAATCTAGCATTTCTCAAGTGACAGAACACACGTGGATACTCCCTTTGAATTATTACCGAAATAGAAAATTTATTACCGTTATAGAAAAAATGTGTGCACTTTCTATTTTATCACAGACTATTGCAGGCTCTGAAAATCCATGCAGTTATATATAACCAAAACCACCAACACACAGAGTATTTAAGGGCAAATAATAATATCAACAACTTAGTATACAATGCTCTTCACTAACATGCAGGGCTGGAATTAAGCAGATGCCAGTCGCCAATAGCTCCCAAAAAATCATGTCACACGACCTCACCTTTCATCTAAACTCACCTAGTTGGGGACCTACAATTTTTGCCAGCTCTATATCCTTAAGCAAGAATGCGGGTGTACTCCCCTTCCCCTTATAATCAAGGAACAGACACTGAATCTCGTGTAGCGCCAGGCTGTGGGACAGCATTAAAGCTGAGCTGGGTCATGCGGTCAAATGCATGGTTTCCCCCTCCCCACTCTGACAACCCCGTCCCCCTTAGTTGTCCTCTTTCCCCCTCTACACAGCAAAGGGCCTTGCCCTTTCCCACTTGCTGGCTTACATTCTGACCACCCTGGACAACAGATTTGATGACACCAGCTGGTTTTCTGCAATTAACACCCATTGAGAATACAATATCTTTTTCCAGCCAACAAAGGAGCACCAGAATGTAGCTATCACTGTGAAGTTTATACCCAGGAAACATCGCCTCTTGTAGCGAAGTGGACAGAATCCGTTACCCACCTAGCACAGCCCATCACAGGTGTCTGCTGCATTGCTTACACTCACACTAGTCACTTTGCTCCCTCAGGGTCTCCTCATATCCCCCCCCCACCCCCACCCAGAGTTACTTTGGTGCCTTTGTTCTACGATTTTCTCTAACCGGCAACATGACTTCCTGTCTCTTCTATCGAACACGAGACCAAACTCTCCCTTCCCCTTCACTCCTGGTTTTCGCCTTCATCCTACTGCAGCTGTCAAGCTGTCAGTAATTAGACCTGGGGCCGGTAGGATTCAGGTAGGAAGGGCTTTGATCTGATGTTCCGGCCTTGGCCTCCTGCTGTTGTGACAGTCTGATGTTGTGCACATGTGAATCAGTCGCTGATGCTTGACATGTCTTTTGTTGTTCAGGGTTCTGACTTAAAGAAAAAAACGTTGGCTGGTTGTTATTGCTTAATGTCCAACGGCAGCAGATCCAGGGTGTGTAGGAAGAAAGTGGAATAACAGAAGAGTTATACTGGGCGACTTCAAAACCTGGTGGACAACCTCAAACTTGCCAGTTAATTCCAGCTCTGACAGGCAAGTGCAGGTGAACCGTTTGGTACAGGTAGTGACTAGTACTGGCTCAAAACTGTTAACTCCAGCCCTGACAGATAACTGCAGGTGAAGCGTTTGGTACAGGTAGTGACTAGTACTGGCTCAAAACTGTTAATTCCAGCCCTGACAGGTAACTGCAGGTGAAGCGTTTGGTACAGGTAGTGACTAGCACAGCTGAAAAAAAAACCACACAAACCCACCTGAGCACATTAGGCGGACAGGTTTGACTGCTCCTGCCCAGACACCCGCCAAAGAGACAAAAGCCTTGATGAACTTGTCCTTCCATGCCTGTTCCCTGTGATTGAGGAAATACAGCAAGACCGGATTGCCCATTGAGTGACCCACTAACACCACTGGGGTGTTGTTGTTCTCATAGTAGGTACTTTCAATCAGTCCTGTAAGATTTTGGAAGAAATCTCCCAGCTCGTCTGAAACAGATATTCTGCCCATGACCAGCTGACTTCTTGTCTGCAGCATACAGAATGTTTGTGAATCTAAGTTTTAAAATGTTCATGTTTATTTAAAAATATTATCTTGTACTAGAAAATCTCCAGAAAGCATCAAGTAAAAATATTTTACAAAACAATTCCAACTTTAAAAAAATACTAATCACTCAATTACTAAAATTATGTACAACTACAAAATTTCAGGAGAAAAAAAAACAGAAAATTGAGGAATGAAAGTGAAGAACATGAACACATGCTGTGCACCATCACAGTAACTTGCGTGACTACCACCCCCCACTCTACCCACACCCCAACAAGAAATCCCTCAAAATAAATCTTTATACGAAGTTCATGTGCAGAGGAAAAAAAAAAAAAAACTGACTGAATTGCTTAGACTCAAAATCACATGATATAATGGTGGTCAGTTGTTCCTCCCTTCACCATCTTTAACCCAATGCTACTGTAGCGTTCGTAGCTCGAGCCATCCCAGTGGACGGGGCATTTTTAGCCTTTTTTCAAAAATTCATTAAAAAATCCCCCAAAACAATAAAAACAATATTTAAATTTGTTATTTAACTACAATAATCAAAGAAAACTCATTTCTTACGGTGTTTCTTGCACCTTGTTCCATAATTTTGTAAATCCTTGGATGGAAACACAACTGAAGTTGAAGAAATCAAAAAGTCCTCGCCGTTCCTTATACACAGTCTGTTCGGTACTGTTTACAACACGTGCTCGCACGTTTTTCTCTTCGTAATCACTTTCTTGGGTCTTTCAGGCACAAATACTCTTGTCTTCATCCACTTTATCNNNNGTAAATTTGCAAAACAATGTCATTTTGCTTTTCAGCATGTAATTTGAAGAGTAAATCTAGCATTTCTCAAGTGACAGAACACATGTGGATACTCGCTTCAAATTATTACCAGAAACCGGTCTCATTGTCAGTTTCCACAGAAAAGGGAAGCAACTCGTGAAGAAATGATTCAGCTTTCGATTGCAAGAGTTCTTTCCCTTAACGGTTAGCGGATAACTTTTGAAAAATCATAATTCACAGTGGCGATCTGTGTCCACTACGGCTTCAAAGCCTTGCCAATACCAGTGGCGATCTATGTCTACTATGCTACAAGTGAGTTAATAAAGTGTTTTTAAAAAAAAGAGAGACCACCACCCACCATGCACCCCCCCCCCTCCAAAAAAAAAGTTGGCAGGAGTTTCACCTGGCACAATTTTTCAAAAATCAGACTTCCATCCCCCATTTGCATTCCTGTGATATCATGCCAGAATGAAGTGATGTGCTCACTTACTGGGCGCTTTCCTAAAGTCAAAAGGAGCACCTTTCAAGTCCTTCCCACGTGTGAAGTTCTTGCTAACTAGTGCATCAGCAATGTTTGAAAAGTAGGACACTGCAAAGCAAAACATTCACATATTACTCAAAAAACTTCACTTTAGTCTACATTCAATATGCATGTACGCTGAAAAAGACCCTGACAATTTATAATGATGTGGCACTGGAAATGATAAAATATATGAACAAGATTTCTCAAAGTTTCACATCATCTAATACCTAAAGAACTTTAGCATTGGTAATGTCAGCATTTCCATAATATCAGCAACGGAAATTAAAAAATATGAGAGAAGAGAAACATGACTGCTGCTTGGGGTAAATAAGGCGACAACAAAGAAAATTTGACCAAGCAAAACTGGACTAAATGTCGTTTCAGGCCATTGCCCCTTCTTCAGGACAACACAGATAACAAATGAAACAGGTTACTTAGCTGACAATGGTCCACCATGGCCATTGGACATTTCCTGTCCTGTTACCATGGTGGACCGTTATCTCCGACAGTTAACTCTTTGACACCGTACGAAAAACCGACAGCCCGCTCCATTGGCACTACGTTTCCGCCTTACGGGTCAGATTAAGTCCGTTCGAATTATGATTTTTAAAATTTCATCTGCTAATCTTTTAAGGGAAAGAACTCTTACAATCGAAAGCTGAATCATTTCTTCACGAGTTGCTTCCCTTTTCTGTGTTTTAAACTGTCAGTGAGACCGGTTTTCGGCAGAGTTTGAAGCGAGTACTCACATGTCGTCTGTCACTTGAGAAATGCTAGATTTACTCTTCAAATTACACGCTAAAGAGGAAAATGACAATGTTTCGCAAATTTACTGTGATAAAGTGGATGAAGATAAGAGTATTTGTGCCTGAAAGAACCAAGAAAGTGATTACGAAGAGAAAAACGTGCAAGCACATGTAGTAAACAATGTCGTACAGACTGTTTAACGAATGGCGAGGACTTTTTGATTTCTTCAACTTCAGTTGTGTTTCCATCAAAGGATTTACAAAATGATGGAACAAGGTCCAAGAAACACGGTAAGAAATGAGTTTTCTTTATTTATTGTGGTTAGTTAGCAATTTTAAATAATGTTTTTATTGTCTTGGGGGATTTTTTTATGAATTTTTGAAAAAAGGCTAAAAATGCCCCGGCCCCCCGGGACCTACTCTAGGTAGGATTCTCCGTCACGATTGAGTTAACCCATTTGTTATCTGTAGTTTGCGTTGTCCTGAAGAAGGGCCAATGCCCTGAAATGTTGACATTTTGTCTAGTTTTGTTTGGTCAAGTTTCCTTTATTGTCACCCTAACAAAATAATTTGAACTCTTGTAAAAGTTTTCGACTAAATCAGATTTTAAAATGTATAATCCACCACATCCAAAAAACAGCCTTGCTCACATGCTGAATAGTGTACTCTTGCATCTGCGTCAAGCCATTCCACAGTCAGTGGATCACCAAAGTTCTGGATACGGATGTCAACACCTTCAGTGTTGTATGTGGTATGTGTTGTACTGTTGTAATGAAGCCTGAGAAATAGATATAAAGTGTTGGGAGTTTTTACTCCCAGTTTTAGGACTCCTATAAAGACTCAGCAGGCTCTTTACATTACATAAAATTTAGTTCCTGAAAAAAAGAGACTACTCTTCTCTGAACATACTAAGGCCACAGACTACGTAACAGAAAATTAAATTTTTTAAAAAACCCGAAACTGATGCAGTTAGGATCATTTTCACTTAATGATCAAGCAGTGGACTAATCACATCTTGACACAATGCATCAGAGCTCTGTTGTGTTTTAAAATAAAAAAATAATTTGATAACTCTGGATTTCTGACCAGTTGCAAAATTGCCTTTATTTTTTAAAAATGGGTAAAAACTACAGAGTACAATTAATGTCTGTCTTGAAAGAAATTTAACAATTAGTCAAATTAACATAAATATGTTCTGATAATTATGTTGCTAACATGCGTGTGTATGTCTTTATAGCTGTGGTGTGCTGTTTGCAAAAACCGAACACTCACATCATATTCTCTACAAAACACAAAATACTTGGATAAATCAAGTCCTCAAGGTTCAACCAGATGTTAAAATAGTCTGACGTGTGAGTTTGACAAAAGTAGTGGGGGGAACTCTTCTTGTCCAGCTTGGCCCACAACTGACTTCCCCCATCTCCTGGAACTGGAAACATAAAGACAGTACAGTAAATATCCAGTACACTACAGTAAACTGGTGCCAAGGGAGGCAACAAGCTCACCAATCACATTCAACTTTAATCTCCCACCTCCAAAGTCTTACTGGTCTTAGAAGTTAACTGCATAAGTGATGAACAACAAATTACTTTCATTGTAATACTCTTTCATCCTCACACAATAACAAAGCTGCCTAGGAGGTCTAACAGTTAACATGCACACCTCCAAGGCAGGGCGTAGAGCTTTATGCTCTGGTCAAGTCATACCTAAGACTTTAAAAAAAACTGGCAATCTAGTTGCTGTCCTGCCAGGCGCCTGGCACTATAGGGAACTGTACTAGGACTGGTTGGCCGGATGTTAGTATAATGCAAACAGGTTGCAACAACAATCCCAATGCGGCTGCATGTATTGTTAATTTGTCTCAAGCAACACTGTCCTTACAGTTATATGCACCTAACTTGTGACTGAACATTAGTCAACAAAAACCAGACCAAACCACCCCACACATTAACAAAAACAAATGCATCTTCATTTTATCCTTTTATAACAGTCTTTGACTTTTGGCTGAATAGTGAATTTCATTTCTTCATTTATCCACTAGACTAGTTCTATTGCAAAACTCCAAAAGAACCCTCCATATTGCTCCATGACAAGATGATCAAATAATAAAGAAAATGTTAAAATCACACGTAGAACCTCCAGAATCCAGGTAATTTTTGCAAGCTGATTTATCATAACCACTTCAAAGTAACTCAGTAAGATAACTAGCACTCTGGATGACATTTAACAAACTTCGTTGCCCCTTCACGCACCTTCAGAATCTTCCGTGTAGCGATAATTGAAAAAAAATTGCTGTTTATCGTTTTATGGTAAAACTACGTATCGAAAGTTTCCTGGCCGCACTACGCAGTCACAAGTGGCAGTTGTCCTCGGTCACTCAGTCACTGGCTAATCACCTCCTAATCAATGGCTTGTTCACTAATCCAATCGAGTAATCAGTCTAATCGACTAATGCCTTACCAAACAAATTGTTTTCAATATACTAAAGAAAAAAGGAAAATCTTTTGGAGTAAAAGACTAAAATATTAACAAATCAAACACAGAATGTTTACCTAATATAACAGGATACTTCGGCTTCGCCGATACCGATGGCCTCACTAGTAAAACAAGCGCCAGCACCCATACAACGCTGTTGGCGGAGGCCATGTTGGTAACTGCGGGACAGTACTCGGGAGGCACGTGAGTCTATTTCAGTTGTATACAATGGTGGCGTGACAGCATCATGTGATCGCTAGTGTCAGTGGTTTTCTTATCTGGGTCAGTCGCGTTTCAGGACATATTTCTGAAACTAAGCAATCACATCGGTCGACCTCTGAAAGCCAACTGGAGAGTGTTCATTACCAAATTGTCCCCTTCGCCCGCACCCCCACGCAGCGTCTTTCAACCCTCAACCCCTCTCCAAAACACTCAGTCACTGTCTTTCGATTCTCAGTCTCCCCTACGACAAGCAGGAAACACGAGTAGGAGTAATTCTTTGTGATAACTCAATAGATATACAGACTGCTGCGTCGATATGATTTTTATGCAGACGGGTGGTGGGTACACTCAAATGCTTTTTCCGCGCAGTTTAGGGTAGGGGGGAATAGTATCGCTGTCTTGCGCAGTATTGTGGCGTAAAAAGTAAATTCAACAACCAAATGGAATAGAACCCCGGGAGCTACTCTGCTTTGAAATTTTCTCAGAGTGAGCATTTCTCATGGCAACGACGTTTGAAGTGTCTACCTTCCGGAAGAAGGGAGGCAGCAACTTAAGAACTGTGGAAGCCTTAACCATTATTTCCCTTTAAAATGTGTGCGCGTGTGTGGGTGGGGTGGGGTGTGTGTGATGGTAATTTAGTTGTGGTCAAAAATCTAACGTCAGGTTTATATGTTGTTCCACAAAGTGAAATGAAATCCTTCCAAATGAAAGCATTTCTGTTTTGTCAAAATGAGGTCAGATAATGTAGGCAAACAGTCGATTTCTACATTTTAAAAAGAATTGCAAGTTCTTTGAGCTTCAAAAAGTTGTCAGGAGAATATAACTTCGATTAAAAGCATACTGAAATCATTGCTACAGATTCGTTTAGTTAGAAACCAGTGTCTTCAGTCGACTTAAACAGCACGTGAGACCGGCATTATTCTTTACAAAGTGTCAGCGTATAGCCTTCATTTCTGTCTCCGTGCCCCCTCTGGGATTCAGGTCTTCCCAACACAGGATGAACAGCCAACGGACCAGCTCAGCTTCCTGCGTTGCAACGCTGTCATTACAGCAGATGTCGATATAAAGTCAGACAGTCTCCATAATTTGTATGTATATATTGTGAATAAAAACCAGAAAGAGCATTATTCTTTGAAAGGCCACTAAGGGGATGGGAGGGGTATATAACTGTTCGAAATCCGAAGATAACCTGTGGCGAAGACGGCTGGTAATGACATTAAATTATAAGGATTATAGTGTGCAAATGAAAAGGTACGATAACCCAACTACATGCCCTACAACGTCGCTGGTGGTATGATATTAAAGGTCATACCCAACGTGGAAGGTGATGTCGTTCGATGGTCAAAACTTATCAGTTTTTAGTTTGACACTTTTGGACCATCACCTGACATCGCCTTGTACGCTTCGCGAAACCATACACCCATTTAACGTTGTGTCAACGATGGCAATGTCCCAGTGCCCCGACCCAAAAGATGCGCGAAGAAGGAAGGGAGCAAACTCCAACAACGTTTAGCCTACATAAATTTCGCACATAAAAAAAACTCCGGGAAAGTCGCAGTTCCGGTCCATAGCTGGCCCCAGATTACTTCCTATTATATAAATACTTTATCTCCGGGCAGTTATTATAGGTTTTGTCACATTCAGTGCAGTTTACAACAATCGGATCACTTACATTCAGACCTATTCCACAAACGTACTAGGATTTGACTTCATTATTTAATCATCGTTTCTTTAATTTACCATGTTAATATCCACAAAATTTTATTATTTCTTGGTGTACGAGTAGTTATTTGTCGGGTCCACTTCATTTATGAAAACTATATGGAAATGGGCCCCCGCACTGATTTGAAAAATCTGCACTTTGTACAGAAAGGGTGCTATCCCGAATAAAACAAGGCGAAGGCTGACTTCTGCAATGTTCTCTGTTATTTCCCTCCACAATTCCAGATCCTTTGCCTTGCAGCTGTTCATACTGTACTGCGCATAAATCAGGTCCCACTCTGGGAGACAGGCATGTCTTGCAACGAATAAACGAACGAGCAAGCCAGCCAACCAACCAACCAACCAGTGGGAACGGTTTCGGTCCCAGTTTAAAAACAAATTTTGTCTCAGTGGAGTCGTGCGGGAGGACGGGAGATCAGCGTCTTCTTTGACTACCCAAAGCTT
Source organism: Lanistes nyassanus (assembly GCA_004794575.1). Taxonomy (NCBI): domain Eukaryota; kingdom Metazoa; phylum Mollusca; class Gastropoda; order Architaenioglossa; family Ampullariidae; genus Lanistes; species Lanistes nyassanus. Next base: position 431,244 of record SMGT01002341.1, on the reverse strand, counting down.
GTGGAGTACAGTCCCTTAGACTGCTGTTAAGGAGGAGGCGACAGTCGCGTTTAAGAGTTAATTTTGCTCTTTTCTTAGTTTTCCGACACTCGGAAAATGTGCTAGGGTGTGGGGTAGGGCGAATTTTCTTCTTCTTTTTTTTCTCCTGCCTGCCTAGTGCCTGGCTGCCTGCCTGCCTCTCCTGCAATCCCCTGCCCTTCGATTTCCTTCCTTCGTGTGGGAGAGTGGGGAGACGGGCCATAGAATTTCCACAGAAAATAAATGAATTGAAAAAGATTAAATCGATCATTTACAGCAGACTCCCGTCTTTTGTCTCGTGCTTTGAGAGTGGTATATTATAGCAACTAGCGCTAAATAGAGAATCTAACATACAAACAAGCTCTTTCAAAGGAACTTGTTATTATCAGTGTGACAGTGTGACTCGTCCACCGATATATATATACACGACCACACGACCACATCATTAATATCCGTCTCCGCATGCGCACTTACGTACACACTCACGTGCATGTGTATACACGAGTACATCACCCATTCGCCGTCAGTCAATGAGACAAACACTGATCTCTGCAGACTTTAATAACAGCTTTTTTTTTTCTTTTTTTTTTTACAGCGATAACACTGACTTGAAACAGCCGGGAACATCGTCTATATCGTGTACAGTATAATATACATCTATAGTGTACAGTGTATTAACATACATTATCATGTTTATCACAGAGTCATGATCATAGAAAACTACGATAGTGCCGGAGGAACTTACAGTTTGGAGCTAAGACAAAAGTTCAGGACGCATCATGCCGCTGTATGAGCACCAGTCACACAAAAAAAAGGAGTCTACCAACTTTTATTTTAGTGCTCTGAAATCCCAGCACCATTAAGCTTTTTAAACAAATCCGACGCTGGTTTCCTGAAAGCACTGTTAACAGATTTCTTGAAATGAGACAGACAAGTGAAAGCAGGCTGCTCTGCTTGTTCGGCGCCCACAGAGGTGCTCGGGTTTATATATATATATTAGATACATGTGGGCAGGACAGTCGGGGCCTATATACTCATTTATGATGGTGGCCACGTGCACGCGATTCCAAAAGACCTACAACTCTTATATACACATCGACATGTGAACATGAGTTTAGCTTGTGGCGACAACAGCAGACACTGAATATGCAGGTTGGAAACAGAGTTATACATTGCAGTATGTGCAGATCTACCTTGTAATTCTATTCGCTTACATAATCTGGTGATGGGGGACATGCGTTTGCTTTTTTTTTTCTTTGCGCAAGTGGGGGATAGTTGTCATGCAGAACCAGGATAAACTTGGACCTATACAGAGATTTACGCACAAAAGATTGAGATTTTGTGAAATCGTTATTGATGCTACAGAGCCTCACAGAAAACCCAGCTCATGAAAAACACGAGTTTGCTAAAAAAAACTTTCTAAAGACCTTCACGCATATTAAGTAAAGAAAAGAAGCTGGGTATATAATCTGCAAGCATTCAACAGCCAACTGAGGCCCTTTTCCATTAACCCCGCGATCAGGCAATCGAACATTTCCATCCTTCAATAAAAGGCCGATAAACCACAAGAGTTCAAGGACGGTCTTTGGCATAGATGTCAATACAATAAGCTCAGTGCATTTGGAATTAATAAACTGAATATCAGCAACACTTACCATGTTGTTTATTACATACTTGACCCAAACATGTCGTCATCGCTCGCCATTAAAAGCATATATTTTTTTAACGGTATAAATCTGTGCCCAGTACCTTCTTGCACAGAAAAAATCCCAAGCTACTATTTAACAGCAAAAGTAAGCACAGGAGGAACTGATCTGATAGTTCATTCTGTTCGACAGTAGTCTTCCGGTGAACAGCCCAGGCCACACCTATCACTTCTAAATGCCTGAAAATATACCCGCAGTTAATTTTCCACACATTATCATTACAGTGCCAGAATCGCGGGTGCTGCAAGTGGAATCAGCTGACTGCCATAATTTTCAGTCTACAAATAGAAAGATTCCGCGAGCAGCAAAACCTATATTATCCGCAAGAATAACGTAAGCACAGTAAATATAATTTCTGTAACACAAAAGAGTCCTAATTTGTCGGCTACAAGCAAGGGTCGGCTTGCATGAGCGTTCGTATCTCCTGTTCATACGTAAAGGTGCACGCAAAATACACGAGGAGATCGGGCCTCACGAGAAGAAAGTCACGAGACCAGAAGTGCACAACCGAACGTCGTGCAAACCAACCCAGGAATTATAATCACTGGAGCGGCGCCTCGAAAATCGGGAAAGAATTATGAAGCACCAAGAATTATAGAAGCTTGAGATATCCAAGGTAGCTGTGATAGAACCAGGTAAACCAACAGTGGAATCGTCTTTCAACACAGAAATTCATGACTCCGTATTTTAAGATCTATACTGGAATCGAATAAAATATATTTTATTTACCTCCCACTCCAGCAAATATTTGATGTACTTTGCAAGGTTGTAACCATCGCAGACACGAATTAGTGTATTTCAACCAAAGGTGTCCAGAAAATATTTCTACAAAGGTTTCTAAAAAAGAAATTATACAGTAAGTGTTGGTTTCTAACCGAAAAGCATCACAGTAAGAACTATAATAATGAACACCCTCCCTCCTCTCGCTTTTCGCGTGGAACCAGAACTCCCCCTTTTTGCAGTACAGCACCACCCTTGTGTCGCCGAGAAACCGCAACGATCGATCATTGGCCGGGGCTATCGATGCTCATCAGAATAAGTTGTAAGACGCGGCCAAAAACAGGTTCACGAGCTGTCTCCATCCGCAAAATGTTTTTATGAACACACATCAGACACTCAAGTAAAAACGAAACGACATGAGTTCGGTTCACTGGGGACGTCACGAAATTAGGGTTTATGATGTTAAAGCCATATTAATGACGGCAATTTTAAATCCTTAAATACTCTCAAACAATCAACAGTAGAATGCACTTTTAAGGGCCAGCTGGTTAACAAGAATCTTCAACTTCAAACAGCCTCACGGCAAATATGGCAGTTATCTTGGGGTGGGGTGGGGTGGGAAGGGGGCCCGAGAATCAACGCTGTAAGAAATCACCTTTCTTAATGTGTAACTCGTGTCGTCTGGGATGCACTGGTCTGTGGACTCCATCCACCCCAGACGCGGCAGTTGTATATGTAGTAATAGTACATAATATAGAATGGCGGGCGAAGTTACAAGCTATAATAATGTCTAACGGCTCTTTGCAAAGCGGACTGTAGCTAGCATCGCTGAACAGGTCTACACACCAGGATGTCACAGGGGCTGTCACCTGCTGGTCGCTGCACACAGAAACTCCAGACGACCACGGATCGACACGAAAGTAATCGGCGCATCGTACTCTGCAACAGCTGCGATCTCTATCCCATAAGCGCAGCTGACTTTTGTACACAGACGAACTACAGCAGGTACTTATAAGCGCAGCTGACTTTTGTACATAGACGAACTACAGTAGGTACTTATAAGCGCAGCTGACTTTTGTACATAGACGAACTACAGTTCGTACTTATGAGCGCAGCTGACTTTTGTACATAGACGAACTACAGTGGGTACTTATAAGCGCAGCTGACTTTTGTACATAGACGAACTACAGTACGTACTTATAAGCGCAGCTGACTTTTGTACATCGACGAACTACAGTAGGTACTTATGAGCGCAGCTGACTTTTGTACATAGACGAACTACAGTGGGTACTTATAAGCGCAGCTGACTTTTGTACATCGACGAACTACAGTGGGCACTTATAAGCACAGCTGACTTTTGTACATAGATAAACTACAGTAGATGCTTATGACTATGAGCGCAGTTGACTTTTGTACATAGACGAACTACAGTAGGTACTTATGAGCGCAGTTGACTTTTGCACATAGACGAACTACAGTAGGTACTTAGTGGTTCAAAAGAGAAACAAAAAGGACCGCTGGCTAGGTATATTTGATGTGAGCCGGATGAGACCGAATGGCGTCTTGAAAAAAATTTGGTTTAAACAGCTACAACGGATTGCTAAAGTATGATAAAGTCTGTGGCAAGATTTGGGGTGACATCAGCTAGGATCTCATCTATATTTCTTAGATTCTTTCCACTCACGAGCATGTACACATTTGTACGCAGTGTACAAATACATATAAACATTACAAGGAATAAATACAATACTGAAATATACGGAGACCTCGTTAAAAATATCTGCATTTTCTTGACATGAACAGTTTCGGTTTTTAACATTAGGACTGATGTATTCTTTAAGAAGAAAAGGAGCGAAAGAAGGAATGATTAACAAATTACGGAAGATATGACCAAGAAGATCCAGATGTCGCTTATGCGACAGCAAATTCAGCGCCAAGCTGACCACATCAAAAGCATCCCAGTCAGGTCAGTGATTATTAAGAACATTCCACGTCATAAAAAACTGAAAGGCTACATTCATAACCAATCAAAAAACTCAAATGACTGCATAGCTTCTTTCACAATCCAACAGCTTTTTGAAATAGAATGTGGTGTTTGAACAGAATCCTACATATCGTCATATGGAAAGACAAACAGAAGATAACGCAGTGTTTGAACACAATCCCACATGTAGGAAGACAAACAGAAGAGCTAACAATCCACTACTTCCTGTTCCCCTTCTGCCTCCCCATCTTCTTGCAATTCTTTGCTGCCTGTGTCGTCCACCCTCGCTGCGAAACGAATCAAAGGTGTGATTAACCAAAGCGAGGCAAGGTCGACAGAGCAATTTCTGATCGCTGGTGCACGTTGCATGTTTATTTATGTATTCATTTATATAAACTGAGCAATGAATTCCCGCGATAAAATGGTTGTTTTAATTCTAGCCTCTTGGCCAGACATACCAGCAGTGCCTTGCTAATTATAGACAGCGTGTGACAAACCCACAAAGCAAACATGTCGAAAGAAGTGATGACAGAACTGCATCACCATCTCCTGGGCTTGAAGAACAGGGAGTGGGGGAAGAGGTCGCTATAGACACAAACGTTTGGGTCACAGACGCCACGAACTGCGGAAATGTGTAGGTGACGCGCTCCAGAGTGGGGAGAGAGTAAAAGATGGCGCGCATCCCAGGGGTGTGGAAGGGGAGGACCAGGCATAGATGGAATCGCAGGTCCGCCTGTCCCAAACGCTCTCGTACGCGGTGCTTCGGGTACGCGGTGCTTCGGGGTATAGACACCGCCGCCAGCTCCCAGAACGTCTGCAGTACGTGGCGTGCTCATGACCGAAGACTTGCGACGTCCCTAAGTTGTCGTCTGCTGGTACTGTTCTGATATGCCTTACGTGCTGTCCTTGTCTCAATTCTGTTCCAGATCTCTGCCTCCCTTTCCTTTGTCTGAAACAGAATATTAAACTTTTCATCAGATGTTAATTTAAGTTTTTCTCCTCCGATGTGAAGACCTTTTAGCGTGTAACATACAGTCAGTAAAGTCTTCATATGATTTTTTAACCTATGGCAGAACAGTGGTGATCGAGGTGGAATTGCAGTGGGCAGCAAGGCGAACCAGACGGGAGATCTATAATTAGTTCGCCTTATTTCGCTAATTGTTGGCTGCAGATCTGCACCACACTCTTCTCCTAATAACATGATTGATAAGATGTTCGATAAGATGGCTCCTGCGACTAATCAGGATAATGACATTATTAAGCTGTGTCCTAGAGATGTCTCTGTGCTTATCTCTAGCAAGCACGTGGCGCGTGGATCGAATAAGTATAAACGTCGTTGCATGTTAACCACACAAAACAAATGACATGCATATGCCTAAAATTTCACCTCGATACTATCACAAGAAGGGAGAAAGAGCAAAAGGAACTCCATTGAAGAAGGAATTAAGAGGGAAGCATTTTTGCATCCTATATCAGACTCGCAACCCAGACATGCGGCCTTGAAACACGTACGCGTGTCGCTGTCGTATGCAAATGTCACTTACACCGACACAGATGTCTAATTATGTTTCCAGAGAAATGTTGCACCGTGGCCGAAGTGACAGATGCAAAATGCAAGCCTCGTGTCGCACAGTGTCGCTATCCGTGCAAAATGCTTTGCTAGCATTTCACGTCCGAAGTGTCTTTTTACTGGATTTCAGTCTGACGAGACAATCAGCCGATCCCCCCCCCCTCCCGTGAGGAAGTGTTGATTTTTATAAATCAGTTTCAAGTAAATTACTGGAAAAGTTTTATTATATTGCAGTGGTAATAATTAATATGAGTTGCTAAGGAAAGGGATAATAGTTGAGACTAAACAAAAAGAATCCCCGGCTTTTCCCGCGAAATATTTCGAGTAAACAGCATTTTTGGCTAGTGGTTAACGCACACCAAGTTATATAGGAAATTAAAATGATATCGATGTGTCTCGTGCCTTAACACATGTACACGAACCATCGAGATCCATCGCAAGACGGATGACGCATGTCTCATAAAAACTAGGTCTCACAACAGCCTGTTTACAGGCAGGCTTCCCTCTGGCTAAGTTTAGCCCGGCACGTAGGCCTCCCGAAGTCGCCGAAAGGACGTCCCGTGTGACGCAAGCGGCGCGTCGCTAGCTGACGTGTACCGCGCACGCGCAGCTTTCTCGGGGGCTGCCCGCATTGTGCTTAAAATAGCAACCAAGCACTGTTTGCTCTGATGACGTTTTGCCTGTAGCTGAGTGGAGGAGTTGGGAACCGGCTTGAAGGTCAGGCGCACGACCTTTACAAGGGGACTTACTGTAAAGTGCAGGCAACCCTGAGTTCAAGGAACCGAACAGGGTCAGGAGACCTTACATCTTATATAACAAGCGGCTGGCGGTTAAGAGGAAGTCTGGGCCGTTGTAAAGTTGCACGTCGGCACTTTCCAAAACTAAACCAGCTGAAAGTGGTTCCGACCAGGCTGATCGATTTTACAGCCTTCTGTGATCTCCCTCTCTCTGCCCCTACCTTCCCACCGAACCCCAGTCCCCTTCTCGCAACGTAAAGGAAAAACATTTACAGTGTATGTCGAAATTACACCAGGAGAAAACACTCTAATTTCCCGTATAATAACCAAATCGGTTCGAATTATCTGCGTGTTGTGGAAAATATAATTCTGAAGTGTGATTTTATTTAAACCTTTAGTACAGTTTACCGGGATTTCAATTTTACTTCTGCCTTTTCCATGTACACGCTGTGCAATCATATGTGAATGACGTGATATATCTCTATAGTTGTTACATACACTCTCAGGACTACCCATGTTCCTCTAGGAATACCTACAGCATATACCTTACACAGTCACTACAACGGAGTTTAAGATATGTGTGAGAAGAGCTTAGTGTTTTTGTTTTGTTTTTTGTTTTTTTTCTTCATTTCGTGAGGACACCGCAGTAAAATAATTTCTGCTGGACAAAATGATATTACGGTGTCAAAACAAAATGACATTAATTATAATTAATTATACACGTAGTTAAGGGACAGGCAATTCTTCCACTGTTACACAGAAAATTACAATCAGCTGATCAGAAAAAGAAGTGTTGGAAATTTTTATGTACTGTATCAACCATTATGTATAGAGATTTACCCTGGCATTTTACCTCTTGCTTTATAAAAACACACAAAAAGACGAGAGTGAGCGAGAGGGTGATTTGGTTGTTTTTTTTGTGGCTTGTCCTGCGACAAGTCAGTGCCATATCAGGACGGTGTTGTTTGAGACAAGTTAAAGTGCTGCCACACTGGGAGTGATGTCGCAAGACAGACTTCAGTCCCATTATACTGACACCGGGGCAACCAGTCCTAGTTCTGTTCCCTTTAGGGCCAGGCAATTAGGGGAGCCACTAGATTGCCAATTTTTAGACTCGGTCGGGGTACAAACCACTAACCTCCCGCCTCCGAAGCGGACGCCTTAAAGTGTAGCTTGTGGATACGAAACTTATAATTATGAAAGCACACAAATTCAAATATTTTATTAAATTTATGGTGTAACCCCTCTACTTTTCTATCAGGGAGTTCTGATCTGTCACTACTTAGATTTATTAATAAGCAGATTTTGCGTTTACAAGTAAAGTTCAAAACTATTGCCAAAAAAATAAAATCTTCAGTACAAGTCGGGAAACCCCGAGCGTGACGTCGACCATGGAGGCGGTGAGGGGGAGGGGAGGAAATTGAAACTCGACTCTAGAGCAAGCGCACAGTGCACGGGACTTCTGTGTTCTCCAGCAGCAGACTGTTTACTGTCAAAAACAATAGCTTTGCATCTGGGTCTGCCTTACCAAAGCTAAAAGTGCTACATCGCACTGGGTGTCAGTTTTCTGTTGGTGGGAGTAGCCATGCAGACAAGTCTGAAAACCGTGCAGCTGTTTTCCAAATGGTGTATTCCGGATTTTAATTAGCGCCGACACCAAGACGGCTACGTACGAATGACTTCAGACCTCAGCGTGACACCAAGGTCGTGAACAGCTCTCCTACTTCATGCACACCGCCCCAGCTCTCAGATTCACCTTTAGCCTGGCTGCTCCTGTTGTCGGACAAGTTCTATCATCGACCTGTTTACCAGTGTCCCTAAAAAAAAAAAAAGAAAAAAAGACTAAACGCGGCCGGTGCTAGCAGAATCTCCATCGCTGGGAAAGCTAAGGTACAGGGTTCTAAAAATAAATCTGGTGTCAAGGTTCCTCGCCAGGCAGCCTGCACGACACTCGCACTCTATACGTCGGTCCGTGCACTCTAGATCGCGAAACAAAATAATTAGCACTAATGAAATAATATAAAAAAGTCAACTCGGCTGTTACACTTATAATTACATCAAAATGAAATGAAAGCGCACGAACCACAAACCACAGATTAGCAAAGCATTGGACGAACTGGGACAAAGTATATCAGGGACAGCAGACAGCTCTGTGGAAAGGTGCCAGTTACGTGTACCGGAGCCGAGATATGAATGCACGATCCACGATTGTCATGGTCTTTGGGGGCAACCATTACTAATCGTTGCGACAACACTTCATGTATTCGTGCAGTAAAAGGCAAAGGTTGTCCTGTGACCTGTTTTTATGTCGCAGGGGAGTGGGGTGGGCTGTTTGAAACCCCCCATTTTCCTCAGCCAGCATTTGGCAGTACTAATCCCATTTCCCTCGCTGCCATGCCTTCCCTGCATGACCCATGAGTCAGGTACCCATTCCCAGATCGATGAACTGGGGGAATTAAGGGTGGTGCCGCGCAGGGTATCGAACACACGACATCGCTGTAGGTCTATGGTCCGAAAATGTGAAAACAGTACTTATTTTGAACGTTAAAAACTAAGGAAAGCATGTTACTTGCGCAGAATCCCGGCAGATTCATTGCCAAGATGGCTACAGTTTTTGTGCACAAAGCACACGGTCTAGTGAAAGACACGGGTTGAATTTGTGGCAAGAGGAACGAATCGATGCGCATCACTTCGGACATCAACAACAGAGCAAGTGAAAATCTGCTGAAACTCTGGGGCTGATTGGGGCAGAGAGATCCCGTGACCTAGTGGTGGCGCCCAGAGACTATAGCACCTGTCCCACTAGGTGAATGGCGAAACAAGTTGCGGGTAACTAAGTTACTGAAATAACACTACGCAACAAATGTTTGATTTTCAAAGAAAGGTGCCCCCCACACCCAAATATAGTCTCTGCCGAACGACACAATGATGAAAATATGTGTCTGCGCCAAAGAGTAGATCCCGTTGTCAGGATATTAAATAACATTCCTGCTACTTATTGTCATATTTTTTCTTTCCGCTGCTTTCAAGCGACTTTTTTTTCGGTCGTACTGTGTGACCTTGACACTGGGTTATAAACTGGACGGATATCTCCTCTCTTCCTTGTTCTCTTCGTCTCCTTCCTCCGTACGTGCACTTTAGGAACGTCACAGATCGTAATTATACCATGTCAAAACCCTCGGAGCATTGAAAACCACAAGGTCAGTACAGGCACAAAGGTGACTGCAGACAATAGAAGCCACCAAACATCAATAACACGTGTTCTAGTTCCGTCCCAGTGCCGACGTGAAGCCCTGCACGCTCCCTGTGATCGAAGCCTACAAAGAACCCCTCGCACGTTCTGTATAAACTCTATCTGCTTGTTTCTGACTGTACCAGTCGACCCCAAACATCGTCAGGACTACAGCCAACGCTTCTATCCCCACCCACCCACGACTGAACTGAATCAATGTCGCATTCGACTTGAAACGACGTGCCCTCACTAGAGCACACAACATATAATTGTCGTGTAAGCTCTTTCATTAGACTAACATTGCCCCCTTTTTTAAAAGTACGTCTAACTTTTTAATTGGTCTCCTTTGTATAATTAGTCATGCGTCATATCACCTGCTCCTTCTCAAGGGCGATTTACGATGAAGGGTTAAGATCTGTATTTCACTCTTCTATTCACTTGGAACATATTCCGTGTCGAGGTTTCACCATAATAAAATGACGTCACATGATATAGGGATTACGTCAGCATGGCTGATTTTTTTAAATCTCCAATAATAACAGCAATAACAATAATAAATTAAAACAACAGAAGTCTTATGCCACGAAACAAAATTTGAGGCTGATTTCCACTAACAAAAACAAATGTCTTAAAATTACTCATATAAATCAAAATTGAGAAAAAATGTAATTCTGAAGTTTCAATTAATGACTGCGATATATATTGTTTGCGACTGAAGCTATGGTGACGCCGCTCATGCGCAGCGCAGACCAGCCCTACACACCAAGAAACGAGGTATGGGGAGCACGGATTACCGTGAACGAAATAAAACTTTCTATTCTCCTACGGAGAAGACACCAAACATCTTGGTAGTTTCATCTAAATAACGAGGCAAATGCGCCGTTACATTAACAGTTACCGAATCTCCCCACAAATCCATATCCTCCCCCATTCACTCCCATCTATTCCTCACCAGCGATCTTTGCCCAGCACGCAAAGACGTGAGCAAACATGCTTTTAGCATAATAGGCTTGGACATCCTACATATACACGCGCAATACATTTTCGTGCTCCTAGACACCAGGCCAGCGGGAAGGGTGGGGTTTGCGGTGGAGGATAACTGGCAGCTAAAAAGCTCTAGCTGAGCTCCACCTGTGTCTGCTGGAAGCCCCGAGAATGGGAGATATCTGGAGGCTGCAGGTTTATGTATACCCAGCTGCAGCTTACAGGTAGATAGTTCTTCTCGTTTCTCAGCTCACCTTTCACACGTACTGAGGATTACAGGTGCCCCAGCTGGTATTCCACCTTGGGCTCGAATGTTACAGACTGATATCTACGTAACACGACCAGCGTATCTGACACATTCACGATCTATTCGAGTACTGTCAATTCAGTAATATTTCATTTACATGGGTACAGAATTAGCCTTGTAAGTGTTATCTGTCCGGTATCTACGTACTTGAAGCGTCTAGCCTAGAAAGACCTTAATTTCTGGCTAAGATAACCTTTCTTCAACATTTCCCTCCCCTTTCTGCGTCGAGGAAGCAATTCTGTAAGCCGTTTTCAATGTCCATTTTAGATGAAACTAGCACACTCCATCCCTTAGAACTGATTTTAAATGGAATACACGAGAACTTCAACTGTTCTTTTTCTCTTATGTCTTTCTCTTTTCGTTTTTTCCCCCTTTGTTCTTTCTGTGGTAACGATATACGTGTGCGGATGCACAGAAACGGAGGGGGGGGGGGAATAAGATGGCATGGAGAAAAACCTGATTGCTTTGTAGGTTAAGATAAACCTGATCTATGGTTCACCTGCAGCGACTTCTTACCAGACGCAGAGGCTGTTCATCGGCCCTTTCAGTCTGAACCCAGCGATGCCACGAGATCGTTCAGCTACACCAGGGCCCGTATGCATGTGAAGGGTACAAAATTTATGCTCCAATAGCGGATTTGTTTCCTGTCTCTAGATACGCTGTTTCGGCGAACTTCGAATAAGCTATTCGCTCCTGGGACGACCAAAAAACTTTATTACCGAATAACGAGGGGAAAATATGCTATTCGGTTTTAGTGCATGGAAACTTCAATGAACTTATTCTAGAATATTCCCCATGACAGGAATAAGTCAGCTTTTCGGGTTTCTTCCATACGGGTCAGGTGATAAGTCACAGCTATCTGATTTATACTTCTCTTAACTATAACCCTTTTCTCCCATTTAGCATTTAGAGAAGAATGTCTATACACTAAGCTAAGTGTGTGTGTGTGCGCGCGCGCGCGCGTGCGCGCTCATACAGCATCAAAGAATAAGTGATTAACACTAACTCTTTATTACTATGTAGATTATTCCGTGCGTGCGTGCGTGCGTGCGTGCGTGCGTGCGTGCGTGCGTTCGTTCGTTGCTGGGTGAGTGGGTGAGTGAGCGAGCAGTTGCGTGAGAGGGATGCCTGTGCTCAGCTTGTTAGGGCTTTGAGACATAAAACCGCTTATTGTACCCCTCCAGAAACAGGTGTTTTTCATCAGAAAGCGTTGTCAACAATAAAGCTACATCCTGTTGTAGGTCTACCTGGTGGGGCACTGCACTTAAGCGCCTTAATCTGTTCGGAGAACAATGCAACAAGAGGAGTAATCCAAAATAATTTATACCTGATTGCATGCGATTTTTGAGTCGATGCAAAACTTTTTTAAAAAATGGAGTGGGGGGGAGGGAGCCATGCGAACTGAAATCCGGTAGCAGTATTTACAGTAAACAACTTTGCTGTTTGCCCAGAACAATCCCTGACATAGCCCTGACATGACTTACGTGTTTCAGAACGTTTATGGAGAGAGCCCAGAAGGTAAACCAATATATAAACCACTAGGTAAACCAATATGTAAACCACTAGGTAAACCAGTGATGGCGAGGCAAACCAGAAAGGAGGGTACGTGGGGTGACTGCCAGCGCGCACGTGCATTTTCTCCCTCCCACCCATTCACCTTCAGGCCCTCGTGCACAGTACACGTAGGTCTACCTGAAAACCTATTGAGGCCACTGGGACAATGTATGTAAGCCAGCTTGCACTTCTGAATGCCGAGGAACAAAGTAGGTCGTAAGCTGAGGGGCCTGACCGTCCTGACTGTCATGCACTCTACATTTTTTTTCAACACTAATGATATGTGAGAAATGTTGGAGCAGGTGCAAAATGTGCTGCGTGTGTAAATTGTATGTAAAATGTGTGCTGCGTGTGTTCGAAGTGTTCTTAGCATGTCCCTACCTGACTGAACACATGGTGCTGACACACATTTGAAACATTATCAGAACACCACTTGTACATTTTCCGGCCATATGAACACTTTTGAGAACACAGACCAGAACACTTTTTACACTAGTTTAGCACCAACATATCTAAAGCGTTCTAGATTATTGCAAAATGCGTTCTGTTAGGGTAACAATATAAAGTGTTCTAACTTGACCACTTCTTGTATACAGTGTGCAGAGAATGCAACCATCATCCTCAGACTCCCCAGCCGCTTGGATAATCTACCGCAAACGAGCGAGATCGAGAGATTTTATTTGTACCAAACGCATGCACGATGTGCAATAGCTCGTGTCGCCAAAATGAGCGACAAATCTAAGTGAGCGCGTGCGTGTATGTGATATATATATATAGGTACGTCCACCCTAACACTTGTTTTAATTCACCGGACAAGGCTATAACACGGGCTGCAAAGTCATTGTTACTCAGGATTATACTTGTACCATCTATACACATGATGTCGACATACTAAGCTGAAGATTGTGACCTCAAAAGAGCAAGGACCCCCCCCCCCCCCACACACACACACACACACACCGCCCCCACCAACACTCTTCTCTGAGTAACTCACTCATTCTGTTCTTATCTGTTTTATCTTATTTTCAGGACGGCTGGCGACTTTTTAGCATTGCAGTTTTTAAACAGTTTTCCACTTGCTTGCAGTTAGGGTAGCTCTTCCCGACAAGTGTGTTGTTTGATTCTAATGTGGCTCGGCCCTTCAAACCTATTATTTAAAACCTCCATTCTCATCTCAAGTCGTTCCCTGGATGGTTTTGGCCAACAGAGAACTGGGGAAGTGAGGTTTATCCGGGGTCCACACGACTCGACAAAGTCGTATGTAAGCAGTTGGAATGAACTAATCCAACCATCCCCGTTAAACTCAAAGACCTCGTCAAATCCGGACACAGAATTTTTCTCTAGCAAGTTTCTCCCCCACTCCTTACATTTCATTGAAAACATGTGTAAAGAATATTAGTAAAGGAGGCATGGGTAGAATGAAAGGACACAGAGACACACACACACACACACACACACAATCACACGCACAGACTCACGCACACACACACACACGAATCTAAATCATAATTTCAATTCTTGGGGCGGGGGGGGGGGGATACTTTTTAATGCTGTCACAAACAGACATAGGAACAGGACAGCACCAAAAAATACAGTCTTGTCCATACAGAGCAAGAAGACAGCACGAATAAACGAAGGACGAGTGAGAAAACAAAAGAAAGAACGAACACACCAATGAAACGAAAAAAGAAAGAAAAAAGAAAGAAAGAAAAAAAGTAGAACTTAGTTGTCCTGTAAATGTGTGCATGCCCCGTATGAAAGAACCCCGAATAGCTTACTTATTCCTGGCATGACGGCTATTCTAGAATAAATTCACTGAATGTCCCATACTCGAAAATCGAATAACTTAGTTTCCCTCGTTATTCGGTCCTCCCAGGAGCGAACAGCTTATTCCAAGTTCGCCGAAACAGGGTTTTCAGAGACAGAAAAAAGTCAGCTCGACATTCTTGATGATTTAGACATATATCAGAAATATATATTTCGACGAGCTGACATTTTAGGAATTGTAGATAATGTTAATGCTGGCACAGAACTTGTGGACCGGCATGGAGCTTAACACAACTGCTACAGGTCGAGGTGACACTGTCGGCTGACATGCAGTCTGCTAGTTTGCTTTTGTTTTTTTTCTAAAAAAAATACTCAGGGTGACTGCAGCGAACAACGTAGGTCCCTTTCCTGCCAGTTCTTCAAGCAGAATTTCAGCATCATTACTGGTTGTGCTGGAGCAGTTTGGTTTGGGAATTTTTTCTGTCAGCATAGTGACTACAGAGAAGAAGCGAAGTGGTGACCATAAACGCATCTGATTTGGTACAAACGTGATACAGAGGAGGATTACGGCTGGGTTAGTGCTAATGTTTCCACTCCATGCGGTTGAAACGTGCCGGACAGGAATAACAGTGAAAACTGCGTCAGCCCACTGCGTACTCGTGCAGTTCCGTAGGACACCTGATCAATAGACTGCGTTTTCCTAAACTCAAAAAAAAAAAAAAAAGGACGAGGAGAGAAGCGCCGCTCCCTGAAGGGGAGGAAACCCAATAAGAAAAGCACGCACGAGCGAGAGGACGAGGATTATTTCTAAACGATAAGATAGGGCTACTGATTAAAGTCAGGGAGGGCAGGCAGCGTGGGAGGAGTGTGAGAAAAGTCTGCAGAGGAGCTATTTTCAGCACTCATTACCGCGGTCTTCCGGTTCTCAATCACTGTACTGTCTGCCACTCCCTCTACTGCACGTCAAGTCAAAATGAAAACCTGTTGTACTTGTTGATACAGACAAAAAATGCAAACGACGTAGTAAAAAAAACCAACAATCCCTCCACCCCCACCCCGACAACACTTTCCACTATTTTGACTTAAACTTTCTACCATACGTACGTACACAAGTCTGTTGTAATCTTTGTTTTTTTTTAAAGTCCTACGTCTTATTTTATGACCTTGACCCAAGGACTACTATAATGATTATAGTAGTCCTTGCCTTGACCTAAATCTCGTCTCGTGATGTCCACCTGCAGAACGTATGGTCATGTAGTGGTCGTCTGATGAGGGCTAAAGACAAAAGCTGAGAGAAAGTTTTAAGGGAAATAGGGAACTACACAGAACTGAGAAATATACTTATGAAATTAAGAAAACCACCACGATGAAACGCATTTAAAAGGTTTGCAGGATATTTACATGGCAAACATCCGTGACAGAAAAAAACGCGGACAAACAAAAAAAGATAAAATGTGACATGACAACCTTGACCTGGGTTCTCGGGCAGGTAAAAATGACGAAATTTTGTATCTAATGAATATCTCGCTCGCTCTGTTTGTTTGCTTGCTTGTGTATTAAGAGAGGGGAGGAGAGGACAATGAAGACCCTAATGGCAACATGAATATAACAATGGATGGGACTCCAAGAATAAATTCATAAATAAACAGTGGTATAATCCTTTTATCCACAGTCTATACTGCCTTCCGCTGGCTCTCAGCGTCGACTTTCGTGTCAAATCTTCCACGAAAAACAGGACTGTCAGTCTCAAACCAAGTTCCGTCTCTATCTCCTGTTGGCACACACTCTAGAGACAACTTGACCCATCATGCATTGCGCCGCAGGGTTCTTCGCGAATGCTGCTTTCCCTTCTACAGCCGCGCGTGCTTTCTCTATCAAGCAAATGACTCTATAGCTGCAACATTATCCTATAAACCATCCGCCCAAATGGGAGTTTCCGACCTCTTCCACTCAGAACGACTTATATCTAACTGTGCGCCCCACGCAAACGTTAAGCTCCAACGCAGTTCTTGAACATCCGGTTCTCCCGTTCCGTTGTGTTAGAGGCTTCCATAAAATAAATAATAAATTTACTATAATCGCAATAATCTGTCAAAGGCGATGTGCGATAAAACTGGTCGTTACCAGCAACAAACTTGTGCCGACAGCATCTTACGAATCAAACGAGATAAACACGGCGTAAGGAGAACAGAAATATTGTGCTTCCTTCCACTGGATCATGTTGCAAAGTCACAACAAATAACGTCAAACAACGCGGAAAATATGTTAAACAATGCACTTCTTGGAACAGGAAAGTTATTTCAAAGTTTCAAACAAGAAGCAGACTCTAGAGGCTATAATTCTTCCATTGCTGTGAAGATAGGACCTAAATCCAAATCAAATCTACTAAAGAAATATCTCTTTAAAACGATTCGTTCACAGCTTCGCTTTAGTTATATTCAAGACATAAAGGGGGAGGGATCGAAGGAGGGAGACAGTTGGGTGGAAGAGAGAAAAGAGAGTGATACACATTTCGCAATTCTCAAGCTTCCTATCAGCTTTTTTAATTGGTGTGTATTTGCTCGTTGTCCTGACGTCAAATTTTCAAGGGTGCCGCGTGCGTGCGCGTGACCTTTCGAGCGTCCCAACTGCGCCGACGCCGATGTTTATGCTACTGCCGTACTGCGTAGTGAGCAAAATGAGTCGAGAGGACGTCCGTTTGATAACTGCAGTGCACACGAGAGATGCCCCATACTATAAACATATACACAATACGGCAGCTCATAAGCCAGACTTACATCGCTTTACTACCAGCCTCTCTCTCTCTCTCTCACACACACACACAAACACACACGCATGGCAGAGAGCGAGAGAGTGTCAAAACCAAGATTCA
The DNA here is from genome assembly GCA_004794575.1 of Lanistes nyassanus. NCBI lineage: Eukaryota > Metazoa > Mollusca > Gastropoda > Architaenioglossa > Ampullariidae > Lanistes > Lanistes nyassanus. Next base: position 413,793 of record SMGT01002341.1, on the reverse strand, counting down.
CTAAGTGTAAGCGCCTTGGCTAGAACACTTTCAGAAGAAACCTACCTTTAATTACCGCGCAGACAGATGATGCATCTCCCTCCAGACTCGCCAACACTTGACGAAACATGACGTAGGTCCTGTTTGTGGTGACGCTACTTCTCCGTCTGGCTCTGACGAGAGTAGTTCGTTCAGATGGTTCATGTATGGTTCTAGTGAGACGGGTTGCCCTTGAAAACCCTGTCAGGCAGACTGGAACCCATGGCTGGATACCTGGGTTACCGCGTCGATAGTCCACGGTGCAGCTGCATGGAACGCTTCGGGGAGCTCTGATGAGGTCACGTGATGCGTAGCAGCGTTCACACCTGAGGTAGACATTCCACTTACATTTCTGCTGAGTATAGATGTTACAATTCATCGCCTACACAGCTTTAATTCAATGTTCTCGTCTTATTCAACACCACAATTCTGATTTGAAGGGAACTTCAGGAACACTGTCACCGTGTTGACACAACAAAGTTTTACGTCACTGCGCTGACAGACAGCTGCACGTCAATGTGCTGACACTGTAGACAGATGTAAGTCACTGTGCTGGTGGCACTTCAGACAGCTGTGCGTCACTATGCCGAAACTACAAACAGCTGGTCAGTGCTGACACCACATTCTGCGCGTAGGAACTTTTATCACACTCCCCTGCAGCAACGCTCCACTGATGGAACATGCAAAATAGACGTCGCAAGACGTCATGGTGACGTAGCCGGCAGTCCCACCAGTGCAACCAGTCCGCCTTCTTACTCACCCGAACAGCGTCTGCGGGTAAGACTCCGTTATAAGCTGGACACCTAAGAAACAACAGACTGTACACTCTAGCAACAATAATTCGGGCTGTTTTTCGTTTTAATTATATCCGTGTGCGATGGGACTCGCCTCGTACGATTCTCCCTTTCGCCTGAGCAAGATATAATGTAATCAGGGCAATGAGATTTATCAGCCGTTAAAAAAAATCTGCTATAACCTTTTATTATCATCATCTTGAATATGTGTTCTCATTGCAAAATGTCTCTTCGGTTGTTAAACTACCTCAGAGAATTACAGAAGTTAGCAAAACGGATATATCTGTCACGGGGGGAAAAGTCGTAATATCGTTGCCAGAGAATGTGATGTTTAACTCCAAACCAAAGTTAAAGATGACGGACTGCCGCAAGCATGAGCAGAGGGCGACGTGACCAGCTGCTAAAGAACCTATCGTACCGATAGTGGACAAAAAAACAAAACAAAGAAAATCCCAGATACAAAGTGCTTTCGCTTTGTTTAGGCATTATATACTTCTGAATTTGATGTCTAGCCTAACAAGAAAGGTTTTATTTATGCCTGGCCAACAGCATCGTGCATTTTAAGGAAAACAATTATCTCCATTCTCCTACAACCGACTCACGAAAAATGCCGAGGCCACAAAAATTCACAATGGGGGATAGGACGCAGTATCTATGAACCCTTTGCTGTTTCCGAATTCACTCCACTTTATATACGACACTCTGAAGCGCTGCTCACCCGATAGAAAAGCACTCTGAACCGGAAATCCCCAAGGTTATATAGGCATTAGCAATGTATTTTGAATAACTCTTGCATTCTTTGAACGGCTTTCTTGAACAGGAATATCCAGTGTCATCAACCCATCGTTCTCCTTCTCTCACGCACACATACACTGATCACATGGACTGAGAAACTGCACCGCTGACCTGATTCTGTCTCGCTCCTATTTCTGTACTCACCCAAAGAGTTACCTAATTTCCATCGTCGCGTCAGATCACACAGGTTCGAATTCTGGCACAGTAACAGGGTGTGTTACATTAATCCGATTAATGTGCACAAACTGCTGCTAGTCACTGAAGTGTGTTACACACGTGAACAGGCTGCAGCGATATTGAATCAGGCAAGAGGGAAATTTTTCTTTATCATTTTTAGACAGCTATTAAAAAACTATTACACAGTTTTTTTCCTGCAATTTTTTTGCACTTTCCATCTTTCATCAGAATACTGAACCTTTGTCACCAAAGTTTAATAAATTAAGCAATCCGATACACATTTATGTTCAGCACTCCGAACAACGGTTCAAATAAACATCAAAGTTGAGGTAAGCTGAATCTTTGGTCTGGAAACGGAACTAAATGCCTGCGTAGGATTTATCACAGCAACATCTTTTCCCCTCCCTTCCACCAACCCTCTCCATTTTAAACGGACGAAGAATTCAGCCCCTCTTAACAGCCGACTTCACAGTCAGAACCCAGCCACAGACGGGACAAAGTTGTCACGTTCTGCTAACAAAAGAACATTGTTAACTCGGGTCTGGCGTCAAGGCGCCCGCAGACAATTTCCGATGTTAAGCCTCTTCACACTGTGATTAGCGTGGCGACCTCGACAACAAAACGACTTGCAACTTGCGACCTCTTTAGTAAAGTAATTTATGCACCAGTATCTACGATTTACTTCGAGGAATAGGAAATATCTCGGCAGAAACTGCAAATATCTTCTGCGTGACACTGGAATGTCTACAGCAAACGGAACAGCTGCTGCGACACCTAGCAAAACCTGAGGCGATACCTGGAGATACAGCGGGCAAAATAAGGAATATCTAGAAAAAGAGCTCGTGATATCCCGATCTATCTTAAAATCGCCCAGATGGATGGCTAGATTTTTTTTATTTCTTGCTCACCTGCATTTCTTTATGTACGTTTCTATGTTATGTTACTGCGACTTTACGTGCACCAAGCTCATTCGATGTCCTTTGCCTGACACATTTGAGTGCGTGCAAACAAAACGTGTGCATTTTCTCGCTACCTCCCAACTTTCACGTTTAAAACATTATTGGTGCTCGGCACGGCGGGCGCCTCGGCATTTGAAATAGGCCATGGGCCTTACCAATAAAATATGTAAATGTGAAAAATCTTTTAAACATTATTAGAAGGAAGCGATATTGCAGAAGCCCCGAGGAGCTGACAGGAGGTAGAGAGCGTGCAGTGCCATGTTCAGATTATCTGTACAGCACTAAAAAGGTTTCACACATCAGAGAGAAAAAGTATGACAATGGTTCAAGTATATATTCTATTAAACTGTACACGAATAGTCTAAGAATTATCTAAATGCATGCAGATACATTAAAAAAAACGGTACACTCATTTTTGAAAAGAAACTGCAAACAATACAACCCATTGAGCATCGAGTCGAAAACGTTGGTAATTGCGTAGAGTAACATGATCTATTTTGTACTGCGTATTTTCAGCTAACCTAGCCTACATGAACTGTTCTGACTCATAACAGACAAGCACTGCAGTTTATCACAACATGCATGAGTACACAGTGGTCTGGGATAACACGATTTCACTGCAGTCTTTCTACAACAAAGACAATGGAAGGTGAGCACAAAGCATCAGACTGGATCCTGCCACTGGTGCACAAAAAAAGTATCAGTGACCTGGTTTCAATTTCAGCTGTTAATACACAATTGACGGGAGTTCCAAGTATGTGTGTATATATATAATCCATTTGTATTTATCACCCACTCGCACCATCGGTGTGATCGCCTAAGCGAAAACGTCAGATCAACAACAACAACAACAACAACAACAAAGGTACTCTGTAGGCAAGTTCACCATAACTTAATGATCTTGCATACAAAGTACAGCAGTTTCAAAACAATCCGTACAAGTTCCCCAGAGGTAAAACGGCTGCACTGCGAACGACCGATGTCAATGTCAGAACTGTGTCAACAGCTGCTGCTCACTGGTCACTGTCCAGAAAAACGTAATGCCTTGCACAGCGCGTTCTAATCTTTCGTTATTGACTTTATCAAAGAAATAGAAATGTGTACATCAATGTAATAAATGGATGTACAATATGTAAAAAAGAAAACTTTTACAGTGGAACTTCAAAATACCTGTGCAGTGTTCTGCTAACAACAGCCCTTACGCGCAATGTGAATTTCATTTGTCCAGGTAATCACAAGTATTTATAATTTATTCCATCAGCCAAGACTACGTGTAAAAACCATGAACAGGTCGACCGAGAAAGGCCATGGACCAGCCAGCACATTGCAGTGCACTTGGCCAACAGTCAACCTGCCAACGTCACATCATCACAGCACTGCCGTCACAGCACCGACACACCACCTTGGCACAATGCCAGGATTGTCTGGGGCTGTGCTGCATGTCTGTCTCTGACAGCGACCTGCGCGTCTCGCGTCCACACATAAAAATGCCCGCAGGACACGCTGACCTGATCGAGAGTTCATTGAACTCACCCTAATTGTGCATAAGCACTTCACCGAATGGTGTGCATATGTTCATCCAAAACCGATCGTTCGACTTCTAGACTCGACTCCACTCAATCCGACACACTGAAACTTCGAAACATGCAGCGCGTTAGCAATATCTTCCTACACAAGGCTCAGATTCTGCTGCGAGAAAAAGAAAAAAGAGGCGCATTACATTGCTGTGAGTTGTATTTTCCGCAATAAGTACAAGGGGGAAAAGGGTACAATACATTGTTTTCAATTTATCTTTCCATGAACAGCGTGAACAACCCCCCCCCCCCCCCCCCC
>SMGT01002341.1:383000-400161 GCA_004794575.1 Lanistes nyassanus | reverse complement strand
GCAAGGTGTGCAGGAGGATAGATAATTGTTATAAAACATGGGGGGAAATGTGGTGTGACATGAGTGAGATTACGACCACGGTGTGAGAAGGCTACAAACACCAAAGTAAGCATGTTGAATTGTCGTCTTTGTGGATGGTGAAACAAGTCTTTAAAATATTTAGGATCTTCAATTTATGTTGTGTTACCATGTTGATATATTTTGAAAATAACTACACAATATGTAAGCTGACAGCACAGCCCTACCCCTAAGATGACATAATCCTGCCTGTATGTGAGCAGATGTTGGACAGACCATGAAAACGGGTAAGAAACAGAATCAATGACAGTGATAAGAAATGGGCAAGTTGGAAGAATGACAGAATGTATTCATTTACACATATGAAGCTTCTTTTTAAAAAAATTGTGTGATTGCTATCAGCTGTAATTTTAGAGAAGCAATATACTGAAAACAGTTTTGAAATATTTATTTCACTTCCAGTGAGCTTTGACTCATGCATACAGTAACTCTACTTCGTTATATCTAAGCCACACACAACTCCAATTCTGATATGATAAATCAGTTTTTGTGAGCAAAATATCTTTCTTCAAGGTAAGGTCACACAACAGTTTGTATAATGTAAAAGTGATAATAATTTTCACAGGGTAAACAGACCTAAAGTTTCTGTACAGGGAAGGGGATGTGAATATCAACCAACCCCTCCCACGACATAACTATTAATGTTGAACTTCTTAATCTTGCCCAGTGCCTAGCTAGATTCAAAACACATGCATTCAAATGCACGCACACACATATCCACAGACCCACATGCACTCTCATGCATCCACACACACACATACAGAAGAGATTAGTTTGGTTGCCCCAATGGTGAGTAGAGAAATTTTCACCAGTTTTCAATTTCAACTTTCCATTTCCCAAGATGAAGTATGCAGAAAACAACTGTTGAATGACCAGACCACGCCACAGCAAATGATCTAAGGGAGACAACTTTCGGGTCATCTGTCGGAAGATCCTTTGGAGTGACATTGGGATTCAATGACAAGTTTTCCTTCACCGTACAGCTGGCCAATTATCACCTAATAAACAAACACAATTTAAAACATAATAATTAATGTTATGCTATAAGCCTAATTTTATGGCTCTAGATAAATAATAACTGCTCATACCATGTATAACAATGCATATAATCATAATAATGAAATGAACTTCCACCCACTATAGTCAAAATATAAAAAAAAAACACTTATCAACGACAGCAGTGATAAAGTGAAGCAAAAGAATAGCTTACAAATAAACTGCCTACATGCTTGCTACTTACCCAAGCTTAATAACACCTTTTATTTAATCAGATCATTTTCTCAACAGTAACTAAAGTGCTTAATAATGTCATTAAAATTTTGCACTGCTAATGCCAATAAAATTTGTTCTGTGTACATTGTACAAATTTCTTCTTACAAACAGATAAAAAGCCCAGATGAATGAGACAGACATGTTTACATTTATTTACAAGCTTTTTTCTTTAGTGACTCAAAACTACAATCAATTTCAGGGATAAGAACTATCACTTTGCCACCATAACAGATATAACTGGCTGTAAATAAGACAATATTTTAGCTCCAAAATATCAGAAATTAAATTTACAAATGTAGCTGTAGAGATTTTTCATTTCAGGTCACAAAATTAGGTTTTAAAATTATTGTGCATACAAAAATAAGGCCAAGGCTGTATTTACCGACCTGCCTTTGTATAACCCTTAGGTTCTCCTCTGCATCTTTAATAAGTTCTCCAATCCGGTCCAAGTCAGTAATGTCCTTGTTGTTACGAAACTCGTCCCTCGTCTTTCTCAGTGCATACATTCTGTGGAAAAAAATTCTTAGAAAATTCTTATGCTGACTTTTCTTAATGAACGAGTAATAATTTTGGTAATCGAAATGCGCAATGTAACTGTAATGAAAGGATTCCTGAAAACTGCTTATTTTTCTCTCAGTATTTTCTAATGAGTATACCAGAATATTGTTCTTCGCAGACTGTGTGGCTCTCGATGGAAAGTCTAATGCAATACGTGCAGAACTAATAACGCTTTCAACAGTTGGATCTAACAGACTGCCAGTGCCAAATTTTTTTTTTGCTCATGATGCAGACGCCTCTGCTCCGTCTAGCGACATGCAAGTTGTTCTAAGATCCTCATCCATTGTCTGAAAAGAATACAAGCAAATACGACTTATAATTTCAAGGCATTCGTTCAAAAGCACAAACCTAAAATTGTAGTCTGAGAACTTTTTGCCTTCCCGCAGTAACTTCTTGTACAGCGATAACACTTGCAATCTTGTAGATGTCATGCTTTCATATTTCCGACAATCATTGTCGTAAACTATAATTATGTGCCTTTGGTTTCAAACTGAATTATGTTAGCATAGATTCAGTAAGAACATAAATATTACACTTATTCAACTCTTTGCTTGCATTACTAAAGCTAAAAGTTCTTATCTTTCGGACTTGTAAAGTCTAAAACGACTACAAAATCACTTTTGTAGGAATGGCGGCGCCCTTGAACTGTGGTATCAAACCGAATCAAATCACCTAATAACGAGAGATCTCAGAGTAGAACTCGTTCAACTGTCGACAGAAATTGTTTGTAGTCCCCTATTGTTCATGAAAGCGCTGCCAACATGATATTCAGGTACGATTTGACTTTTTTAACCATAAGACTGGAGTTCTTTCCAGCGAGTGGCAAGCTAAATCAAATGGTGACGAGAGTCAGAGTGATTTAAATAACCGAGTAAGTTGTCCTATGATAATATTAGCACTGTTTTACTTTAGTTTGAGGAATGTTTCAACCCACCTTAACACGAACATAACATAAATTAAGATTCTTTATTATAAGTGAATTAATCTTAGGGTGCTTGCTATGCCACCCCTCAGAATCAAAGGAATTCTTCCTTGCCGCCTTGGTCATGGGGTCTGGAAACATTTTACACGAACCGTTGCTAGCCAGACGTCAGGAAAAGCCAGTCCAGCAGCTGTGGTGTTAGGCGATTCTGTCAAAGTGGATGGGGTTATTTATCCTACTGACAGTCTGACCAACATAACTCCCAATATTCTATCCAAGGTAGGTGAACTTGCCTTTGTTAATACTATAGTCATCTATATGCTATTAGTATTACTCACCACTGAACATTCGAAAAGATTAATGTTTATTTCTTGTTTGCCAGGTGGGACAAAATCTTCACAGGGAATGCAACAATCCTCTGTATCTTATCCGCAAACGTATAGAAAATTTTTTCTACAAGAACTTTGTGAATCGCCGAGGCAACCCAATTTTTTCCATTTATGACAGCATTAGTCCTGTGGTGACACTTGAACAGAACTTTGACAGTCTGCTGGTTCCAGAAAGTCATGTCAGTCGAGCACCATCAGAAAGCTACTACATCAATTCAGACTACATGTTGAGGGCACACACATCAGCACATCAGCGTGATCTTATCCGCTCAGGGCTGAATGCATTTCTGGTGATAGGAGATGTGTACAGACGGGATGAGATTGACGCCACTCATTATCCAGTATTTCATCAAGTGGAGGGGGTGCACCTTTTCTCCCAGAATGAGGTACTGATGAGATGCATGGTGTTAATATGATATATTGCAATGTTTTCAAGAACTGCTTTGTTAAGCTCTTTCTGTCCCTCAACATTGGAAAGAGGTTAATTAAGTACATCTTTGTCACAGCAGCTATTTACCAAGGTCAGAGATTCCACAAACCTCAGCATTTTTGAAGCCAGTGGTAGGAGGATGCCAGATAAACAGGAGGAGCACAGCATGGAAACTGCAAAGCTGCTCGAACACAATCTGAAAACTACGCTCTTGGGTCTGACCCAGCACTTGTTTGGCAAAGGTGAGAAGCACTTCTGCTATTGCTACCCATTCACATTTCCTTTTCTGGTCAGTAGACTCTTACATTTTTTTACAAACATTCTGTGAGATGGCAAGATAATAAAAATAAAAGGATTCTTCTAGAGCACTATTCCCCTGAAGTGTTCAATGCACTTTAGAAAAACAGCGAAAACAACCACAGTATCACACAGCATATCCAGACACCACATGCAACCACATAAAACACACCAATAAAGCAACTGTCAACCATGCTTGCAATCTCTCTCACTCACTCTCTCTTTCACACTCTCTCTCTCCCTAGAGCAGCATTACCAGCAAGTTCGGGACCATCAGTGAAAAGCGTGGTGAAAGAAATGGGTTTTGAGCTGTGTTTTGAATGAAACAAGAGAAGGAGCATCGCAGAGTTTATCAGGCGCAGCAAAACTAAGAGAACACTGAACGCTTTCAAATTGGTTTTCTGTACTATAAGAAGATACATCGTTTGTCTCGCTATTAATGTGGTAAGTAATTCACACTACATGGAGATGCACAGAAAACGTCAACAATGGTGTCATAAGCTGATGTCTACTGTGTACACCAGGCAGCAGAGAAATGTACAAACATGATGTGATGTTTGTCACCTGTCTTCTCACAGACACAGAGGCACGATGGGTGGATGCGTATTTTCCATTCACACACCCGTCCTGGGAACTGGAGATCAAATACCAGGGAAAGTGGCTGGAAGTTCTTGGCTGTGGAATAATGGAGCAGAAAATCCTGCAGTCAGGTAAATCCTCATCCTATGTGCTTGTTTTGTTCTGTTATATTCTAGGTCAGGAAGTGGATGGCTAGAGCAAATTTAATTGAAAAAATAAAACTTATCAGTCTTGTCTAATGTATCTCTGTAGATAACAAGCATAACCTGTTAGCATTTTCCATACTTTTGTCTCGGGTCTTAAGCAGAAATTTATGTGCTCTGTTTTTTTCTGCTGGAAATATCTGCGCACAAAAAATCTCAACTTATAGTTCAAACAAAATCCGTGGTTTAGAGTAGACCTTGTCCTTGTGATCTGTTAGGATGAATGAGCAGGTTATCTCAACTCATCCATTCATCACATTTTTACATCCATTATGCAGGGCTTCAAATTGCTGCTGATAATCGGCAGGCTGATGAAATCAATTTCTGTCACAGACATTCAAACTTTTTTGACAATAAAAAAAATTTTTTTGCATAATTATTTTTCTACCGCCGATTTATTCTTAAACGATTCACAAAAGCCTATTCCCAAACGTGCGGTCATCGAATGGCATTTTTGGTAGCTCTGGTTTGAATCCGGCCAGTCACAAATGATTGTCAGTTTCAAAGGCACACACAGAATTGAGAAATGTTGGAGAGAGTTGACGTACTGCATCACGTGAATGACAAAGATTCTCTTATTTAGGAAGAAGAAACAGTCCAGAATCCATGGTTCATGGGTGAAACTCTTCCGAATATCTCTGGATTTTTGAATCTGTTAAAACTCAATCCTACCGCAATGAGCATAAACGCGACACGCCATGCGCAGCACTGTATGCCACATGTCGAACACCTTTATGAAAGTTTGATGATTTATTTGCAGGGAATGGCTCATGGTCTAAGATGAACTCTTATATTCAAAAGCTGAATCATTTTTTTATGTGTTACTTTCCTTACACTATGTTTAACCCATTCAGAACATCCAACTTCTGAAAACCTTTTCAAGGGTGGCAGTTTACCATCTGGGAGATGGTATTCCGCCATGGGAAAGATGCTCACAATTGTGAGCTTATACTAGCATCTTTTGGCGGTTACTAACAGTCACTATTGTTCAAGAAAATTTATTGCAGATATCTCGAGCAAGGAAGGGTTAGGGTGATTTTCAGCCAGAAACAAATTCAAAAAAGTTGTTTTATCACTCCAGCTACTACAATTGATTTGATTCAAATGGCATGCCAGCCCAAGGAGACGAGGAGATTCCATCCAGATCTCCTTAAATTTGACGTGTTGCTTCATTCCCCTCCCACTCCACAAAATACAGACACTGACAAGAATATCTGAGATCGCTAGCCCATGTCCGTGTTGCTCTTCTGTTGGGGTGCTGGCGATTTTTTTATGAACAATTCAAAGCCCTGTTAATGTGAATGTTTCGTTGCTCTTCTCTTGGATAAATGGCATAGGAAAGAAAGGCACTGAAGATAAAGCTCTGTAAATCAATGTGAACATCTTTACAATATTTAGGAAATACCAATAAATGAAAAAAAAGTTCCATTATCAGTAGTATTGTAAGCGTTCCTGTAATTTTTTGCAAAAATTCAAGAATGTGCCTGTTTGTTATTCTAGGAGCAGTTGAAGTATGCAGATTTTTCGGGCGTTTCAATAGAAGCTAAAGAATTCAAATCTTCTGTTGCTCTGCTGGAAATTAAAGAACATTAATCTTTTTGTATTTCTGCTGGTAATTTAAGAACGAGAACCTTATTTAAAGTGATGGTTAAGTCGAATCAAATCTGAGGAATCGCGTGGCACTGGTCATTTTACCAGAAGATCGACCGATCAGTCACTATTTTAATCAAAATTTCTGCGTTGGGGAGACTGACCTAAAACACCCGGAACAGCCCAATCGAGGCTCGTGACTTCGCCTGGGCATGCGAGGGTTCGCTTGATTCCGTGTGCTTGGGCTATTCAGACTTACCTGTATGAACCGCCCATGCTGCAGAATTACACAGCGTTCTCAAAGTATTAACAACAAAAACCCAGCTACAGATCATCTAAACAACACAAACTGGTAAGTGTTTGCATTACAAAACATATGATGTATCATGCATGCTGCGTGTCACTGTGCGGCCATGCACAATCGACAGTGTGACTTGTTGTTTATAGAATATCAAACTGTTCTGAATAAAATGTTGATAAATGTATAAATCCAAGTCTAAATGTATTTGATTTACAGATTGACATTTCCCTACATTTGTGACATTTTTTCCTGCATCAAAGTACATAAGCACAAAAAGCATAATGGTAAAAGTCCATCTTAAAATTCAGTAGCACACTCATGAGGCTGCTGTATGGCGGATTCTCTCCTCGTATTTTACTTTTTAGTCCTAGTCCAAGATTAGAAAGTGTTTTTCTGTTCTAATTTTTATACACTGCATCATCTACCTCGAAGATATTTTGTTTCATATTTAATTGACTGCAGTTTGTCCTTCTATAAAAATATAAAATGTAACTAATGGCTATCTCAGTATCTGAAGTGTTCGAACTACAGCTGTATTTTCTTTCATTTATTTTTTATGCAGGTACAGTGTGAGCAATGTTGTTTTCGTGCTGTTTTGGAAGAATGTTGTTGTGCAGAATCTCCATCTGTCTGGGCAAAGGTTCAAGAACACAGGTTCACAAACACTATAGCTCAATGTATGAAACAACTCACTGCAGTTTTTCTCAAGATTTTTAGTGTCCAATTTACTTGCTTGTGACCCTTTTCACTAAAATTATCAGCGAGTCATCATACTTTTACAAATGATCACTCAGTGTTTCTGGTGACTGTGCCAAGAAACCAGAGCATAAAAAGCATTACTGAGCCAGCTTCTAGTTGTGTGCCTAAACCCAGACATGCTAGAAACAGCCTATTTCCAGTACAAACAAGAAAAGTGAGTATTTTCTAACTATGCTTGAATACAGATACAACTGTGGGTGACCTTTCCTGAGAAAACAATTCTTGTGTTGGTGGCAAAAGTCTTTGGCTGAATTAGAAAATTAGACGTTTCTAGGCTGTTGGTGCCACTACAGTGTTGTAGCCTTCATTGTTGATTTCTACTATCTGAACACAAAATCTATGCATGCATCCAAGAAATTGCATAACCTCCAAGCCATGGCAGTATCTGTATACAAACCTATTTATAACAGTGTCCACGAGTTTAGATCTGCTCTGTTCATGAAACAAGATCTAAACATCTATAGCAACATTTATTTATTTTATTAATGTAACATTTCCTTTCCTCCTATTTTCTTGTATGTGCATCGGAAAGAGAATGTGTTGTCAACTTTTGTAAACTGGTTAAAATAATTTATACACATCCTGCTCCTTGTGTACACTGTGATCATCTTCATTGTCACTGTATTTTCATACTTTCAGGGCATACAGGTACACAGCATACCAACAATAGTGAGATGGTGTCATGGCATTTTAGGAAAGAAGATATGTGTTCCTCTACCATCATGTGCTCAAAAAGCAATTAGAGAAGCTTTTCAGAGTGAAAACCTTCAGGGATTTCAATATCCAGCTTTGTAAATACATGCTTTGCAACAATTACTGTGAAGACAGTTATTATATAAACATTTATTTACTATTTGCATGAGTCCAGTTTTTTATGCGTATGCTTACTGTCAAAGTTAATAATTTTTGGAGAAAAAAAATTCTACCAAAATGATGCAAAGCATCATGGGCTTGTATGCACGCACACATACACATTTCTCTGTTCACCAGGTTTCCTACAGTAATCTTGCCTTCCACAATTTTGGTGTGGGCAGAATGAATAAGAACAGACAGCGATTACGGCCCATCGTCATTTCCCACTCAGAAAGTAGAAGCTTCTCATGCCAGGCTCACGTAAGGTCTTATAAATCACAAACAGAATCTTGAATTGTAAGTTGCCATAGCTTCTCTGGAAGGCTGCTCGTATCCTGCACACAGTGGGTCAGGTACGTTTAGAAATCTGCTTGGCAGGGAGTTTCCAAGTACGGTAACTTAACATGGCACGGCATTACCCTGGACTGTTGATTCTTTCCTTTACTCCAAACTTGTGAGTAGCAGTTTGGCTTCAGTGTAATGACTTTTTTTTAAAAAAGACCATTTCCTGAAAAAACCTGATTGTGGAAGATTTTTCGTACCAACAACAAAGTTTCCATGTGCAATACAACCATATTACTTTATGGAAAACAGAAAATTTTGTGAAACAAAAGCTTCACAACCTTTTTTAAAGCTAACAGTAGTTTCACAATTAACTTGTGACAAATTCAAATTGAAGAACAAATTGTATTTGCATCGAAAGTAGGTGAACCAAATACCTGCAGTACATCTCAAGATAGGAAAATGCAGTATGCTTAAGGCAGAAGCTGACAGAAAAACTTCCAGTGTCAATGATAGATGTTCTTTCCAGATTTTGTGAACCACTTTTAATAGCATGCAGGCTCTGCAATAATTCAACACGCTGGAAAGCAGGAATGGTAGGTTTACATTAAAAATTAAAATCAATGAAAGACACAGAAGATGTGTAACAATAAACATAATTCATGCTGATGTTTGAACAAACTTGGAGATATTTTATTATTAATATTAGAAAGTGAGAAACAGAAGTCTCTTACTCTGTATTTTGCACCAAACTGAGAAAACTCTTTTGAGTCTATATATATATACATTCAGGCATTTTATCATTTTTTTCATAAATTATTGACAGTTTAGAATCGGATAGTGACAGTTTAGAGAAATGCATTGAGAATGTAAATGTGAAAATTTGTGATGCTTATCTGAATACTTTAAATCAATCAAAGCACTGAAATCAACACTATAAAGAAAACAAACAAACAAAAAACAACGACAGTTTCTTCTTCACAGGATAATACTATCATCTAAAGTGTGTAGACCTAGTACTTGTTACTGGTATTACTAGATCTAGATCTATTCAACTGCCTTACCTTTACAACGCTTCTACGCAATCCATGCTTTGCCCTCGCCATCTCTGTGCTGTCTGTTGTTTTTGTTGATGCCTTCCTACATAATGCTGATTTGCAGTCAAAACTGTTACCACTGCATCTGGTTTTAATTCTCTTTTCGGAGCATTACCAGCCTCGACTCAAAGATGCAGCGTGAATTCGTCTTCAAAAGACTCTGGTGTAAAATGGTTGCCGCAGATCACTTGTTGAGGAGTAGGAACAACGAAGTTTTCCCTCGTTGTTTCATGAAATTGATCCATGCTCTTCTAACATGCATGGGTGTTTCAAGAAATTTAAACATGCAAATACCAGTCTTGTTACTGGTGTTTGTCCGACACCCAAATACTACGCACATTTTCCCCATTTTGATCACGGGACGTAACTGATGTCAAGTTTTTCCAGATACAAGTTTACAGAGTTATGTCTTTGCACTTTTAATATATAAATAAGCTTCCTACTGAAAGTTTACCTCGGATTATGACGTTTTCTTGTCATTTCCCATGTGTTAGTGCAGTATACAAGGGTTGTTAGGTTTGAGTTTACACTCTCTTTAAACGAGTGGGAACTCAAGAATATGAATGTTTCTATTTTTCAGTGGGAACTAAAGAACAGGGATGTATCTGGTTTTTGGGGGATGGAGGTGGGGGGACACTTGAGAGGGGAATGGTTTCTATTTTGGTATGAACTGAATAATGGTGATTTTTTTATATATATTTCTAGCGGGAACTCCTGACCAGGTGGGATGGGCCTTTGGTCTGGGTCTTGAGAGGCTGGCCATGAGGCTGTACTCCATTCCCGACATTCGTCTCTTTTGGAGTAAAGATTCAGGGTTTTTGTCGCAGTTCAATGTTTCTGATCCTGAGACACCTGTCACCTACAAGGTGAGTGGATGTCATCAAAACATGTTTTGTGAGATGTGTTAATCTAGACTGTTCATTCAGCAACAAGGTGAGTGGATGTCATCAAAACATGTTTTGTGAGATGTGTTAATCTAGACTGTTCATTCAGCAACAAGGTGAGGGAAGAGGTTTCCAGGTGTTTGGAATAGTCTGTAATTTAAACACAAGTTTTGCAAAATTAGTTTTAATTGTACTCTGTGTGTGTGTGTGGGGGGGGGGGGGTGGTGGTTAAGTTTTCCAGCTAAATAAAAACTGTGAAAAGCAGCACAATTTCATAAATTTTATTAATATTCTTCAAAGCTAGCAGATATTGCTGTTCAACATTAAGGTAATGTTGATATTTCATCCCCAGCCTGTCAGCGTATTTCCTCAGTGCATCAATGATATCTCCTTCTGGTTGCCATCATCTGCAGAATCAGCATATTGCTCTAATGACTTTTATGAACTTGTGCGCAATGTTGGCGGTGATCTTGTTGAACAAGTTTTCCTTGTTGAGGAGTTCTTCCATCCCAAAAAGCAGCGGACCAGCCACTGCTATCGCATAGTGTACCGTCATCTGGAGCGAACTTTGACACAAGAGGAAGTGAATCTGATCCATCGACAAATCGAAGAAGATGCTCGGAGGCTTTTTGGGGTGGAGGTGCGATGAGTTGAATCTTGGGAAGGGTGGCTTGCTTTTATAACTGTTTTGAAGACTAGATCTTATCTCTTTTTTCTTTTTTTTTTAAAGTTGTACTTAAAAGCAGGTTTAGAGAAGGTCTGTGGTTAATGCCCAAGTGAAATATGTGCACAGGAATGTTGCTTGAGTGGATATTTGTTACCTGGAATAAAATTGTACTTTAATAAAATCACCACCAGTTATAAAGCAGGGGAGACTACTGCTGTGAAGGGTACAGAACTTGCTTCTGGCGATTTCAGTATGTGCAGTAAAAGAGTTCAAAAAATGCACCAGGTCATACAAAAAGATGTTATTTGCTTCTGTTGACTTATAAAATTTTAAATTATTTAATCACTTAAAATATATGGTGAATCGAAATCTTCAGTAGGCTGTTACATGTGCGAGGCAATAGCTTTTTTTTTTTTGACTGACCATTAGAAAGTCATACAAAAGGCTGATTCTTACAAGACAAGAAATTACAGACAGGAAACCTATATACCATTCACTAAGAAGAAATTGACGTCCTGATGGAGGAGTAATTAACTGGATGAAAAGGAGGAGGATTTTGGCTTGTGGGTTCAGGTCTTGCTAGCAAAGTGTTTGAAAAGAAGAAAATGGCAACTTGAGACCCATTGGAGCAATGCCAAGTGTTTGGAGGTTAAGAATTGAGAGTTGTGAGTTCAGGTCTTGCCTTTGGCTTTGACATTTGCTCTGTACTATGTGGCACCCATTTACAAGGCCAACGGCATGCCATGGTGTGGTCTATGTGTCTTACTATTATGTATTACATGTGTAAGCAAAACTTCCTGGCTACTTGAGATAGTTAAAGGATCACTTCAGGAAAGGATATTGTGTGCCAATATTTTCGTTATGTAAGGTTTAACGTGGATGAAAAGCTGTACTTTAAAAGAATGATTCGATCTTTTCAGTATTTCAGACTAACATATCTTGGGGGTGGGGTTTAACAACGTTCTCAGATCAATTATAAAGTCGTCTAGTGAGAAACACATTTGTCTTCCATACAATGCCCCACCTCCTTATTCGCCCCTTGAGATGGCGTAGTGTAGAATCAGGATGAAGAGAAGGGCTTGGAAGGTCTGGATTCTGTTCTTTGTGTCATCTGTGGATGGGATATAATGACTGAATAAATATCGGCTCATTATGGTACCGTTACAATGTTTTTGTTCGCATTTATTCTAATTTAAAGACTACTAACCCATGTTGAAGAGATTGAGGGGAGCATGCGAGAGAGAGTGCATACACAAATTGTTGACTTTGTAAAGGGGGAGTGGGGAATGAGAGAATTAAGTGTCATAAATACAAATTATTGCCGTATTAATAATACCTAGGCAAATATTTATCTATATTATTTCTTGATAAGTGGTCATGTTTGCATCACACCTTTTGCCAGATAAGAAGACAACAGGGTTGCAGATGCTACTTGGCTGTAACATTTTGTCTTTTTTTTTCAAACAAATTTTCTTTTGCGTTGTTTTCTTCTTTTTTTTAAATTAAAGTTTATCTGTTAAGCTGTTTTTTAATTGTTTATTTTTTGTAGGGAGAAGATTGTCAGGTTTACAGCTACAGGAGAGAATGGTGGTTGCTGAAGGCATTCTTGCATGGTGTGTGTGTGTGTGTGCACGCATGCGCGTGTGTGGATGTGCATACACGAGTGCACATCTTGCTTATATAAAAGGTGTTTGCCGAAAGTCAAAAACAAAGGGCACCAGGGGTGTTCTGCTACACCAGTGACCTGTCAGCAAAGCAGGCCGAGGACGTGGGTGTATTAAAGGGAAATAACACCGAAGTCAGTAACTAAATCAGGATTCCCTCCCCTTAACTAAATTTCGTACAGAATACGTAGTACGTGAGAGCGTCTCATAAATGCTATGCAGATTGCAGACCCGTACACAAAAAAAAAAAAGCAGACCAATGTCTCTATTAATAATCTCTCATCACCCCCGAAAAAACTGTTTAAAAAATCCCAAGCTTCCACTGCCAGTCTTTTCTGTATATTTTTCGCGTCATTCAGTACCTGAGTACATGTACCTGCGCTGGCCGTAGGTTCTTATCATGGAGCTCGAGCTTAAAGGAGGGAACAGGAAAGTAAGAAAAAGGGAGCATCCACCCCCTCCCCCAAACTAACTGCCTGCATAAGGGGTAGAGGAAAAGTTGGAAGACTCCTTATCTCTGGCTGTATCAAATCAAGTATATATATATATATCGTGGCTGAAGTTAGCACTCCTTGTGACCCAATACATTATCCAGCGATAAGAAAATCTGTAGTTCTCTGCTGTCCTTATTTGTGACAAGTTTCGGCATCCTTTTTTATTAGAAAGGCAGCGATCTGGTTCTGAACAAACAAAAAAAGAGCCACCGCCCCAAAAAAGAAAGTTCTCTGCTGATAATGTCACGTGATTTCTTAATCTACGCTGGTAATGGCACGCTAAATGACATCATTCCGTCGTCATCGCTGTGCTGACGAAAACATAATAATGACGAACGTGCTCCGAGTTTTGTTTGCGTTGTGCTTCTAGTCACCACCAGAAACAACGCTTCCAATATTTATCAAGTGTATGTACAAAGCTGATACAATATTGAGGGCGGAGGAAGGAGGCAGAGGCTGGGAAAATGTATGATGAGGAAAGCTGCCATTGTGTAACTAAAGTGAAAAGGATGGCGGTGCATTACAGATGCTGATAGAGGCGAGACTTGATGTAGCCGGATGCACTTTGGATCGAGCCTTTGAGTTTGACACCACATCTGGGACAATCAGTCCACGGATGGTGGGGAACCTACAGATTATCTTGCTGGCTTCGAAGTTCGTTCCTTAGAGATAATCCTATACCTTCCTAATTTGTTTATATCTACCTTCAGTCTATAAGCTTCATTGTACCTCCTCAGAATTGGCTTGCATAAGCGTTCTATATGGACTTCCGGCCATAAGAGCGGTCGTAACGCCAGTTCGCCCTGTGCATATTATGTGCACCTTTGCGCATGAACAGGAGATACAAACGTCCATGCACCCCCAGCCCAGGATTATTAGACAAGCGGTTTTCACTTACACCTGACGAGAACTCTGTTACCTTGAGGTACAGGGAGACAACAAACCTATAAACGTACGTGATACAAAACCATTAATAAGCATATTGCATCTAGTTATTATTATTGCCCCATTGTTAATATCTTCGGAGGATTGGGAGTTGAAAGTTGAGGGATTAACTTGCCACAACCTTGTGGAGTACAGTGTCACTGACCTGACATTGGCACACGATTGGTTAGATCTGTTGAACCGGCTGACTCCTGTTTTGAACTGTGCTGACCTGCTTGCCCCCACCCCCACCCTCTCTCTCACGAGTGAAACATGCCTGCCCACACAAGTGATTCAGAATGTTCTTTTTTAACGGGTGGGGGGGGGAGGGTAACGGGTAGGCGCATTGGGCGGTACTTTAGATGGATCTAATCGACACGTATTTTGAACTGTGCTGACCTACTTGCCCCACCCCCACCCTCTCTCTCAGCACTGCCCCTAAAGCCAACACAAGTGTAATATTAAAAAAAGGTCGACAACACGTGGACGTCACGACACCAAAATCACAGAAGACCACAAATGCCTTGTTGCCTTTCAGTCTTTTATTCCTCCTGATCTGGCTAACCAGGCACTAGGCCTCTTTTCTCCAACATACATCAAGACACTGTAGTTCAATCACGTAATAGCAAAACTAAAGCTGAGCTTTCTATGCCGCCATTTTCGACTTAACCACCTTCATCAGTCTCCCTCCTCTATGTCTATCCCCACCAAAGTTTATATACCTAACTATTTACTGTCCATTTCCCGCGGACTGTATGTGAGTTCGGGAGGGCTATTGTCTGACCTATCAGATTTGTCCGTCCTTCAGTGCGTGGGATTTTAGTCTACCTCTCTGATCTGTATAAGATATACTACACCTATTTTCTAGTCTATTTCTAAATAACCTACAAAACACGCATATTGTTACACAAGTGAAACATGCCTGCCCACACAAGTGATTACAGAATGTTCACCTTTTTTAACGGGTGGGCGGGGGGGGGAGGAGTAACGGGTAGGCGCATTGGACGGTACTTTAGATGGATCTAATCGACATGTCTCTCTTCGGGCTACATGAGCCATGGCCGTATATCAGCTCCACACGAGGACAGGTGTCGGAGAAGTGTTTTCCTTGAGAAAAACCGCCCGTACAACTTATCTCCTACGTCATTACCTCCACCCGCCCACGACAGAACTTACACAGACTGCTTCTCAAGGCCGGGCATCTAGTCGTCCTTAATTCTGCATCAGAGGAAAATAAATAAAGGCATTAGGAGCGTTCTCATTACCGGAAGGGCAGATAAGAACCTTCATATACAACCGAGCAGCCCAAATACCACCTGATCGTAGACAACACGCTCGTGCACATTTAGATCCGTTGCCAGTCTCTTTCACGTAGTTGGTTCTTCATAAACATATAGATCTATATGGGTCACATTAGAAACGATATGTGTATGGGGAGGAAGTATGAAATCACTGCCCCAGTCACCGAAAGCTGTCCTCAGATAACCTACATATGTTAAAAACCATGCAGCGAACACATATGTGACAGTGCGCTTCGTTCACGACTGAACGCGCTGGCGCTGAACATCAGCAAGTTCAGTGCGCACAGGAGGGTTTGAGGTCTGTCTCGGCTATAGGACGTCTGGGCAGAACCGTCTGCTTTACGACAGTCTGCTGCCGGATGTTATAAGAACATCAATTCAATGTCTGGTTGTTGCGGACTCTGGAGCAACAGAGTAGCGGAGAAAGCTAGGAAAGGGCGCAGGGAGCAACTTACAACATCTCCTGCCTCCCCCCACCCTCTAAATAATTTCCATTCCAGGCAGGGCATTCTTTGATTTTGAAACCTCTGTTGCAACCCTCGTGTGGGTGTCTTTATACATCTTCTGGTGTGTGACGCTAAGTAGGCAGCGATCCTGCCCAAGTGTCTGCATCCAGACGACAACAGCGCTAAACAACTGCCAATCGGCTTGAAGGGCTTCTAAAACGAACCACGCTTCGTCAAAAGTTTGTCGTAGTGTTTTTGACGCATGTGAGAGGCAGCAAGATGGATTACAGTTTGTGGTCGTCATATCGGACTTTGACAAACATTTGACGAAGTGTGGTCCGGTTAGGAAATGTCTCCTATCTGTTACCAAGCTCCAGAACTGTAAAGGGAACACGTCCAGGTTCTATCTAGATTTATTTCGGTTATTTTTAGACGAAGCGAAATTATCTCCAGAAAAGTAATCTTCAAACAAAACAGGTAAAAGTACAATTCTGACGACACTCAGTGTCACAGAACTGATTTCAGAAAATTTCACGTCTCTCAAGAACGTCTGCAGCAGTTCCGGTTGTACTGCCTGACACCAACGCTCACATCCTGCAGCTTCCTAGGTTGCTGATGTAAGCGATGTAGGTGAGTGTATTAGCTATATGTGTGTCTGTGTGGTGACACACTGGGCATCTTTCTGTCCAGAGACAATGCACTCACCGTTTTCTGTTTTTCACGACACACGGAATAGCAAGTGGAGGACTCCTCATCCCCCACCCCCACATTCGCAACAACACACTCAACCTCACTGAACGTCATTGAACCTCACTGAACGTCATTGAACCTCACTGAACCTCACTGAACGTCATTGAACACTTGTTGTTTTCTTTGGTTGTAACATTGGTGCCCATAATGACACATTCAACATTTTTCTGTCCCTATACAATACTGGGTGGAAGGGGGGTGGGTGGGTGCTATTACCAAGCTATACACTGAACCACCAGGACCCGTATTCAAGGCCGCTGGTTAAACCTAAACAGATCCTGATCACGTGACAAACTATCGGTTAGCGACCTGTATTGAAGGTGATCGAGATCAGTTTAGGCTTAACCAGCGGCCCTGATTACTGCTCCAGAATGATAGCTGCAGTAAGATGGCCAGTGCGGACAGGCAGTTGGTGGGGGGGG
>SMGT01002341.1:362542-379581 GCA_004794575.1 Lanistes nyassanus | reverse complement strand
TCCCATGTTGTAAAGTATATTTTACATGACGCGCGCGCACGCACACACACACACACGCACATGTTTTCTTGCAAATATCCTGAAACGGTGTATACCTTTAGCTCTCTTTGTGGTATGTGGTGTGGAGAGAGAGAGAGAGAGATTTGGGGTGGAAAAACTGACCATATAAATAAAATCCGATCCAAAACAAGAAACGTGGAAGTCGAGCAAAAGGGAATTGACCCACGGCAGGTGAAGCTAGGTGTACCCCTACTCCCACTCCCCCCCCCCCAAAAAAAAGAAACGAGTGTTGTGTAAGCAGCCCTTCAAGTTGTCTATAGCCACTATAGATTAGCGAAGATTATCGCTAAAGTGCTTTTGCTAGCCACAGTTCACGCCCTGTTTAAGACTTGACCGAGGTTACATCCGGGTCTTGGTGAACTGACACCGTTCTTGCCCAAAGCGCTCGCCGTTTAAAGCTAAAAACCAGCTTTATCTTTCAGTTCATCGCAAAGGTCGCCTTTAAAAATTCATTAGTTTTTAGATTATTCCACTTTTAGGAATATCATAAACAAACTCTTGGCTGACCCGACCCGGATCTTAATGTAATCCTGATAGTGTTTTTTGTTTTTGTACCACATCGTGGTAGGCGGTGAAGATTTAGATAGAAAGACAGGCAGACAGAAAGACGGACGGACAAACAGACGGACAGACAGACAGAAAGACAGAAAGACGGAACGACGGACAGACAGTTAGACAGCAGCCAGGCAGATAGATAGATAGGGTGGATAGGAAGAACGAAAAATTCAAGAGTTTCGAAATCCAGACGACAAGTGGGGGGAGGTTATTTTAAGCTAGACGTGAGGCGTCTTTTCTCCAAGTGTTACTCATCAGTATATCACACCCTGCACCATTAAAAGAAGACATTATTATACGTGACAACAAGATCTATTCAGTCTAGTAATAGCTTTTAAAATAATGTTAAAAACCTACTCAGTACGGGATTAGGGAAGTGAGTTTTGTTCGCATCGCATGTGACTGGGCCAGTTGAGTTTTTGGAAATCGTTTCTCTGTTGAAAAAAAACCCACAGAAATTATTCGTTATTGTAAAGAAACAGAAGTCTCTTATTATTCACAAGAAACACCAAAATTACTCCTTATACTGAATAAAGAACAAATGAGGACAGAGCGCTATAAATCATCAAATGACAACCCCAACAAAGTACTGGCAGCGCTAGACACAACCGTATGGTGACGTGTGCAACCAAGGGAGCCTACCGTACCCAAACACGTAGCAAAGAGAGAGTCGAAAGTAAGGAACGTGGCAGATCTAAAGATCTAAAGATCTGCCACGTTCCTTACTTTCGACTTTCTCTTTGCTACGTGTTTGGGTACGGTTGGCTCCCTTGGTCACATACGTCAGCATACAGTTGTGTCTAGCGCTGCCAGTACTTTGTTGGGGTTGTACTCTTTATACTATTAACCTTCAGCCCCCACCCCCCCCACCCCCAAAGTCAATTGGTATTCTAAAGAAACTAAAGTCACTTGTTATTAACAAGAAACATCGGTCTCTTGTTATTCTCAAGAAAAAGAGATCTCTTGTTATCGTACAGAATGCAGGATATCTCGACTCTATTGTCATGCAGGCCCCTGGAAGCCCAAAGGGCGACTACTCCATTGACCCGAACGACCTGTCTACCAAGTTTGGCGAGGACGACGGGGAACCTTGGAAAGGTGACTGTCGTTGACCTCAGCGAGTTTTCAACGTGTAGTTAAATGTAATGGTTTCATCTGTCCGGCTCACAACAGGCCAATGCCGGTAGCACTGCCAGAGTGCAATCTCAAGCCTGAAGGTGAAACTCACCACCACCACCACCACCACCACCACCACCACCACCATGATGATGATGATGATGATGATGATGATGAAATCTGGGTTTACAGGAAATTTCTTTAGTCGACTTCAATGAGTAATTAGATACAACTCCGTAGATCCAGCACTGTAGAGCAGAAATACACAAAGAATATTTTTTTAATGTTTTCTCCTCGTTAATACGCATGCACACACATTTACACAAACGATGTCGCACTGACGGATTTCCACATCGTCTTTAAGCCATTCGATTTCGTGTAGAGGGGTTCCTGAGGAAACGATCGATTGAGGAGTGAGGCAAGCAAACAAACAAAATTCTTCGTCTTAAACTTTCTGTACTGGTCGAGAAAAGTTTGCAGATCTTAGTTGAAGAGCGCCTCTGTAACAGATCTGTCGCCGGCCAAGAAGATCTGGCGTGTATCCTGGGTGTTCATCCGGCTGGCACTGCTGGTGGGCTGCCTGTACCTCTTCATCTGCTCGCTGGGGCTCCTGGAGGACTCCTTCCAGTTACTGGGAGGTAAAGGACAACCTCGTTTTGAAATTCACGTTCAATTCTCCTTGACCCTTGACCGCTCTCTCTGCTGGATACTGAATTTGGAACATTCATTTCAATGCCTTCGATCTGCATGTGCGTACATGTGCTGCATTTGTCTGTGCGTGGGTTTGTGTGCATGCCTGCTTATGTGTGCGTGGGTATGCGCAGTGTAGGTCTATGTGGGGGTGTGGGGGTGTGAGCGTCTGAGTGGAAAAGACTGAGGATGTTCTAGTATGTCTGGCTGTAGTCGGTAGCAGCACCAGCTTTGCCCTCAGACTAAGTCACCTGATTGCTGCGCTCTCAGGCAAGACAGCAGGCAAAACATTCCAAAACAACGAGCTTCTGTCTAATCCCGTTGCGGGCCTCATGATCGGCGTCCTGGTTACCGTTCTTGTCCAGAGTTCTTCCACCTCCACCTCAATCATCATCACCATGGTCGGCTCTGGCAGTGAGTAGTTTTCACTCCTTTGTACACCTTGTCTTCTTGTAGAAGTGAATATGTACACCTCGTCTGACGTCATCTCCTGAAACCATTTTCCTCGTAATTCTGGTTCTTGTGAAAGCAGCCTACGAGCGTAGGTTCATTTACGTATCTTGTTCTTTCTGAATAGTGATAATCCTCGTTGTAGATACTTATGCGTTTCTTAAATCTTTTTTTTTCCGCTTCCATTGAGAGAAAGAGCGAAAGACGAAAGAGAACGCATGTGCGCGGCCAGCGTGGAATCGCATGCTCGTATCAGCAAGTAACTGGAGAGAAATAAAAAGATGGACATGACGTTGCAGTGTGTGCGTGTTGATTATTTTCCACGCAGTTATCTCCATCAAGATGGCGATACCCATCATCATGGGAGCTAACATTGGAACATCTGTCACCAACACGCTGGTCTCCCTTGCGCAGGCAGCCGACAGAAACGAGTTCCGTCGTGCTTTTGCGGGAGCCACAGTAAGTCAAGTTTCGACTTACTTCAGTGTTTCCGGCCGTCATCTAAATCAAGTGTCTACCTACTCCGGCCGGGGTTTACTGACGTTCTTAGAAGATCGCCTTTGCCACACATGGACGAGGAAGTGATGTTTAACTAAGCACAAAGACGATCGATATGATCTACTGTGGTCTAACCGCTGGGAGAAAGCAGGTGATAATTTAAAAACGTATAAAAAACTGACAACCGACGCATGGTATGTTCGATCAGCAAGACGAATGAACGCTGTGTGGGTATCATACTTAGATACCGGGTATCTGGTTACAAATAGCCATTAATTGGAATCGCTGTACGTGAGGAAGATCGTCAGCAACAGAACAAATAAACACGCGCCGTGTTGAACTTGAAGAATAGCTTCATGTAATTAGTCGCCATCTCAACAGGTACACGGTGGGTCAGTGAGTGAATGAGCGAGCGAGCGGGCGAGCAAGTGAATGAGTGAGTACGTTTTTCTGTCAGTGGATGGCTGCTTGAGCGAGTCCTTTTGTCTTTGAGTGCGTGTGTGGTGTCTACCCAGACCGTACACCTGTCCACCTGTCGTCGTTCAGGTGCACGACATGTTCAACTGGCTGACTGTGCTGGTGCTGTTGCCGCTGGAGGTGGCGAGCGGCTACTTGCAGTGGCTGACCGGCCTGATCGTGGACACCATCCCCAGGGACTACACGCAGGGCCAGACACCGGACATGCTCAAGGCCATCACCAAGCCACTCACAGAACTCATTGTCAAGGTCGGTGTCCGGCTTGGCACCCGCACGTGACTAATGTATTACGGGCGTGTATAAGAACAAATGTTCTTCCCATCATGCCTTCCTGCCTCCCGCCACGATTTACTTTGCTGGTAGCCATTTAGACAGCCTAACACTGGAATCTCTCTCTCTCTCTCGTTCTTCGTCTGTTAGTTTATTAGTGTAAGTGTGCGCTGTGTCGTTTTCCTGTGTTGATGTGTCTGTCCTGAAGAAGTAATGCGTCGAAACCCTGTCAGTCCTTTGTGTATTGTCTGTTTATACCTCGGCTCAGTGCCTTTGTTCTTATCACGGATGTGTGTATGTTTGCGTGCAGATGTGTACATAAATATGTAGGTATTGACGCAGTTCTCGTGTAAGACTGTTGACGCACCTGTCGACAGGTGGACAAGAAGGTGATCGAGAAGACGGCCCAGCTGAACGGCTCGTCGGAAGACCTGGGCAACGTGCTGCTGCGCTGGTGCGTCAAGACGCCGGTGGAGGAGAACGTGACGAAGCAGCACGAAGACCCGCTGGCCATCGACTGCCGCAGTGTCCTCGCCGCACGCGCGCCCTCTGACCTGGTGCCACCAGGTCTCAGGTTACGGAGTGCTCAACCTGAGCCATGTCAAGATCGACGTGAAGTGGGAGTCCAGTGAGCTGGCGAATGTCACCCATCTGATCAAGAGATGTGAGTGGCGACAGTTGTCACGTGTCCGTGTGGGTTCTCGCGCCTTCTCGTCTTCTGTCTCCTAAAGCCGTGTTCTAACTTACCGAACCAGGCGAAGAGAACAAGGTCCCTTTGGGAAGTAGAGATCGAGGAGGTGTAATCCCTAGTCCCCCGGCCATTAGGGCGTGTTGCAGACACACCGCGAAATCAGCTGCGGACTTCACACGACACGACAAGCAAAGCGTTGAATCCCCTTCGGGCACTTGGCGATGTCTTATTTTTCACTTCGTGATGTTCGAACTTAGCGAAGTTACCCCATGCTTCTGTAGATCAGAACACAGGTTTGCAGCGAGCAGCTTCGTGTACAAGAATACTTTTTCTCGCTGGTACCCGCCGTGTCTTTTGCAGGCGGTACCCTCTTTGGTCCGACTCGTCCAAAGTTTGTGCATTTCTGTATGACGACACGTCGTGTTTCCACCTTTTTCTCTGAATAGAATATTTTTGTTATCGTCACTGTCAAGGTCTTATTTATGCTGCTGGTGCTACAGCCGCTCGTATTGTTGTTCTCATTCATGTAACACTATTCTCTGACGCTTATCATATGTTAAGCAGGTGGGGATGTTTCCGCTCACACCTGTAGTGTCTTGTGCAATGTTCCCTTCTAGCACCTGTCGTGTCTCGTGCAATGTTCCCTTCTAACACCTGTCGTGTCTCGTGCAATGTTCCTTTCTAGCACGTGTCGTGTCTTATGCAATATTCCTTTCTAGCACCTGTCGTGTCTCGTGCAATGTTCCCTTCTAGCACCTGTCGTGTCTGGTGCAATGTTCCCTACTAGCACCTGTCGTGTTTCGTGCAATGTTCCCTACTATCCCCTGTCGTGTCTCTTGCAATGTTCCCTACTATCCCCTGTCGTGTCTCTTGCAGTGTTCCCTACTAGCACCTGTCGTGCCTCATGCAATGTTCCCTTCTAGCACCTGTCGTGTCTCGTGCAATGTTCCCTACTAGCACCTGTCGTGTCTCTTGCAATGTTCCCTACAAGCACCTGTCGTGCCTCGTGCAATGTTCCCTTCTAGCACCTGTTGTGTCTCGTGCAATGTTCCCTTCTAGCACCTGTCGTATCTCGTGCAATGTTCCCTTCTAGCACCTGTTGTGTCTCGTGCAATGTTCCCTTCTAGCACCTGTCTTCCCTCGTGCAGGTGACAATCTGTTCGCGCAGAGCGACCTGAGCGACACGGCGGCCGGCGCCATCTTGCTGGTGTGCTCGCTGCTCATCATCTTCCTGGCGCTGTACGGCATCGTCAAGGCCCTGCACTCACTCCTCAGCGGCTCCATCGCCAAGCTCGTCCGGCGCGTCATCAACGCCGACCTGCCAGGCCGCGCGGCCTACTTTACGGGCTACCTGGCCATGCTCTTCGGCACCGGCATGACCATGATTCTGCAGAGCAGTTCGGTCTTCACCTCCACTTTAACCCCCCTGGTCGGCGTGGGCATCGTGTCCGTGGAGCGGATGTACCCTTTGACCCTGGGCTCCAACATCGGCACCACCGTCACGGGCATCCTGGCCGCTCTGTCGCAGGAAGGCGATCACCTGATCAACTCGCTGCACGTGGCCTTGTGTCACCTCTTTTTCAACGTCACGGGTATCGCCATCTTCTACCCGATCCCCTTCATGCGCCTGCCCGTGGACCTGGCCAAGTCCCTGGGCAACACCACCGCCAAGCACCGCTGGTTCGCCATCTTGTACATCATTCTCTTCTTCGTCGTCTTGCCGGGCGCCGTGTTCGGCTTGTCGGTGGCCGGCTGGGTGTACCTTGGAGCCATCGGGGGACCCTTCTTCTTTTGCTTCGTCCTCATCGTCGCCATCAACATCATCCAGCGGAAGAGGCGGCGCTGCCTGCCCCCGGTCCTGCGCACTTGGGACTTTCTGCCGCACTGGCTGCACTCGCTCAGTCCCATAGACGTCGTCATCGCCAGAGTCTTTAAGTGTCGCTGCTGTCAGCGCCTTCAGGAGGCCGACCTGGGCGACAGGAATCCCGACCGGGAGGTGGAGGACACTATCGAGGTCAAGGACGATGACATAGAAACAGCGGTCATGACCAACGGCTTTGTCAACGAAGGGGCAGATCTCGATGAGCATCGTCTGTGAGTAGGGACGACGCGCTACAACCAACACAAACTCAGTGCCACAACGACACCGCCGACACGAACTAGATCTGACCTAGATCTCGATGCAGATCTGAAAGGACAACCTTCGCTTCTACCGGGATTGCACCCGACGACACAATAGAACGGACGCACACAAATCAACTCATAGGCTGCATCTTACCTTGAATCGATACACTGTCATTACCAAGACTATTGCCGCAAGAAGGGACAAGATCCCAGGTCTCAGCTGGAATATTTTGGAAGGAGACGGTTCTATCGGCTAAAAACTCCACGAGTCCTGCAGAAAATATATCACCTCTTGTAGGCTATTGTTTGAAGATGAGAGAAATGTCTCTTACATACAGGTAACGGGTGTGTGTTTCTGCTCCCGGACTGTGGGAAGTCGCCGTAATGTGTCCAACCGACAAATGACGTACAGCAACGACCAGAGACCGATAGATGCAGAGCTAGACTTGTAGTTACGTGTATCTGCTACACACACACACACACACACACACCAGACAAAAGCAAGCCTAAAGCTTGAACTGAAGCAAGCAGTTAGTGTAAAAGAAGCAGCCTATGTGAAGAAAGCAGTAAGTGTGAAGCGAGAAGTTAGTGTGAAAGAAGCAGCCTGTGTGAAGCAAGTAGTTACTGTGAAGCGAGCAGTTAGTGTGAAAGAAGCAGCCTGTGTGAAGCAAGCAGGGTGAAAGAAGCAGCCTATGTGAAGCAAGCAGTTTGATGTGAATGGAGCAGTCTGTGTGAAGCAAGCAGTTGGTGTGGAAAGCGCCTGATGAAGAAGAACTGCACCAACGCTTGTGATGAAACATTTACATAAGGCCAGTGACGATAGCCTGTGAACCAACTTTTGGCGTCATGTGGACGAGCCGGGTGTTAACAGCCGTACAATGTATATCGGTGAAAAGAGGGAGGTCTACTGAACAGTTTTGATAAATCTCGAACTGTACCTTAACGTCTTCGTTCCAGTCAAAGAACCCCACGACACGCAGGGGGATAAAGACGACAACACAGACGAGTGGAAACCCTTACATCGTTCCCAGCATGCCTCCCCATCTTCGGCTTCCCTTTGTCTGACTTAAGGAAACACATCACCGGAGGGTTTGCTGGGGTCTAAATTCTTTGGTCGACGAATAATGATTTAGAATGACTTAGACATTGCATGACGTGCGTGTGTGTCTGTGTGCGTGCGCGGGAGCGTGTATGTGATGGGCGGATGGGCAGAGAGGAAGAACACGTGTACATGAGTTTGCAAGTTAAAGAGTACATTCCCCCCGAGGTGTGCGAAGTGACTGTTCACTGTACATATTATTCCCTTCAATTTTAACGTTTGCTAGATCTGAGCAATTTTCTTTAAAGCGCAGAAGATAATGTCGTGTCAAAAAAGTTTCATAATATTTTGCATCTAAAAAAATAAAATGCTTTAGCAATATGTCCTTTCATCATTCTGTGTGTGTGAGAGAGAGAAAGAGAAAGGGGGGAGAGAGAGAGACTACTAGATACAAAAAGAGGAGAGAGAAAAAAAAAACAAAGATTACGAAACATGAATTTTTCTCAAAACAAATCAGAGTAAGAAATGCCAGAGTTCTTAAAGCTGGAATGTTGTTTTCTTTCGTTTCTGAAGAGTTCGAATTTCAACGTTCGAGTCTTGAGTCTCGAGTCTTGAGTAGCCCTGCCGGCCGAGGCGAAAGGTTGCCGGAGATCTCGGCCACCCAGCAAATTGCTGAGGCCGTCGATATGTTTACCAGAAGGCTTCTTCAAGAGCGGCCACAACGGGTACGCGTCGGGTGGAGGTGCAAACGTGTAGTCTGCCGGTAGAGGGACTGGTCCTTCACAGGCTGACGGAGTCATGTAGGTGACTGGGTGGGACTGAATCCTGTGTTGCGACAGAAGTTCCACCACCCACGTGTGGCAGCACGTAAACTTTGTCTAAGCAACTTCGTCCTGATATGCACCTACTTTGCGGCTGGACGTTAAACAACAAACACCCAAACACCCTGCTTTAAACGCTTTTTGACAATCAAACATCTGGAGCCATAAAAATGCAAAAGAACAGTCATAGAAATGTTCTATGGTCACTTAACCCCAAACTACACTACATTGTTTAGATACGGTATTAACTTTATTCAGAGACACATCGAATCGCGCAAGCTGCACATGACTTCTCTATAGCGATCGAATGAACATGAATCATAATCAGGACTTCACACGCATAAAACTTTTGGACATTTCTCCTGCAATTCGCTGTCTGTGGGAACATACCCCCTTAGGTTGTATGGGTATCACTATGTACAAAGAAATACGGCGGTATGGTCTGCCATCAGCTGGAGAGAGAACTGTTTCTAATGGAATAGGTAAGTAGCCCAAAAGCCGTGACGTACACCAAAGTTCGTCGATTTAGCCATCACCCGAATTAGGGCGCGTTGCAGACACACCGCGAAATCAGCTGCGGACTTCACACGACATGACCAGCGAAGCTCTGAATACGTTCCAGCAATTGAGATGTCACTTTTTTCATTTCGCTCTGTCCAAGCTTGGTGTGATGTTTTAATCTATTTGTTTTTCTTTTTTCTGTTTTTTCTTCTTTGGTTCGATCTTTGACGAAGAGACGCCGAATGAAACCACAAAAACCTGCCTCGCCATGTTAATGAGTGGAGATCCACCAACCGGCAAGGTTGACATAACTGCAGGGCAGGCATTTTTTTTTTCTCACAGATCGTCTGCTCTGAATTTGCTTTTCATTTTTTACTTGCCCGGTCCGGAAAGTTCAGACGAGTTTTACTTGCCCGACCAAAGAAACTACTTGCCCCAGGCAGTCGGAAAGACATTAATGTCGAGGCCTGAATGATTCTAGATCAACTGGTTTTCCTTCGGCCCAATTGGCCCATGGTCTGCGAAATGTCAGCACAGTGTCTGTTCCTGGCTTCGCATGTTGCTATGCAGGCTGTTTATCTGCAGTCCGCTTGCACACCATATGACGTACAGGCACACAAAAGAAACAATCTGGCAGAAAAATACAGTCTTCTTACATCAATTACAGTCTTTAGGCACGTATTCTCCCTGGAAATACCCGTATGTTTCAGGGACAGTTTTAACAGCTCTGGCTACGTTCTTTCGCTTTACCATTATTTGGCAATTTTAAGCAAGAAGTATGGTGGGTTGGGGGTTGAGGGTTAGGGTAAATGCTGTTTGATGTTAATTTGAAGTGGAGATGCTAGAGATATTCTGGCAAATTGTGCCTTTTTCACGCTCATAAGTCTGGTTCCGGTCACGGCCCTCACTGATGCACTGCAGCCTGGCAACAACACGACTCGCCTCGTGCTCAGTTGCAAAAATGGCACTTTTGCTGGCCACCTGTTGCAAACATCGCCGGAACCGATTTCGTCTTCTTGTGAGATTAAGTTGACAAACTGTCGCATCGGTACCACCGCCACAGTTTGGGCTTCTTGCGACTAAACGGCTGAGTAGCAGCTAACGTGACCAGTTCCCACTTTGTACGGTAAGCAATTGCAAGACCTTAAGTTCGTTTGTGCCCGACGACATGTGACGTTTCTCAATGCACTTCTCGTTTTGGCAGTTTCCAGGGAAGTTTTAAAAGGTTTTCGCCGTTAATGGTCTAGTTGATTGAAAAATAAAACGTTGCCAAGGTAACTTTTTAGCTTGCAAAATCACGCTAAAAGCCTCAGATCTGACACACATACTGTATTTTTTTTAATAATAAAAACGCTGTCGTGAGTCCTGCGCTCTATTTTCAAAACGACGGGTCCTTGACCTAAGAGGTGTGACGTCATGTTTAGGACAGCACTGGAAGAAGCAGACGATGCGTACTGTGAACCTGCAGTAAACAAGCTGCAGTAAGCAAACTAAAACACAGCGCAGTACAACCACAGCTGTACTGAGCTGTTACACAGCGTACGAGCATAAATGGGAATGGAGACACCATGTGAAGTGTCCAGCTGGTGAAAAGATTCTCCGACAATTAATTAATGGATGAAGTTTGTCACCACTTGCCCAGCGAAATTTGGGCCATGCTTTGGGTGCTTGTACTGGTATTCGGCAATACTTCATCTCCACTTTGAATGCAGTTGTTATCTACCAACTTTAATGTTGACAGGTATTGCTGGGGGTCAGTGCCGTTAGAAAACTGAAACCAGTTCTGTGTTAACCAACCAGAAACCACGGACGCAACAAACTGCAGTACGTAAGCACAGTGCCAACATCTTAACCACAATAACTGTCATAAGAACCCCGTGAGGACACTCGTCAACAGTCAGTGCAACTAGTGGTCTGTTTACTGTCATGAGTGAAGAAAATAAGATGGCATTCAGGGAAAAAAGGTAGCTGATGGGTGTGTTTGTGTATTTCATCACTACAGCTCTCCACATAACCAGTAGAAATCCGAACACACCGTACCTGCACAAAAGTAAGTCTTTTGATGTTAA
Source organism: Lanistes nyassanus (assembly GCA_004794575.1). NCBI lineage: Eukaryota > Metazoa > Mollusca > Gastropoda > Architaenioglossa > Ampullariidae > Lanistes > Lanistes nyassanus. The sequence goes on along the minus strand of SMGT01002341.1, from coordinate 368,220 downwards.
AGGGGGAAAAAGTGATGAGTGAACTTCGGGGTAGTGCAGTCTTTCCGCCAATTCTAAGACTACTCCATTTAACATTCAACAGGATTTGTTGATTCATGTATTTTATATTGCATTATTATTTTATATTTAAACTGGCATTTGCCTGGTCGATCGCGAACAGTACGCCACGAGATCTGGATGGAAAATGCAATTTTCGGTGTCAATAAATGTCAGAAATAGAGACTAACAGTTCAAAACCAGATTTTAGCGCTTTCTAATATAGTTCTTTCAGCTCACAAAGTTTAATTTTTCATTCCACTAGACCTTTACATTTCATTACACACCCGCCCATCCCTCCTTGCCGTCCTCCAAGAAAAAATCTGAGCAGAGAACAAGACTTTTTCGTGTTCACGCGCACGCGTGTCGTTTCAGCGTGTACTTTGCTCGTGTCTCATCTTCCATTATAGCTGTGTTTCCGCTACTGCTGGTTCCACTAGGCAAAAACTACGGAAGTGGAGGTGGCGGCAGTGGTTACCGAAATCCTCCTGTAGATGATAATAATGACGATGTTGACGATGACGATGACGGCGACGACGATGGTGATGACAACGATGACGATGAAGACGATGTGATGGCGGTGGCTTTGACTGTTCCACGCTTGCCTGCAGACACAGCCCGAGAGATGGCGCCGATAGAAGACGAGAAAGATCGTGTGAAAAAACTGGAAGAAAAGACGCAGATGCTCTCAGACACCACGTGCCCTGACGACACCATCACGCTTGGCAACAACGAGTACGAAAACGGCGACCTCCCCAAGGAATGTCAGCCTCCACTCATTCCATTAGAAATACACCCCACATTGAAACTGCCGTGGAATGGTAATGTTACAGCTGTTGTTACGTCTGTGCAGTTTTTAAAGGTTATTATTGTTACCTCCCATTTGTGTGCAGCTCGTTACAGGTTATTGTCACAGCTGTGAACCTGCAGGCGGTTTGATCCCGTTATTTTTGTTACCTGCGCGCTGCAAGTAAACATGTAGCCTGCACAAACATGACACTGGCATGTTACCAACCGGTTGGATTTTTTTTTCAGAACTGAGTCGATTTGGGAAGTGCAAGAGGTTAGCCAATGCAGCCGGCCGCGTGGCAGGACTTCTGGCGGCCCTGTACCTATTCATCTGCTCTCTCGGTCTGCTAGAAAGCGCCTTCAAGCTAGTGGGCGGTGAGTCGGGAGCGAGGCTGTGAGAGATCATTTTGATAGCGCCACCGTAGGGCTCATTTGAAACTGTGGGGACGGAGAAATGGATTAGGGTCCAGAATGGGATGACGAGTTTACAGTGGTGGTTGAGGAGGGGACTGGAATAAGATCCAAATGAACTGCAGAAGATTTTATTAATCGCTGCGGGGGGGGGGGGGGACATTCTTAAGCGTTTTGCATCTTGACATTGAAACTTATTTCTATGAACAGCCGAAGTACGACTAGCATGCACGACATTATCACTTTGTCAGGTCTAAACGCTAGCAACTGCACAAAGCCTCTCTTTTATTTTATTAGGTCATGGCGTTAGCAGCCATACCAACTCAAGTTCGTTATCAGATCACATCGCTAGCCATAGGCAGGTCGGTAGGGACAGTGCTTCAACCTGGCGGTGATTTAGCACTATGGGCAGGAGAGGGGATATGGGGTTCTGTTGATAATTTATGCACTCACAGAACCAGCAGACTGATAGCTGCAGTACGATGGCTAGTTAGCACCCAGACGCAGTTTTGGGAGATGGGCGTGGAGTCTGCACCACGCTTAATTTTAACTCAGGAATAGAATCCTTGGCTTCTTCTGGATTTGAACCAGCAACCTTTTACACCGTAGTCCTCAGAACTATGCAGCCCCCTCCCCCTCCCAAACAGAGAGAGAGAGAGAGAGAGAGAGCACGAGGCGCGCGTGACAGCTTCCTTGTGACTGTCAGGTCGTGACGGCTTCCTTGTGACTGTCAGGTCGTGCTGCTGGCGAGACGTTCCGCAACAGCGAGGTGCTGTCCAACCCGGTGGCCGGCCTCATGATCGGCGTCCTGGCTACTGTCCTGTTGCAGAGCTCCTCCACTGCAACCTCCATCGTCGTGGCGCTCGTCGCCTCGGAAGGTGAGCAGCCAGACAACAGGTAGGCCATGGCACGTGGGTGTGGTCTCATGATAACGTCACTCCTATTAATAAACCATAACCTCACTCCTATTAATAAGCTTTAGTGCTCACTCCCACGGCACGACTGAAGGTCATGAAACTCGAGCAGCTTCATCCGCACACTTGGATCCCGTGTACTGAAACGTCACTGAGATTTCATTCCTTCTTTCCGAATACAAAAGACTGTATCTGACGAAAATAGCGATAAGAAAGTAGAGCGATCACAATAACAGTAATGTTTAAAACTGAAAGGTCATGTACCTTCTGAGCAAACACGTTCTTGGGGAGGGATTAGAGTTTTTTTTCCAGACGATTGAATCACTTCGTTTAGAGTGCTTTTCTCCCATTGACTCGAGGAATGTGAGACCGACATTATACTACTCCCCTGCGGGTCAGGATAGATGCCTGAAAGAGATAGCATTCAATATTTACTCTTGTGACAAAAGTGATCTATACGCAAATTGAAAAACAAATCACAAAAGGCCCACACACATAGACACATGTGGTCCATAACTCACTGCGCGTAAACGTGGAAGCCTGTTGTGAACAACTTCTTCAGACGATGTTTCCGAGAGACGGCTTACTGTGAACAACGACAAAACAAATAGGGCAGAGATAAGGACAAGCTGGTAAAGCTGGCCTCACACGGCACGATTATGTCCAATAAAATGCGTTGTACGAAGAAAAAAAAAGCCAGTCTGCAAAAGAAACAATAGTAGCAGCAGCAACAACAACAACAAAACAAGAACAACAAAATGGTTCACATTTCTTGTACACAATATTTTTCGGTACAATTTCGGCGAGCAGTAGAAATCTCTCGGTCTAAATTATATGAAATAAAATCTGTATTGCTGAGGGCTAGATGTAGGCTGTCTGCGCTACCGTTGTCTTTCAACGTATTAAGTCGAATCATGTGAGGCGGGCATTATGTGTCGATATGTGTCACACGCTGCATCTGTTGCTTCTGTGCTTACGGTGGGACAATCCTGTGGTGACAGTCATTCCTCTCAAGACGGGCATCCCCATCATCATGGGCACGAACATCGGCACTTCCATCACCAACACCATCGTCGCTCTGGCCCAGGCAGGACAGAGGGACCACTTCCGGCGGGCATTCGCTGGGGCCACGGTCAGTGTCAAGGCCGAACAACTCCACCCCATCCTTTTTGAAGACTGGTTTGAATGGACATTAGAATAGAGCAATATTGCTCTAATGTCTTCCAGAAATCACAAACTTTCTCTGAATCAAAATCTCAAGAAAGGTGACGTTGCTTATTAATAATAAAAAAGCTTCCAAAGCTCCGACTGTGTTTGTGAACGAGATGCAGGTCTGTGACGAGATCACAGGTTACGTCGTCACCTGATTGTCATTTGGTGTCTGTCATCTAACTTCAGAAAAGAGCCATCTGTTGCCGTACCTAATGGTAGCTTTGCCATCATCTAACGAGCTGAGCGTATGTCTTTCCATCTTGTAGCTTTGTGTATCTGTTTGCTCTGTCCCTCTAACGCTTCCTGTACTGTCATCACCCCTCTGCGTCCGTACAGGTGCACGACATGTTCAACTGGTTGGCTGTGCTCGTGTTGTTGCCGCTAGAGGTCGCCTCTCGCTACCTGTACCACCTGACAGGTGCAATGGTCACGTTGATGAGCGCGGACGGGGAGAATCACGAGACTGAGATATTGACAGCAATCACCAACCCCTTCATCAAAATCATCGTGCAGGTCTGTCGTTTACTCATTTTCTGGTGTGATCCGACATGAGAGATGCAAGGGGAATAATCGCACGGGGTATGAGATCCAGGAGTAATCGGATGGGGCATAAGGTGCAAGGGGAGTAATCGGATGGGGCATAAGGTACAGGGGGAGTAATCGGATGGGGCATAAGGTGCAGGGGGAGTAATCGGATGGGGGATAAGGTACAGGGGGAGTAATCGGATGGGGCATAAGGTGCAGGGGGAGTAATCGCTAGGGGCATAAAATGCAGGGGGAATAATCGCACGTGGGCAGTTTTTTTTCTCCTCCTCTGTGTTCTTTCCTTCATTTTCCCTTTTTTTCTTTGTTCGTTTTTTTTGGGAAGGGGGTTGCGTAATCGTTCATGTTCTACACCTAAAACTGCTGGTGAGTTTCGTTCAGGGTGTGAAATTAGGCGAAGTTTATTGTGTCAGACAGCAAAAGTGATAGTAAATGGTCAGCTATAAATGTCACGGGATGAGGGAATTCAAACTAAACTAAGCCAGGATAGAAATACTGTCAAGCCAGTCGGGTTTCTACATTATACAGCGAAAACTACACCGCCGTAATAAAAAGTGTCTTGCAATCATATGCACAGACTGGCATTTAAACTGCATCTGTCCTAATACACCAATACGCCCCAATCCCGTTATTATCTGTGTGGTATTCTATCGTCTGGACACGAATGAATAAGCCCAGAATGAATAATATATAATGCATCACCAACAAATCAGGGCAAATATAGAAGCACCGTCGTATGGCACAAGTGTAACACAAGCTCGAGGTTACCGAGAGGCGCGTAGATTATTCCAGGGCTGCACTATTCCGGTATAATTATCCACCATCAGCAGGAGGGAGCTGTCAAGTTATTTTTGTCAAGGAAGGTGTCCATTTCTTTTTTCACTGACGTGTATCTGTTGTGGTGAAAAGGTTAACCGTGACGCCATCACAGAGATTGCTGTTGAGAAGAACATTACGTCATCCGACACGGTGCTGAAGCGCTGGTGCAACCGCCAGACCCTGGCAGTCAACCACACCACCGTTCACTACAACCCCATCGACATCAGGTTCGGCTCAACATAGGAGGGTTTTAATATCTGAACACCATGCCACCCTCACAGTTTAGTCTTGGCTAAACGAAAGCAGTGGTCACAGTCTGCACCAGAAATTTGCGCACATCTGTCAAGGCGGGATCAAATTGTCTGTGGTGACAGATTTTCATTGCGGTTTCTTTGAGTTGTAGTGGAAACATGACTGTCCCACGAAATCAAGGAGGAAAAAAGCTTTGTTGCAGAAGCTGGATGAGTTCTGTGGCACTGTTTTCGCCATGTGCGGGAGTTGGCAATTTTGCCAGTGAAGGTAACTAGTGACGCAGATCTTTAGTCCGCCACGGAGTGCAATCAGACCGTGACGTCACTGCCGGTATTCATGGGGGGATTCTGGCCTGTGTCACAACCAGCCTTTAGTCAATGTTGTATCTTCTGCTTGGCCACGCGCGTCACTGCATGTGCCTGTGTGTACTTGCTTGTACCTATATAATCCCTCCATCCGCGTGTGTATGTACGTGCGTTTGTGTGTATAACGCGTGCATGTGCATGTACGTATGTTTGTGTACCCGAGTCTGTGTGCATGTAATTGTACAATGTTTGTGTGCCCGAGTCTGTGCGTTATGTGTGCGTGTGCATGTAATTGTACTATGTTTGTGTGCCCGAGTCTGTGCGTTATGTGTGCGTGTGCATGTAATTGTACTATGTTTGTGTGCCCGAGTCTGTGCGTTATGTGTGCGTGTGCATG
>SMGT01002341.1:307946-361778 GCA_004794575.1 Lanistes nyassanus | reverse complement strand
CCACTTGAATTTAGTGACCCATGCTTTATGTTAGTTGGTATGTGAACCACTGTTGTGAAACAAGCGTAGTGTTTAGAGATCTAACTGATGTTTTAAGTAACAAAGACTATAAGTCTGTGCTTGCTGTTGTTTGAAATTTTCAGAAGCTGTTGTGGAGTTGAGTGCAGTGGAGGGGAAGTGTACAGTTGTGTACAGTGAAAACATTTCTGGCTGTTCAAGTGTGGATGAGTACTTTATGGGGGGACCCGACAGGTTCTACTTTTCAGAGGTAAGCTGAAAGGATTAGTTCTTTCTTCTTTGGTGTGTGTTTTGAGAGATGGATTTTCAGCTTTTGGTCAATTGTTAGTATTCCAAGTATATTACCTTTAAAGAAACGGTTTATGGTACCAACATGTTTCTCCATGCAGTAGAAGCAGAAATGCTGCAATCGAAAAATTGTGCATTTTAATGTTTTGTTCAACAGTGGACACTGCATAGAAAAAAAACCAGTTAATTTTCCAGAACTTTCTGCAGTATTTGGTTGTCACTGCTTCAATCTAAAGTGATTGTAGGTCATGGTGAAAACATCCAAAACATGTAAAAATCATAAAAAATTGAGTTTTTTCCATCATGAAATGTCCCCTTAAATCAGGAGGAGGAAAGAGTGAGTGGAGCTCATTCTAGGCATGACATTAAAATTTACATGAAGCATTTCATTCGGGCTATTTTGCCATGAGATCTTAGAATTTTATTGAGGTAATATAACTTCATTAACCATTGAAAATTTCAGTTGTTAGTCCTTGCTGACAAGACCAGCCCAGAGGAAAAACAAAAATTCTTGTTGGTGACTATTAATGTTCACCAATGTCACCGTGGATTTTAGGGATTAACTGCTGGGTTGTCTCGTTGCTGTTTTTCTATTGAGTCGGAAAGCATTCTTGGGTTTATGACCTCCATGCTTCTGTGGATGTTCTCAGGCATATGATGCTAACAGAAGAGAGTTTGAAGACCCTCCATCAGTGGCACAAGCCATGGGATCCAAAGGAAAGGTGAGTGACACAGGCAGTTTCCTGAAATGATCATTGGTCACTGCTGCTTGCACTTCAGGGAGGGAGGATAATGATGGGGGATCATAGATTTTACATGTGAAGTTGAAAGTGAAGACTAATTTATGATCAGTTCAGAATATGCCTGGGGGGGGGGGGGAGATGTGTTGTTGAAGGTTGGTTAATCTCATTGACTAAACCGGTGATCTGAGATCAGTTAGTGCACGTGCGAGGAGGGGGCCTAACCAGGGTTTGTCTACACAATTTTGTTTGGAAGGTGCAGTTTGGGATCACTAACTTGAGAATTTAGCACTCTGGGTTATGGTAGGTATTGGATAAGAAACTCCAGTGTAGTTTAGAAATTTGTATATTCCTATCAAGACTAAACTGTTGCCTAGCCCTAGGTTTGCAGCAGGCAGATGCCCAACGTTGATCCTTGTCAAACTGTTGGCCACAGGGCAAAGGGAAAGGCAAGGGGAAAGGGAAGTGCAGTACCGGCCCACAACGAGAGGCTGAACCCAGAGAAACAGTCCGCGTCAAGAAGTTGCGCACCTTGGATGTGTTTGCAGGATGTGGAGGTGCGTGTGTGGATGTGCCCACATTTTTATTATTTATTATTTATCTGTTTGTGTTGTCTCAAGAAGGAGCTATGCTACGAAATGTTGATGTTTTGTCTAAGTTTAGCTTGGCTAAGTTCTCTTATGTCTGTGTGTGTGTGTGTGTCTGTGTGTGTGTGCTTCAACGGAGAATGCGAGGGGGGTGAGGCATGGATTTTCTTTACAGCTACTACAACTAAGCACATGGGTGCAAGTGTTCATTCAGGGTAATGAAAATCTGTCTTTTCAAAATCAACTGAATTTTGGTCTGTGGTTTTTCTCCCCCCCCCCCCTTGTATTGATGGTAAAACATGGAAAAGGTCCAAGGAAAACGTGTGGCTTTTGCTGAACATCCAGAATTTTGTATTTGGGGGTGTGTGTGTGTTACTTTACAGAATCCACACCTGGTGGTCAGGTGCAAAGTTTGGGGGCACCTTTGGCCTGGCCCTCCTCACCAGACCAGCCAGTTTCATCTCTTTCAGTTCTGGGAGATGTAGGAGGTTTTTGGAGAAAAAAAAATGCAGGCTTGTACACTTGCTGCATTTTGGTTTATTTAAACTCGGTGACTGTTGGTTTACGCTGCAGGATTATCCGAGGGCTTTCACCAGGCAGGAATAGCTGAAACGTGCTGGGCCATTGAGAAAGAAGAGCCTGCAGCCCAAGCTTTCCGATTGAATAATCCAGGGTGTGTCGTCTTCACCGAGGACTGCAATGTGCTGCTCCGAAAGGCCATGAGTGTGAGTTCTTACCTCTTTTGGCTTCTGCTTCCGGCCTCAATAGATGTGGCAAGAGCAGCCAGCCCTGCTTTATCATGAGCTTGTTTTCCGATCTAATAGCTTTTCCAAAGCCTGCTCTAGTCCAGTCTTTCTGTGACTCCTGTCCTCCCAGCTGTAGATTATTGTATTTGCTATGTACTGTTTACATTATACTGTTATATTGAGTAAAACTAGTAAGTTTAATGACCAAAAATATCTTGCAGGTGTTACGGCATGTTGCCAGAAAACCAGCTTCTTCCCACAACCCACACCTTTTAAAGTTGTTTTCCATGTAAACCTATTTTGGATGGGGTAGTGGGTATTTTGGTTTGAGAGACCACACTTCACAGAGCAGTGCTTCAAACCTTAAACATTTTCAAAAATTTGCAAGTCTTTTGATGAGTTCAGCAACCCATGAATACAAGTGAACTGAAACTGATGTGTACGCAACTGGGTAATGTGTATGAGTTTATCTTTGTCTCTCTTTTGTTTAACAAAAAATTCTTTAGGGGGAGAAAACTGATTGTCTTGGCCAGAAGCTTCCTTTGAAGGGCGAAGTGGATTTTCTTTGTGGTGGCCCCCCTTGCCAGGGCTTCTCTGGCATGAACCGCTTCAACTACCGTGATTACTCCAAGTTTAAGGTCAGTGTCGTAGTTTCATTTGCGATTACAGCATGTATGAAGCTGTGTAGGAATCCACAGATCGCTTTAATTTAAGGATTCAACTTTGCATTTATTTATTTTGTGGCCAGAATTCCCTGATTGCATCCTACCTGAGTTACTGCGATTTTTACCGACCTCGTTTCTTCTTGCTGGAGAACGTCCGGAACTTTGTGTCCTTCAAACGATCCATGGTTCTGAAGCTGACACTGCGCTGCTTGATCCGCATGGGGTACCAGTGCACCTTTGGGGTGCTGCAGGCTGGGAGTTACGGTGTAGCACAGACACGAAGACGGTAAGATTTCTGCTCCTGTAACCGCTGACATTTGATTTATTGTGTCTGCTGTGGCTGTAGACTTCCTTACCAGGCAGTGTCAAGTAGCAACTGCCATGACCAGAGCAAGCAGGGGAAATGTGTGCACTGGGGAAACATCTTAACGCTAAGCTGCCGCAGGGCTCCTGGCTCAAGCCGTCCCTGCTGACGCGGCTTTGTAGCCTTTTTTTCAAACATTCATTAAAAAAAAACCCAAAACAATAGAAAAGTTATTTAAACTTGGTTGCAAACATCAAACAAAGAAATCTCATGTCTTACTGTGTTTCTTGGACCTTGTTCCGTAATTTATAAATCCTTTGATGGAAACACAACTGAAGTTGAAGTAATCAAAAAGTACGATACTGTTTACACCACGTGCTCGCTCGTTTTTCTCTTCGTAATCACTCACTTGGGTCTTTCAGGCACAAATACTCTTGTCTGCGTCCACATTTGAAGAGTAAATCTAGCATTTCTCAAGTGACAGGGCACGTGTGGATACACACTTCACAGCCATTTTTCATTTGCTTGGAATTGTGGTCAAAAACCGGTACAAGGATCATACAGAATAAGGGAAGCAACTCATGAAGAAATGATTCAGCTTTCGAATATAAGAGTTCGCTACCTTCAGCGATTAGCCATTCCCCGCAAATAAATGGTCAAAACTCATAACGCGACTGGCGCCTGTGCCTGTCATTTGGCATAGAGCGCTGTGCATGCTGTGGCAGGTTTGTGCGGCTAGTGGCATTTTTGAGTTAACAAACAACCCACAGGGGGCACTGCAGCCTGTTATTCAATCTGCAGATAGGAAAATGGTGTTACTCTGCTCAAGGGCAGTGCAAGTGTATTTAGTTTAAGCCATTTTAAAGAACCCTTCCCTTTTTTTCGTGGGGACACAGCAGACATCAGTTAGGCCATACTCTCTCTCTTTGTGTGTGTATTTTTTTTTTTAATAAAGAGCTCTGCCTTTCTGCATAGAGTATATTTTGTTCAGAAACATGCTGTAAGGCTGCTGCTGTTCTGTACAGGGCCATTATTCTAGCTGCAGCTCCCGGAGAAAAGCTGCCAGTCTACCCGGAGCCTCTGCACACATTTGCACCACGTGCCATGCAGACCTCTGTGATAGTGGACAACAAGAAGGTGAGGTTATAAATCTTTGCCACACTTCACTTTTGTAATCACACTTACTTTTGTCATCAACTTTGATTTTTGTCATCAAGTTCACTGTGGCACTAGAAACAAGGAGTGGGGAGTGGCAGTAGGGAGGCATGCACACGAAGACACAAATGCTTAAAGCTGTTGAAAGAAGAGATGGAAGTTGTTCAGTGTTATAACCAAATTTGAAGGTTCAAGTCTTGTAAATTCTTATTGTATTTGGTCCATCAGACAGCATCTGTGTTCACCCTGTAGTCTGGAAGCTGACAATGCAGCTGAATTTTTATATATAATGTAGAGGAACCAAATGCATGCATGCCTGTTTTAGACTGGTTGCAAGGTACACTGTGTGCTGCAATCTTACCAGGTGGAGACACAGCGTAGGTAATTTTACTTGGAAAAGTTTCATTTTTGTCAAAAAAATTGATGACATGAAGTAAGAGAAGGCCGGTAAGTAAATGACAGTATAAACCAAACAAATACAATCTTCTGCATGAAGGCTATACAGAATTTTCACTCTTGCATTTAGAAGTAGCCTTTAGCAGTGACTAAAAATGTTCCATCCTGATTGTCTGCATTCAGTTCAATTGCATCCATCGTGTGGGCCCAGCGCCTTACCGCACCATCACAGTTTGGGACACCATGAGCGATCTTCCGGAGGTGAAGAATGGTGCCCGAACCCAAGAAATACCCTATGGTGGTGATGCACAATCTCACTTCCAGAGGCTGGTAAGCATGAAGGGTGTCATTTGAAGGGTATTTCTGAATTTTAGACAGGTGTCCTTTAGTGATTCTTGTCATTTAGCAAAGTGGAAAGATGCTTAGGATGGTATTTCCATACATAAGATTTATTTTAGAGGAGCAAGATGTTTGGTTGTTTGCCCTTCTTCCCAGGAAAATATATTTGCTGATGACTTCAGAAGCAAATATTTTGGTCTTAAGATGGACGAGCTTGGTCAGAAAGGGAGGTTCAGGTTCGTCACATCCCAGTGATGCTAAAAATTGAAAATACTGAGATTTTTTTCTTCTTCCCTCAGATACGAGGGACCCAGCTTCAGCCTCTTCTTCGTGACCACATCTGCAAAGAGATGAGCCCCTTAGTTGCCGCACGCATGAGTTACATACCCCTGGCCCCAGGCTCCGACTGGCGAGATCTGCCCAACATCGTCGTACGACTTTCAGATGGCACCAAGACACAGAAGCTGTGAGTGGATTATTTTGTGCTCACTGTGGTTGAGAGATGCCTCAGCTTGTTGTGATGTCTTTTTAGCACCAAACCAGCTAATCCTAGTGTGATGGGGCGTGGGTATTCAACTGATATATTTAGATAGCTTCACAAATCGCAAACACTTGAATCGTGAAGAGGTATTGTGTTTTCCGTTGCACAGAAGTAAAACAGGAGAAAGTAGTGCTTTTATTTAAAATGAAAAAAAAAGCTGCAGAAGAGAAATGTGTGCATTTTTCGTGTGACTTTTGTGTTCTGATATGGGAATGTCCTTGATTTAATTGTTCTGAAAATATAACATGGTAGTCAAGGTTTCCAATGAGGTCTGGGTTTGTTACTGCAGGGCTTATAACTACCATGACAAGGTCAACGGCCCTGGCAGCAAGGGTCAGATGCGTGGGGTGTGTAGCTGTGCCACGGGCAAGCCTTGTGACCCAACAGATCGTCAGTTCAACACTCTCATTCCTTGGTGTCTGCCCCACACCAGCAACCGCCACAATAACTGGTCTGGTCTTTATGGCCGCCTGGAATGGGATGGTTTCTTTTCAACTACCGTCACCAATCCTGAGCCTATGGGCAAACAGGTCAGTTAGGAATGGTGAATGGGGACATTTGAAGATTCTCCTGTCATCCCATACCCATAAAGTTGATGCATAAAGCCACAGAACTTTCTATACCAAGAAATGTAGAAAGGTTTGTAGTATGCAGGTGTGCACACACACACACACACAACGATACATCTGCTAGCAAAAGAAGAAAGATTAAAGAACTGCACCTCTTGGAAGCTTCAGAACAACTCCATTGTCTTGCATCTGCATCTTACACACACGTGCACACTTACACACACATTATGCATGTCAGTGATGGAAGAAATATTCAATGTGCACAGATTTCAAGCTTCAAAAATAAGATTCTTGTGTCTTTTGTTGAAGGGCCGTGTTCTTCACCCAGAGCAACACCGTGTGGTCAGTGTAAGGGAGTGCGCTCGTTCACAGGGTTTCCCCGACACATACCGATTCTTTGGCAACATCCTGGACAAGCATCGACAGGTAAAATCTCATCTTTAGCTTGAAACTTCTTTACTTTGGAGTGATCATTTCATCACATTTTTCACGAGAAATGAGGCTACATCGTAAAGATGGGGTATGCTGTGAAATATTTAAATACATAGCTGTCGTTAAGTTTTGTATGGGAAGTCTTGTTTGCAGTTAGCATGTACTAGCAGATTTCTTTGCCGAGAGTTGGAAATATCCATCATAAAAAGCTAAGCATCACATTTGCCAGAGATTTAGCTGTACTTTATTTTTGCAATTTAGATGGCTTGAAAACCCATTAGCATGTCAGTTTTACATCCCTTTACCCTGTAAGCCTGCTGTGTCCAGTTGTCAAGCAAACAGTGTGTGGGAAGATGTGCATATGCATGCAAAAAAAAAAAAGTGGAAGTGGCAGATGACAAACACCAGTGTGCTTACAAACGCTTAAGGAGTGACTGTACTTTTGAGCAGTATTTGCAAGATAATGGACTGATACTATATTGATCTAATGCTGTTTAAATTAGTGGCTGTGATATTCTATTTGCAGGTTGGTAATGCTGTACCACCTCCAATGGCCAAGTCCATTGGGCTGGAGATCCAGAAATCCCTCGTGTGGAAATTGCAAGAGAGCAGCGGAAAGTTGGAAAATGTCACGACCAAGGCAAACACAATGGAGGTTGATGGTGATGAAAAGGAAAAGACTCCAAAAAGGACGATTGAATCGCCAGTGAAATTTGGAGGATCTTCAGCAATCTAAGGAGAATGTGGGTGCGTGTGTGTGGGTGTGGATTTGCTTGCGTGCGTGCGTGTTCGTGCATGAGAGAGAGTTAATAAGCCCGCAGCCATCTTCAATCAAAGACGTGACTCTGGAACAGTCCTACCATATCTGTACCAGAAGGATAAAGAACAGTTTGCTGTGAGTGGATTAATGGAGGTGTCGGTGGCTAGACAGGTAGAGCAGAGGGGAAGCAGCTTCAGATTGACGAGTTTCGGACTTAGCTAATGCTGGTCTTGCTGGCTGTTGGAGTGTCTGGGATTGTAGCATGGAAGGCTTGCAGCTTTACTAGATAAACTCTGTCTTCGCCTTTTTCTGATTAAGTGCAATCACAGTTTTGTGTTCACTGAATGGGCAGCAGAAGTATCTGGGGAGTTTTTACTTGAACACACTTGGTTGCTTGCAGTGGGAAAAAGTTATCGTACAGGGCAAGCACAGGGGCAAGGTTGCAAATTTTAGCAAGCAGTGGTAAAAGCCAATCAGGATCTCCGACATAAGAGCCAGTCAGGATCTCCGACATAAGAGCTACTGCCTTTCATTGCTTGCTTCAAGTTTAGGCAGCAGAGGCCTTCAGTTCTTTAGGAATGGGATGGCTTTTTTTTTTTAAATCAAGTCTGTTAGACTTGCACAATGCCTTCCCAGTGCTGGTCCACACAAGCACATTCCCTATGTTTTCAGTGGGATTCCCCTCCCCTTCTAGCTATTGTACAGGAGATGCTGAGAGCACCGCTTGTTCTCTGGCTTTTGTCCAAGTACTTGTCTTTCCCTTACCCTGACATGAGCACACAATCTATTTTTCAAACAGTAATTTGCATGGATGCAGCCATCTGCTTGTACACTTGATTTTTAGACTACAGGTGTGAAAGTTTGTCCCTGTGACCATGATTGGAGGATGCACTCACTGCCATTTTTACACAGCGTGAATTTTTGATCCCCAAATTCTTATCTTTTATATTTTTTGATCTTGAAAATGGTGCTCATAAGTAAAACAAAATAAGGGCAGCATAAGTTTTTTGTGAATAGAAATTATATCCATATATATGTTGCAGATGCATGGTCCAAGTTTTACATATACTGTAGTGTGTTGTAAAAAGTTTGTGGTTTTTAACCTGCATGCTATTGCTATTTCAAGGCTAAAATATGGTTTGCTTGTGAAGCATGCTGCCTATGTTTGGCTCAGCTTGCTAGCATTTCTGATTTTAGTGTGTTTTTGGTGATCAGAAATATGGAAAATTTTGGAGAATACCAGTGTAAAGAGACTTTCATCCAGCAGTGTGATGTAATTTTTAATGCAGAACGGATTATTTTTGTATTTCGAGTAGTTATCGCAACTTCCCTGCATGTGTGTGTTGAGGAATGGGAGAATACCAGTGTAAAGAGACTTTCATCCAGCAGTGTGATGTAATTTTTAATGCAGAACAGATTATTTTTGTATTTCGAGTAGTTATCGCAACTTCCCTGCATGTGTGTGTTGAGGAATGGGAGAATACCAGTGTAAAGAGACTTTCATCCAGCAGTGTGATGTAATTTTTAATGCAGAACGGATTATTTTTGTATTTTGAGTAGTTATCGCAACTTCCCTGCATGTGTGTGTTGAGGAATGGGATTCTTGACAAAAGGGGAAGGATGCAAGGTGTGGGGAGGCATGTACTACACTTTGATATTAGTCGTGGTCAGCCTTTGTACATGACTAAAGGTTTTGGGTTGCCAGTATCAGACAGCTTCCCTCCTTCCTGTTGTTAAAATATTCATAGTTCCAGCTATAAATTTTAACTGTATTGAAATTAAAATGCATTGACATGTCTTTACCTCGTCAAGATGCAAGAGTTGCGACCCCTCACACAAATTGGTAATTCTTCAGTGTGTATAAAGTTTACATTTATTGAAATAGTGTAATAAATCTTCCTTTTATGTGGCTGCTTCTCTTGTCATGTTACAAGGATGCAAGAATCGTCCTCTCCCCCCCCCCCCCCCCCCCGGCACTTTGCACATGCACAGATTTCTAATTTTATATGCCAGCTCATGAATCTTGCAAATCCTTGAACTGACAATCCAGAAATGATGCAGCTTGCCAGCAGCTGAGAAAGTACATATCAACTGACATCCATCAGCTGGCATCAGGATCTCGTAAACGGCCACCAATCTTGTGATACGATTTTAAGGATTCTGAATAAAATTGAAGCCACAGATGACAACAATGAAAAAATGACAGAAACTTCATTTGCACATTATTGAAACAAATGTTAAAACAGTTTCTTAGTTTGCCACTCCTTCAAAATTTGACAGAAGCATTGTGAGCAAGAAGACATAAACATCGGTAAACTGACAATTTGCTATGGTGCAATATTTGTCAGAACATCTAGTATTTAGTGCTTTCGGACTATTGTTCACACTTCGTTGCCAAAGGTCATCTACTGAGACTGCTGTTTCATTTTCAGCAGAAATCTAGCATTGATTGATGTTCCTCTGTATTTGCCTGCACTAATTGCAGTGGATGGCTGAGTGTTGCTTACTGTCCCACTGCAAATGAGATGCGTATCAGGACAGTGTTGCTTTGCCACAATGGGTTTCCAGTCTGCACGTGTGGCTGTGGTGGGCAACTGCATGCTTGATGACCCTAGTGGACGTCTGGACGAGGCATGGTTTGGAGTTGTGGCTTTCTTAATATATGGTTATTGAGTGCTGCATGACTTAAAATGGTGTGTCTGACCTCCCAGGCATGTCTGGCCAATGAAATGTTAAGTTCAGGCTCAGATCCATCTTGGATGGAATGTCTCTAAAACTGTACTGTATACCCCTCACTAGCCGGGACAATACAGCATCAAAAAATAACGTTAACAATCACAAAAGACAAAACGCAAAAATACAAATGAAAAAACAAAATAGCAGCATGCAAAACATGCGCGGGGCAAGGCAAAGCCAATAATCAGCACAATACCAAGACAACACAGAACACAATAGGCAGGTGTGACAGCTTTTTGGCTGGTTCGTAATCCACCAAGCTGCTGTCTGACAGTCTATGTGTGCTCACAAGCGATGGGGTGGGTAGGGAGAGGAAAAACTAAACCAGGAGGGCTGGGTCCCAGACACTCTATGGGGATCCCCACAGCCGAACTCCTACATGGAGGTGCCGAAACACAAGCTCCTGTTCGGCAGGCATTAACCGCACCCCTCGACAATGCGAGAACCTCCGACCCTGAGGAACCACCGCCTCAGTACCTAGAAAGTGTGGCATCGCTTAGAACTGGGAGGGGTGAGGCCAGTGGGGCTGCCTGGATAGTTTTAGCAGACTAGTGTAGGGATGTCGGTTGTTCAAATCCAGGAGTCATCAAGGATAATCTCCTGGAGTTTAATTAGCATTGTACAGACTCGACTTGGCCTTTACCCCATACAATAAACTGCCTGTCCACGCTGGCCATCTTGCAGCAGCTATGTCTGGTGGTTCTTTCCGTGCACAGCCTAGTAATAGGACCCCATAACCCTCCCCTACCCCCCAAAGAGTTTGAAAGCACTGTCACTCTAAAATTACTGTCAAAGACCCTGCACTATCACACTGGCCTGGAATTGTAGCATGGGCGATCTGATGGATGAATTTCCGTGATGGCTCAGCAATAATTGACATTTTTCTGTTCTCCAGCTGCATTGCTGAACTGTTGCATTTCTGGGAGGGATGTGGGGAAGAGGTGAGGTGAGAGTTGTTGGGCGAGTGAAATGTGGAGTCAGGCACGTAGAATTTCTGGCCGTGTTTAGCCCTTCTTATGCAACACAACTGCAAGCTTCTATGCACAACCCTCTTATATCCTTCTATGACCAACTCTAAACTTTCTCATGGCGTGAAATGGTAAAGGTTTGAGCCCAGATAAAGGTTCATCAAGACAATGGTCGTAAGATAGCCATTATCAGAAAACAAAGTTGTGTTCATGATAAGCCACATGCTGTTGAAGATAGGCTTCAGGTGTACTAGTGAAAGAGCTAAACAATCTTGGTGTACAAGTCAATGTTCAAGAACCTGATCAGTATCCCATCCCACCAGTGCTTTGTGAATGACATCCTAATCTCATGACGCCAGTGACGGCAAGTCTAAACACCCCTTTGAGATGATCAGTCATGACATTACCACAACTGAATTTAAAGAGAAGTCCTATCTGCAATGACGGAAGAGTACAGCCCCCACCACCATGTTTCTCTTTCTGCAAACACACTCTTCAAGCCCATCCAGCCAACACTGAAACATTTTCCATTATCATTCTGCAGTTCGTCAGTTTTTCAGATTGTCTGCAGTTAGTGTTTCTGATTATTTGTCTGCAGTTTGTCAGACCCTAAGAATCACACCAACTCAAGAGGGCAACTTTTGTAAAATGTCCAGATGCATTTAATTGTGGGAAGAAAAAATTTCAAGAATGTTATTTTAACATAAACAGCTCTGCCAGGCAATGCCCATCTCATTCTTCATGAGTGTCCTTCCCCTATCCATCCTCACCTCTTCTCTCTTTTGAGTTACCAGCGAGCAGGAGGCTGTCCTTAGATGAGCCTTGGAGCCTGGTCCTGTTACCATTCTCAAGATGACAAACTCACACCCACAGTTGTCATTCAAAGAGTCAAACAAGTCATGCAGAAAATTCTGAAGGAATATTTTTCACCTAAAATGCATTGAAATTCATGTCTCAAGGGTAGGCTGAAACCACAACGTCTTTTTCTTTAAAAAATAAAACAAACTTGTGTTGTTGACTAGCCTTGTGCTGGCAATCCCAATTTACATACTATGGCTTAACAAATGTGTTCAAGGCAGCAAAATAAAATACATTATTCTGGTCAGCGAAAGAGATGGTCTTAAAAGTTAAAATGAAAGGCATTTAGCTCAAAGTTAATACCCAACATTCTTGTACACCCCATGCACACGTGGATACACACCAGCCTGATTCAATGGCCTTAAGAATCACAAAATTATCTCCCACATAGCTGTAACCAAAGAAATAACTCTTTTTCATTAACAGAATTGCCTCCAAACAATTAAATTCCAATTCCATCAATAGCATGGCAGCATCCCCATATACTTTAGATATCCACAGATTACATTCCAAGTAATTCAAAAGCAATCATCGCCTTCACAAGAGAGCACAATGTGTGATGACAGGTTTGAAGATGTTTTGGGGATCACATTAACTCCACGAAAAGGAGCCTAACACTAAAAGCAAATGCGGCACACAAAACTGTGTTCTAATCTGCCAAAGATACAGCTGACTTCGTGAACTTCGGAAATTGCGAAGTGAAAAATGAATGGAGCTTAACACTTCACTGGTCGTGCTCTGTGAAGTCCACAGCTCACTCGTGATGTGTCTGCAGCACACCCTGATTGGATGGAGATTGATGCTCTTTTATGAGGTGAGGAATTCTGAGCAACACAACTTGCTGGCCTCTATATCACCTAGAAACTTTCTGCAGCATATTCTACTGCAAAAGCTCCTAAGACAACATCGTGAAGTGAGCTGGACACTTCATTTACTTTGGCAGATTAGAACACAGTTTAAGAGAAGGCAGTGCGCGTAATAATATCATCACCCACGACCATTCTCACCTTGTCTTAACAAAAACAGCCTCTAAACAGGTTCTAGGAAAACAGTAATCTTCCTCTTCCCTCCATGCTGACTTTTCTTTAGAATACATGCTGTTCTTTCTTGGTATGTTGTCCCAGTCTCACGAACCGATCACCTTCTGAAGCTCAGAAATCCATTTTACATTTGTTTCCCAGCATCAGGAGGGAAGGCAGTGCAGTGCAAAGCATTACCCACAGAACACATGAATGATCACTGAAACAGGAATTCTCCTGGAACCACTTGATTCACAAAGGCTGTCATCACCATGTTGAGTCAAAACATTATGCATAAGATTCAGGGCTTCATTTCTATTCTCCACACTTTCCCATACCCAGACCTACTGACTGCAGGCTTCTGTGCTAGTGTATAGAAGTCACACAACACAAAATCAACATTCCTTTCCCTTTCAGAAAAAAACGAAGAAACACAAATATCCCAAATTTATGCAGAGTACTTACATATTTTTAAATACACGAATATCCACACAAACATGTTTGTACAGCCTAACTTCTCCAATGCCAGATTTCCTGCATCAAGTCCATCAGAAATTAAATGTATTAGCACATTACATATGCACTGCACACAACCAAATCATGGACAGGAAATCAGTATGGCGTCTTTCAGCGAATAAATAGTGCCTCTAAAATGCCATGTGCAGCACATTACACTTGTAAATACACCAATACTATCTCTAAGCGATCTCCTCAGAGGATGGGCTGTGGGAAATCAGCAACAAACTAGCAGACCTTAAAACTTTCTTTCGCTGGCATCCTTCTTGCCTGGCAATGGAATGTCAGACCGACTGTGGCCAAAAGGGCCGGTTAAAGTGTGAACATAGTGCGGACAGATTACACATCATGAAGTCCGTGCGAAAAGAACAGGTGGAATAACAAGGTTTCATCGTGCTGATCACAGTTCTGTTGCTCTGTCCACCACTTTCTGTCCATGTGCAATGCCACCACGTTACACAGTCGTTAAATCACAGTTTTAAGAAAAATTAAGGAAATGTTGATCTGGAGTCTTAAGAAACACAGTTCTTTGACTACAAGCCCATAAATAAAACAATGTCACTTCTGTTCACCAAGCTGCTATTCACCCCAAGTCAAGTGCCATTGTCAGCCACTAGAAATGAGAATTATAGTAAACACACATATCTTTTCCCCCTAAAATAAATGGCCAGGGGGCTACTGGTGACATGGCAGCAGGAAACTACTGTACAGTGGTCAACACCTAGAAAACTGTTTGCTTGGTCAAGCTGAGTTCCATGGTGTTCGCAACATATTTTCCCAGTGCCAGAAAGGAACGAACTTGCAGATTCAAAACATACACAAGCCCTTGTTTCTTTGCACGAGATTTCACTCCATTCACGGGTCCCTGCACACAGTGACTGTAGAGTTGCGTTCACAGCAACCCTGTGCACGGTAACAAATAAAGCAGCTGAAAGTCAGTTCTTCCCCCCCACTACCCCACTTCCCACCCAAACCAACGTGGACTTTTTGACAAAAATGGCGAGCACTCAACAAAAAAGCTGCGCTTTGCAGCTAGGGTAAGTTCCCACAATGAACTTGGCCTGCTATTTGTTGGCGTCTGCTTGAATCTGCTTGTATCTTCAGTCCTTGGGGTCCTTCTTAGTGTTAGCCACTTCCCGAATGGACGTGAGGGTCTTGTGGAACCAGGTGTTTTTGGAGGCCTGGATCTCAGACAAGGCTGTGCTGAGCTGATGGGTGAGATCCTGGGTCTTGCACTCAGATTCCACCAGTGCCAGCTTCGTCTGAGCCAGCTCCAACTCCAGCTCTCGCACCTGGAACCAGAGGATGAAATAAATGGCAGCTATACATCACTTAGGTATGTTTGTTGTTTAACGCCAACAATGAAAGGCATCTCATGAAAAAAGGTGGATTGGAAGCAACAGGCATATAGGCCTGTTAGGATCGTTAGTTGCTTAATGTCAACAATGAAAGTAGTTTCATGAAGAAAGGTAGGTGACAGTAGTGCTTGGTGTTTGTTGCTTAACGTCCCGCCGCTAACTAGGTGCATATCAGGACGGTATTGCTTGAGACAAGTTAATGTGCTGCCACATGTGGGACTGCTGTCACATCACAGGCTACAGTCCCACCCAGTCACATTACATTGATGCTAGGCCAACCAGTCCTAGTACTGTTCCCTGGCAGTGCAGCTACTAGATTGTCAATTTTTAAGTCTTAGGTATGACTCAGTTGGGGTGCAAACCTCCTGTCTCACAAGTGTACACCTTAATTGTTAGGCAGTTAAGGTAGGAGACAGGATAGTGATGATGGATCTTGGGGGTAAGAGGATGGGGCAGCCTGGTAAACAGGTGCTACAACCATAAAATGTACATGAGATGGACACAGGATCCCAACCTACGACCACAAAAAACAAAAAACACCACCACTGAGCTGAGGGCCATCACATGTTCGGAATCAAGCTTGTAACATCTCAAGCATGAGGTCTGGGCAAATACAACTGGAGATATTACAAAACTTGAGCAACAGTCACAACATAAATGTTGAGAAAAAGTAGCAATACAGCAAATGGATGCTAAAGACATCACTGTCTTAGGGAGCCCAGCCCAGCCCAGAATCACGGCAATGGTGTTACCTGTCTTTTCAGCAAGGTGATGTCTGCATTCTCGTCCAACTCATTGTTCCTGGCATCAGGCAACTTGATCTTGCCGTCTCCGTCCAGCAGCTTGGAGCATGCCTCGCAGTTCTTGATCTGGCACTAGGACATAGCCACAAAGTCACAGGCATCAGAAAGGAACGAGGGACTAAAGCCGTGTCCCTGAACACACCCAAACTCAGATGGCAGCAAAAACTGATTTAGGAGAATAACTTTCCCATCTTAAATAGGATACCTGGGTCCATATAGGACAGAGACAAATAATAAACTTTGCAGCTTAGTTATTTTTGGCCACCAGTTTTTGCTCCTAATCTTCTGCACTCATGATTAAGCTTTTTCAGTCACATCTTGAAATTTGTTATTTTAAAATTATGCAACATTGAAATTTTAAGATCCCTCATGTTGTGCTGACATCTTCAGTATCCCATGTATACACAGCCCCACCACACAGGTATGGAAAGTCACTCTCATAAGCTCAGTCAACCATGACTGCCTGGTTGTCTTCTACTGCAACCATTTCCCTTGCATAGTCACCTCACATCCCTCACGCCCGTGTCCACGTGCTATGAGAGTTTTTAAATCAACACTGCTTTTCCTGAATACACCGCATGTGCAAACATTTAACTTCTGCTTCTGCTATCCACTACATCACGTTCCCCAACAGAATCCATCTCAAGTGACCATACCTTCCACCCATGATGAGTTACTACTCCGCCAAATAAGTGGTGCCTCACTGTCATCTATCTTGGTATATGGAAGTGGGTTTTCTTCCCTTTCACGGTGCTTAGAGCAGCAATTCTTGGAAATGTCACAGCTCATGCACGCATAATCTCTTAGCATCTTGAAATGTAATAGCTGAAGATGGTCCCTATAAAACTAACCCAGCATAGGGATGAATTTAATGGATGTATGCACTCACAAAGCTTTTCAAGATTTAATGTTCACCTCATTCACAGCCACAAGAATGTCCACTCACCTTTATTCTCATCAGTTCCTCCCTGGCTGCCTTCTGCTGCATCTCAAGCCGCTCGCTCAGCTGGGAGCAAATCTGTTGCAGAGAACAGACCACATACAACCCAACACACTGTGGCACAGGAAACCCATGAGAAACCCATTATATATCGTTGCAGAGAATGGGTTACAAACCGCAACACACTGTTGCAGAGAAGCGCCCGCATGAAGTTACTAATCTGTCACAGAGAAGGGCCCATGCGAAGCCATTACCCTGTCACAGAGAAAGGCCCACATGTAGCCATTACTCTTTCACAGAGAAAGACCCACATGTAGCCATTACTCTTTCACAGAGACAGGCCCACATGTAGCCATTACTCTTTCACAGAGACAGGCCCACATGCAACCAAACACACTGTCAGAGAAAAAAAGGCCCACATGGAACCCATCACAGCAGACAACAAAGAGTTTAGGCACAGACAGCCCAAATATGACTGGTTTGCAATTCACAATATTCTAAATTAACAACAGAGGAGCTGAACCAAGCTATAAATGACAGTCAACATGAAGTGCTTAACCTACCTGCTTGTAGTCAGAGATGATGGCAGTGTTTCGCGAGTTCTCCTGCTCAGCACGTTCTAACTCTCGCCTGCACATCTCCTTCAGCTGCAAATCAACAAGAAACATATTTCAAAAATGGCAAATGCTGTGACAATGTCTACATTACTACTGCACAGCAGAACAAACTCCTGCAAACAGGTTTTTGTTGCTTTTATGAGTAGGAAGCATACATACATTAGCATAGGAGGGAAGATGATGATGAACAAATGTTATTAAGCAACAGAAACCATCAGTGACTAACAGTGTGCATGGTTTTCTGTGTGGATGCTTGGAGTCGTACATGAACAGAGAGAACATGCAGCACAGCTAATGGCATAAATTCTGGGGAATAAGATCTACAGAAGTCCGCTCTCTGCCAGCCAAGTCTTTCCAAACACTGAAACACATCATCAATTTAAAGGCAAAACTGACAGCACATGCACACAACACTCATGACACAAGAATCTATGTCAATGCCAGCATCAAACACTCATCACCCACTGACATCAAGCAAACCTTAGATGTGACCTTGCAAAAATCTGTGGGCCAACTAGCTTAAACCGATATCTCATTAACCAGCAACACCATGAGAATGTTGGAAGTGATATGACAGAAAAAAATCCTGACCTAGCTGTAGCCAATAATTCATCATCCACTGACATCACATGAATGACGGACACGAACTGTCAACACTTCCTGTGACAACCAACCTGAGCCGATTCTACCTCCAGGCGCTTCTTCTCTTCCTCGGTCTCCTTGAGGGTTTTCTTGGTCTGGGTCAGGTCCTTGTCCAGCAACTCACACCGGTCATGTGCCTGAGGCGAGACAACTATCGCATCAGTAGGTGCAAAATAAAAATTCCTCAATTACATTTGAGTTTCTTTAGAAAAACTTACCATGACCCAGAGTGCCAAATTCTCAAGTTAGTGAACCCAAACTGCACCTTCCAAACAAAAATTTTGTATACAAACCCTGGTAAGGTCCCCCTCCACATATGCGCATGCCCATACAATCTACTCACTCAATTCAAGCTGATTTTCTCTGTGACAGGACAGGAGTGCGATCACAATCCCCAGCAGAATGCACAAGTCGGAGGCACGAGGCTTGTGAACTGGTGCGGAAACTGCAGGGGTGTGTCGGAGTGACCCACACCAGGAAGTAGGAGGCACTTTCGGTGGGTGACCAGAGGTGAGCAGCGCATCCGCCCACACCCTGTCTGAGCTGGTGGAAGCAGAACGGGAAGTTTTATGCTTGGGAGCAGAGAAACATGCACTCCAACACCCCCTCCGTTACATCCAACTGTCTCACCAGAAAGACGTCTGACACACGCATCCTTGACCACTTCCGCTGCTCTCAGAATGGAAGTGGTGTCCTGGGACAGCAGAAGCGTCCATGCTGAGGGAGACGGCGTCAACGACTGCCAACGACACAGCTGGTGCAGATCAGAGAATGCCTTGCCGAGGGGTGGAACGTGATACACGAAGGCAAAACGTCTGACCCCAGCATCACAAAACCCAGGGAACGGGGGTTTTTTTTTTTTTGTTGAAGACTGTCTGGGCTAACCACAGAAACCAGCAAGTGATGTGCCCAGGTGGAAGAGGAAGGACACACAGAGACAGACGAAGGTCCACACCCCAAGTAGCGGAACCAGCAGAGCAACAACGTCAGCGGAAGTCTTGGTGCACGGTGCGGTTTGGGTTTGCTCACTTGAGAATTTAGCACTCTGGGTCATAGTACAGTATTGTGACAAGAAAAATGTGATTCTTTCTTTGGGATTTGATAAAGGTAGGTATTGCCACCTCATAATGAACTGGGTAGCAGCCAGCCCTTTGGAAAAATAGATTTCTGAATACTTTTATTTGCAAAGCCAGGTAAGTGTAGACCACCAAGATATGAGACAAGACAAACCACAGACAGACTTGAACCTGCCACAAAGTCAGGGTCAACCAAGACTGACAGACAGGTCACAAGGATCAGAAAATGCATGGTTACAAAATATACAGTTTCTGATGGAAAAGAAGAAATAGTTGTGCACAAGCATGGGATCAAGAAAATAATAGCATCAATCCTCCATAAAAGCCAAAACAAAGATAACAGCTACCTCACTACCTCTGTGCCTGTTCTCCTTCCCCAATTTCCTATTCTCTCACTTTCTGTAACTGGAATATAAACTCACAATGTCCAGTTCGCTGCGTAGAAGCAACTTGCTCTCCACCAGCTCATGTGCCAAGTCATCATTTTCTTGTTCCAGTCGCATGTTGTTTTCCAGCAGTCGCTTGTTCTCCCTCTGGCAACAACAGCCACTTTTAGCTTCAGGTCATGAGCCATGTTCTTTAGGTAAATACAATAATAACACAACACAAAAACATCATGCAAGAGATACTGTGTAAACGTCAGAGGTCTAGCAACACCAGAGTCAGCAAAGACATACAGAACAGACACAGGAAACTCACATCATAACGCTCAATGGGATCCTCCTGCTGCATGGCCTGTTCCTTCAGTGCCGCATATTCTTTTTCATATTTCTTGATTTTCTTCCCAGTCACCTGAAAATACAAATCCGAGAACATAAACATCTGAGAACATAAACACCTCTAAATACAGATTTGAGAACATGAACATTTGATGCCAGTCAACACAGAGCTGACCAGGCATCTAATACTCGAAGCCAAAGAATTATACCCTCCATCCCATTTTAATCTGTCACTAGGTCTATCATGAAGATGTCTCAATAATAATCGAACCTGCAATCTGTAATAAACGCCTCTCACATTTTTCTAGATACAAACAAATTCCAGGAGTAGACAATGCTCAGTTCCCACCAGCTGATCCCTTTGCTGACTTCAGCAGCACCCACCTGATCACTAAATAGCTTATATTAGAGTGAATGACTGCTACTTGGAGTGGTGAAGGATAGGAAAACAGCTGAACTGAACCAAGTGAAGGCACAAAACAGACAGTTGACATTTCGGAGCATTACTCCTTCATCAGAACAATGAACAAAAAGTAAACACACAAAAAAACTAAAAACAAACAATAAGAGAATTATACACAAACACTTATCTGATGCACATGGCTCATTAAAGCTAAAAAGCTTGTTTTTGAAACTCAGTAACAAATAATGTTAAGTCTGCAGTGCAATGGCTTTACTGCTAACATATTTCATACT
Organism: Lanistes nyassanus; assembly: GCA_004794575.1. NCBI lineage: Eukaryota > Metazoa > Mollusca > Gastropoda > Architaenioglossa > Ampullariidae > Lanistes > Lanistes nyassanus. The sequence goes on along the minus strand of SMGT01002341.1, from coordinate 341,290 downwards.
TGTATTTTTTTACTAGTAAACTATTTCATTATGTGAGAAGATTTTTTTCAAATCCATGCCTCATGAGCTATTTTCCACACATCATAACCATAATAAATTTTACTACAAGGCAAAAAGAAACAGAATCAGTTTTAAACCACAAGGCAGTGGGACAAGCCGCCTCTCTTTTGTGCATTCTGTAACAAATAAAGGAAATAGAAACAAAATGTTTGTCATTTAGAGAAACAGACCAAGCTTCTGATCCCAAACCCACCTTCAGGGCAATCGCCGTCTGCATGAGTTCAATAGCAGCTTCCTCAGTCCGAAAACGTTTGGGCAGGTGGACACGAAAATACTTCAGCACACCTTCAAAATCATGTGACAGTAGATCTTTGCGAGACAGCTGCAAGAGCAAGTTAACAATGTCTCAAAATTTATGTCTAGAAGCTTCATAACAAAGTTTAAACTTTATTTGAAAACACATTTTAAAATACAGGGACTCACATGTTGCACAAACTTATCATTAAGTGGATTAACATCAAGAACAATATTCAGATGTATCTCCAACATAACAGTAGTAGTAAGTCATTCAAAACCTGCACCCACTTCATTTGCCTCATCGCATTCACTGCTTACAGACTTCTAAACTTGTACACATCCAAATCATCACTAGTAAAGCCATTTCTTCTGTCACAGTGCATGCTGACATTATTCTGCCATCCTTCTCCAAGCGTTCAAGGAATTGCATCTTCAAACTATACCACCTTATGTACATCTCAAGGGCATCTTTATTTTCTAACCCTGGATAAGTCGTCAGAAAACACTGTTCATTTTCAAAGTAACTCCTGTGTTCAGCGTTCAGCCTTCTTGCTTGCTCTTGGATATGGCTTCATTGAATGCGTATTAGCAATTTATTTTGAAAACTGCAAAGGAAACCTGAATCCCTTTCTATAAAACAACAGAAAAGGTAATAAGTACCTTAAGCAGACCCAGTGCCACACTGAATATCATGAGGTTGCCCTGAAAAAGGAAACACATATTTGACCTGTATGGGAAGAAAAACTGTTGTGATATGAAACCAATTTGATTTGAAAGTGTGCCAACAGATCCATGAATATCTGCACAGAAACATGTGGTGTTCACATCTGACTGAGACCTAATGTTTTAAAACTAAATTTTACAAAGAAGCGATCGGTAGGAGGGACTGGGGGAATGACATCTCAGGATTGTTCAGAAAGTCAACAATTTGAACCGAAGGAATTAACATTACCCACTGATGCAGATCACATAAGATTGGGGGTAAATCACGTCTTGAGATCAGAAATCATGTAATGAATTTGTCTTAGAGGGTATAAACATGTACATTATCAACACTAAAGTGGTATAAAAACGTAAAGAGTTTTTCGTGGGAGGTGTAACTATGTACTACTTTTGTGCCAGTGCATGTAGTTTTCGTGTCTAATTAGGCCTAGATCTACGACCAAAGGTACCATCCTGTCATAATTGTAGTCCCGATGATTCAGAACTGATTCATGTTAGCAGTGTTTTCTGCTATAACTGTTACTTCCCCCCACCCCACCCCCCCACCCTTTCTATCTCTCTAGTCTTTCACAGTTAAGAGCTAATCAGAAACGAACTAAAAATTACTACTATCTATTGACATTTCTGATTGGCGTAGAGGCGCTGTTAGCGCATGCAGCAACATGGCTGAACAGCCCTCTACAAGTGGCTGCGAACTGCAAACTGCAAAAAGAAAACCTGTGCCCACAAAAAGTGAAAATCAAGTATACGATCTGAAAACAGGCAGCTGAAACTTGTTTTATTTATTCCTTTGTTCAAACCCCTTCTCTCGCTGACCCAAAATGTTCAGGATATGAACATATCCTTATATGTGGTACAGAAATTTTTCTGCATATATCAAAGAATTTTAATAATCATTGTGTTCTAGTAATTCAGTCATTATTTACTTTTACTGCACGAGTCTTTTTGTGCACTGCATTATGGACCTGCTTTCTGAGTCTCTTCTTCCTCAAAGAGCACTGCAGTTTATCGTGGACAAACAAGCTACGAGAAGCAGGTATCATACGCATCAATGATCTAGCTCAAAACTGGTGCTCAAATGCAATTTTGTCATCATTTTCCTCTGATCCAACTTCCACTTTTTCAAGCTCGCCCTTCTACTTCTTTGGGGAAGCAGATGGCCTGATGGTCAGAACGCTAGCCTAAGGCGGCGTTAGTTCTATACCTGTGCAAAAAACCACACCTCCCCTAGTTCACCCAGCTGAGAATCGGTACCTGATCCATGGGTCAGGGAAGGTCAGGCAACTAAGACGAGACAGGCACCACCCTCAACATGCTAACCTAAAGAAAAGTGGAGGTCTCAAACACCCCTACTCCCCTATGACCCAGAAATCTTGCTGATCTTGCTGATTAATAGAAATCTGTTGGCCACCATACTATGCTATCCAAAAATTGGGCTGCTGAACCCTTAAAAAAATTAACATTTCCTCTTTACCAATCAAAATATTAAAAGCCTAGATCTTCCAGGTTCAAGGTTCCTCAAAACCCAGACTTCCAGCCTAACCCTGAAAGGTTGCACCTATGTGTCTATGTATATATTAAACAATTTTTTTAAAAAGTAACATTATTATCCATATGATCTCCACACTTTATACACCAGTTCTTTCCATCTAAATCACCTTCAGAAATCATGCCTATGGCTGGCTCACCTCGCTAAGGTACAGGTCAAGGATGTGGAAGACGACATGGAGAGGGAATTTGGCGGTGAACAACGTCAAGAACCACTGGGAGGCAAACATATGAACCTCCAGCCCCATGTCCAGGAAATGTTCGTGCAAGTCACTCATTTGGTCCTGCACACACAGACAGGTGAATGAAAGTGCTTGCCAGTGTGAAAGGACACTAGCACATGCCGCGAACACATCCACAGTCATGCACAAACATAAAAGTTGAAATGCAGCCAAATGATTAACACAGTTCATGTAAACATGCATACTTTGTGTTTTAATTGAATGTTTAAAAGTATCGACCTGTGCAGGTTATACCCTGTCTGAACATTTCATACTGTGCACACAGACAAATTGTAATATGAGTGATCATGTAATACTTTGCACACATTCACATTCTCACACACACAAATACAGAGGGAGACAGACAGACACAAAAGCCAAAACGACTAGCATGCTTTGTACAAGCGCTGAAACTACCGACCTGAATCAAGCGCTCTAGCTGGTAGAACTTGAGGTGCAGCTCCTCAAAGCCTTGCTTGAAGAGGTTCCTGAGTCCATAGTCGAACATGATCTTGGTCAGCACACAGAAGGCCTGCTCCTCTGGCATCTGCAATAGCAACTGAGGCTTCACTTTCATCTTATAACACTCACATCTTACTGTAACATCCTGCACTCACACCTTATTGTAACATCCTGCACTCACATCTTACTGTAACATCCTGCACTCACACCTTATTGTAACATCCTGTACTCACATCTTACTGTAACATCCTGCACTCACACCTTATTGTAACATCCTGTACTCACATCTTATTCTAACATCCTGTACTCACTTTCATTTACTTATACCGTATTGCACCCGCATTTCCTCGTATACTATTCTGCACTTTCATCTGCACTATTATTCTTTTCTGTGGATTTTAACCATGCCATTTCTGCCATGTTTGGTAAACACTTAATTTTTTCTATAGGCATTTACAATATGCTTATCATTCAAGTCTTCTGCTTCAAATTGAGACATTCGCATTAACACTTTCTAGCATTGTGTTACTGATTTGACACCATTACAATTTGTCTTTGCCATATGTGCACAAGCAGGTGTGAACATGCTCTCTCTCTCTCTCTCTCTCACACACACGCACAGCTCGTAAGTCATAAAGCAATGATACAGGCACGCCCTAAGAAAAGAGACAACCACAAATGCATGGCAATTCTGAGATGCTGACATGACTCAGCCAACGACAGTCTAATGTACATATACACTGGGAGGGCACAGTGGGACAGTGTGATGTAGATATAAACTAGGGGGCACAGTGGGACTGTGTGATGTACATATACACTGGGAGGGCACAGTGGGACAGTCTAATGTACATATACACTGGGTGGACACAGTGGGACAGTCTGATGTACAGATACACTAGGTGGGTACAGTGGGACTGACTGATGTACATATACACTAGGTGGGTACAGTGGGACTGTCTGATGTACATATACACTAGGTGGGTACAGTGGGACTGTCTGATGTACATATACACTAGGTGGGCACGGTGGGGCTAATGTAAATATACACTAGGTGGGCACGGTGGGGCTAACGTAAATATACACTAGGTGGGCACAGTGGGGGTGGCCGGCAGTGAAAACTACACTTACATGTAGGAGCAGGGCTGCTGCCAGGAATGACAGGCCTTGAACATAGCCAATGTCCTCATCGTACACTGAGTATGCCTAAAATGGAAGAAAAAACTGTTGACAGTATTTCTACATAAAACCTGTTACAGTGGAAGCCACTTACCACAAGTAGTTGGTTATCACAAGACAGCTGTGACTAACCAAACCCACACCTTTCTGTCAAATATTCGTTGCTTCCTGCTGTTGTGGATATAGTAAGAAAGTGGATACCATGATGTCATTTCCACATCCACAATAACAAAAATGTTCCAGAACTAACCTGGATGCCATAAACAGCAACTGAGAATAACCAAAATCAAACTTCAGCTAGAGAAGTCCAGTTACAGTTACCCTTATGGCATACATGCCACACACTAACACAGCTATACCCTGGTAATCTGCAGTATACACTGCACATATAGCGCCCAGTTTATGGAGATAATACTATGGGTGCTTAGTGCTGAAATACCACGGATCAGGCTTTAGTTGCATTTTTATACAAGTACAGCTCTTGGGTTGAATGGACTCAAGACCGAAGAGCTCCTACCTTGCTGATTCTGTACAGCGAATCCTGTCCCAAGCCGCCACTCTCTTTGAAGAAGTCGTGTGCAGGGAATGTACGATTGACATCTCTTTGTATCACAGCCTCAGAGGGAGAATCCTGTACAGTCAGGAAGTAAAGATTTCACTCACAGGCTCCACCAAACAGTGGAGGGCTGAGAGAGGCAAACTCTGTGTTCAGTCCACTAAACAAGCATCACACACAATCTTTATCGCATCTTAACTACCAAACTACTAACGAACAACTCACACTTGCTTAAGTTACCACACATTTTATAGCCACTGGGCCACATTCATCAATTTTATACCCTCGACATTTTGGTAGGTGGATACACTACAAACTGCAAAGAGACGGACAGTAAAACAAGGAAACACCAGTTTCCAATCAGCCCCAGTTTCCACCCTGCAAAAGTATCGGAGCACTCTTATGTCTAAACCATGGAAGTAGCGAAGGGTGGTGATTAGGGGCTTGGTGGTGGTGCAGTCAGTGAGTGAGTTTTGTTGTCCCAGACCTTGGTGATAAGGACTCGGTATTGCTCCAGGAGGTGGTCGCTATCCTGACAACCAGCCAGCAGTTGCCAGACTTCGCCTCTCAGTGCCTCTGGAATGCCCTTGCGCACCAGACCGGTCACCTGCTTGGGGCGTGATGACAGGTTGCTATGCCAGCGCGTCAGCACTTCTGCCCAGGCTTCCAAAAGGTTGCCATCTTTCACCTCTTTGCTGACAATTCCTGACCCGCTCAGAAGAGGTTCGTCTGTATCTGTTATTAAAAGAAAAGCTTTGATAAATAAGTAAAACATACAAAAAAAACCACTTAATTTTCAGTGACAAGTGTTCCTGTGAATCACCAAAATTCCAAATGTTCTCATAAGCCAGAATGCAAAGGCCTTCACATGATGATAACGACAACAAATCATGAGCTTGAGAGCATACCTGTGCACATTACTGCATATATGATAATGAAAGACTTAAAATTATTACAACGTACTAAAGCACTTTCTGATAAGTCTTTACTAGAATTAATTTATCACGGTATCTTCCAGCAGCTTCTGCCTGCAGCAACCACATAACTAGCTGTTTCTGTATCATGAACATTTGTCCTTCACACTTCTCCCAGCATAATAAGCTGGCATCCATGTCACACCACAGCCAAGTAGTTTATCGGTACTCCCTGAAATCAAATTACCCACTTGAGTCACAAAGGCCACCCCTCCAACACTTTTGGTCATGTCATTCTCCAATCCAGCAGCGTACACTATGCAGTTTATATAGTAAGTACTTCAGGTATAGGAACTGCTCAGCTCAAAAATCTTTTGAAAAGTCTCAGTCCACCATTTCAATGTCTGGCAAACACACAAGAACATCTTAGCTAAGAAACATTTTTGCACCACCAGAAGTAAAAATAACTTTTCCTTAAGTTTTTCTTTTCTGGTCACAGACAGTTCCTAACAGATCAGTCTGAAGAAAATTCATGGGACAAATCCCCACTCCCACCAATTTTACACCACATATCTAAAGCAATGTGTCCTGAGTAGGACAAATGTTTACTTTTGCTACAAAGTTTATAAAATTCATGTCACTGGTGTGGCTCGTCCCACCCCTTGAAAAATTCACCGCCCACTGGACTACAAGTTCAAGCAGCCATCACGAAAACAGATCAATGTACTGCCCTATGCTGACTGTTGCCACAAGTCCCACTCCAAACACAATTTATCAGCATATGCCACAATGTGTTCACACTGCCAGGATAGAGAGAAATCAAAACACACCATCTCCTCACTGCACACAGCCTTGATGTAAACCTCTGTAAATGGTCCAGAATATAAGAATGAACATAAATCTCCTGCTAAGAGTCATAAAATTCTAACCCTGAAACTATAACACAATTTCTTCTGCCTTAAAAAAAAGGGGGGTGGGGGTGGGTGTGTGTTTGGGTCCAATGTCTTTTGTGCTTTTGTCTACTTAGATTCCCCTCCATTTTCTGATTTTCTGTGGGTGATGAATTACCAGACTGAGATATAGAAAAGAAAAAGAGAGACAGACACAGAGCAGCAAAAGGAGAGGCGGAGGGGGAGAAAGAGAGAGTGACTGCAGTGCATGATGGTCCTAGCATAAATTCAAAAGTGTCTATAGCACACTTAGTCTCATCTCAGTTTTGTGTACCTTTACTGATAATGTTCCTGGATAACTTTTTTTTTGAGGGGTGTTTTTGCTTCTTTGCCACTTTTAGCTTAATTCACAGGGTTAATCTCAGTACTGCAGATACCTCCCAAGAAAATCATATGGACATCAGAAAAAGTAAGCTGAACTTTGCTTATTATGGACAAGGTAGGTACAAATGCAAAATCTTAAATCAGGATTCTTTTATTTTACTGATCAGATAATCTGGCACTGCCACTGACTATGCAGTTTGTTGGTGCATCTTTTTTCCAGTTGCATTTTGCATACGTCCTGGAAGTTCCATGCCTGGAGCATCAGACTTCCTTGGTGTGCAAAACACACCACACTGCTTCTGATCCGACCATATCCTCTTTTCTAAAGTGAAGGCCAGTTCCTTCTCATCTTCTCCAGTTGTAACTTTCTCCGTTTACCAGCCTCACCTCCATCAATTTCGGCACCTTCATTGTCTCTCTCACTAATAATGTTTACATTTGTAATACAAAAATCATACAAAATATTTCGAAGGAAACATTTTTATGCCGACAAGGAACGAAAAATATCAGAAATGGAAGAACTCTGGAAGAAATTCCATCCATGGTACTTACCCATCCCACCAGAAACAGCAGAATAGTTCACTTAAAAAGAACCAGCAACACACTGGTGTGATCAGTCACCCATCAGAGCTGCTAATACTGTATCATCTCTCCAGTTTGAATCAATTCTAAATATTGTAAATACGTGTGTCCATCCATGAAAAATACAAATGTCACTTAAGGAAGGTGCAATGCGGAAACTACAACTGTCACTGTACTGATGAACTTCCTGTTTGGTGACTGCCCTAAGGTGACCCCATCTGAACAAGGCCAAGGTTCAACATGCAAACAAAACACACTGAAGGAAGGAAATGCAATTGTCTTTCTAGAAAAGAATGAAAATTTAAGACTTGACAAAAAGTTTAAATTCTGAATTTAATTGAGAGATTAGGAGAGTGACAAAAAATCAATTCGCAAATATGGCAAACCAAAACACTTTTGCAATCACCTGCATAACTGCATGTGGCAAATGTTGCACACAGCAAATAAACTAGCAGGAAATGGCAAAGTCTGGCACTTGCAAATTACAGATGGTGCCAAACAGGCCAGCTCATTATTATCTGCCCAACAAATATTTACAGGGAAAGTATGAATCTTTAAAAGTTCAGAAAAGGAGAGAAAAATTATTACTTTTCAGCCCGAAGCAAGAAAGCAAAACATATTACACTTTCCTTAAAATAAAACAAAAAACAAGGGAAGAGTTCCAGCTGCAAATTCCAAATAAATTTTAATCTGCAATGGGAGTTCTTGACAGAAATTTACATGTAATTTGAAAAACCCTCTCTTTCACCCAATCTATGTCTTTATTTTAAAAAACATACACAAGCAAGGAAACAAAAACAAAAACAAAACAAGTCAAAAAGCTGACAAATGAAGACCATTCTGACATACCAGACTCATCCTCAGGATCTTGTGGGGTCTGCACTGGCTCTGGTGGCACCTTGCTCACAGACTGTAGATTCAGGCTTAAGTTGGTGTTGCGGCGGTCGCGATCTGTTTGGCTGTCCACCTTCAGCACCTCAAAGGCTGGGTCGCAATCCTGACCTTCCACCTGCAGCCCATAGTTTTAAAGAGAAAGGTAAATGTTGCTCCACAGTCCATAACCTGTTTTTTTTTTAAAGGGCATAGGGACTGGGGGTGAACGAGACCCACTTTTCTGTGGGCCAGTATCATGAAGCCAGTGCCCATCTCCTCTCCCTCACTGCTTTACCTCCCTTGACTCATCTGTCAGGTACCCATTCCCATCTGGGAAGAAGTGCTGCAGTGCACCAGCATCAAACTAGCACCTCCAGGTTCAGAGGTAAGTGCTGTAACCATTCAACAATCCACTTTACAGACTAGCGCAGTAACACAATATGAAAATCTCTGTTCCCTAACATTTTCATTTGAGGATTTTATTTTTTTGTGGGGAGATACACACTGCTGTGACTTATGGAGCAGGACCGAAGTTTTTCTGAAGGTTTTAATAATAATTTACTGCCATGGTTACTTCATTGACCTACTCTATCTTTTCAGACCTTTTCCCCCTTCCTTTGCAATAGAATGTGTTTGTAAGAGAGGAGAGAGGGGAAGAGAGAGACCACACTTTATTTGGTGCACTGTAAGATGCCAACAGTCACCTGTTTCAGTTTGACGAAGAAGCGTTCATAGTGAGGCTTCTTTGTGAACTGCCAGAACCGTTCGCTGGTGGGATAAACTTTAGCACGGACTTCTAGGGCAAAGCGAACAGGCTCTTGTATCCCATAGATTACCAGGTCTACAGCCACAGTCAGAAAAACTCTTGTGTCTGTTGGTAAGAGAAATGGAACATACCAGCATGTCAGTTAAAACTTTGCTTTTATTTCAACCCGATGGATTTCAAGTTAGTTTTATCAATGAGCTGAGGCCCCATGCCAAATTGTCTTCTCATTTTTTGGGCTTACAAATCCCCAAGTGCTAGGGCGAATTAACCTGAAAACCAATATGGTACTCATATTCATACAGTAGTAAAACCATAGAAACGGCATATTTAAGAATAGAATTTATTCTTGCTTCAATTTTTCTATATATATAATCAGAAACCCTCTACCATAATACATTTGTTTATATTTGAAGAAATGGAAACACTTGAAGAAGATGCAAGATTTAAGAAAAAAAGATAAAGTCAAGGAAATGAATTGAAGCGCCATGTAACAATGAGGTATTCTGTAGAACTAGAAGACTGTCAGGACCATAGCATTCTATCACAGAAAACTGCATCCCATTCACAGCTGTGTTTGCACTTAAGCACCACACCTGCTTTGTATTTGCCCAGGCAGAAAACTACATCTCCCTAACAGCCTCACCTGGTTTACACTGACCCAGATAGAAAGACACATCTTCCCACCTTTCTCTGTCTCTGTGTTGAGAATTTCAAAACATTTCTCTGTTGGGTCCCAGTGGCCAGAAATGCTGTATGTTCTGTCATCAGAAGTGTAGCCCATGCTTACCTGTGACCAAAAAAGGACTGAAGATTATCATTTGGGAAACCAAACTGTACCATTTCTGTCAAAAAGAGTAGCTATTTCCTGCCTCGACAATAAAGGGGTTTCACTTAGTTTAGGTTATGCTTACCACGAACAAGAAGTGTGTACGAGCCAAGACTGCACAAGATGCCATGCTGGCTGTGCAGTAACTGGCAATTGTAAAAGAAATCACTGCCCCGGGATCCCTTTTACCATTCATTTCTAATAACTTTAAGAAAAAGGGAACTGAAATCCCTTGCTGAACAGTATAAACACATTTGACTGTACGTTATATTGCATTTATTGGTAGTCAACATGGTATCTTATAACATCAACGTAAACCCCTCTATAGCTGGTCTTAAATCAGCTTAAAAATTGGCATATGAATGTGTGTAGACTGGCGAGAGATTATATGCACACACGTGAAAGAGTGACAGGTCAGACAGATACGGGGTCAGAAGCAGAGAAAAAAAGAGCCGCAGCAATCACCACAGCAGAAGAGAACATAAGCACTCGGAAGGTAAGTGACAGCAAGCCCAAGTCCGATTAGAACCAGAAAAGCAGGAAAAGAAAAAGGCAGTGGAAATGAGAAAAACAGAAGCATGGAAGCCAACAGTGCAGTCAGTTAATGTGGTCATACCAGTTCTATCAGCTGCATGTCACTGTGCTTGACATTACGCCCTGGTGAAATTAGCAAACCAAAGCACCTGCAGAATACAGTTTTGTGTTAGCTTCCTTGGGCTGCGCATTTGCTATCACTAAATAATAACTAAATAAATTTCAAAAGTCCATATAATGCTACAGCAAATATAAAGCGTGGGAAACTCCACAGTGGTTTATCATCACAGTTTTAATACTTCCCATGTTGTGATGATCACTCCAAATAATTATTTACATTGATAGTCTTAACTTTCCTCTGATCTGCTGCTTACTTTAAGAGAGTGATGCTGTTTAACATATGGTAAGACATGCTGCTAGACACAACGTGACCTATAAATATAACACAATCTTTGTTCATATCAAAGGAAATATCAGATAAAAGAGATCTCTGCTTCACTCCCAGAAAATTCTGATCAATGTCTATCATTTACTGTTTGAACATGTTCACTCGTCTCATTGTATTTGCTCAACCTTACTGCATTACAGGTTCCATTTAAGGGTTTATGCTGCAGTCTGGTCTTTTTAAATCTTACTGCTTATCAGTTATCTGAATATTCTAAGCCTGTTGGCCCATATTCTTAAAAACAAAAACATCTCATTGTCCTTGTCCCTTCCTCACCTTGCGTGTTCTTGCAAACTTAGACAATTATTCCAATACCTTTCTATTTTTAGAAGATGTGGTCCAGCATGCTGAACTGTGATGGCAAGTCGCTTTACAGAGTTGACACGGAACTTGAATATATTTTTGTCTTTTGGACAGGTAGAGTAGTTTCCCTTTCCATCATCCTCTTTGAATTCCAGACCAACTGTAAACGTGAAATCTTGCTCAGCATCTGGAACTTCTGTCAAACTGCTTGCCGAAGCACCATGCTCTTTCTTGGGAACACGGCGGAATGTCGTTGCAAAACAGTACAGTATCTTGGCTACCTAAGACACAAAAGACAATTACTGCACCATGAACTGATGAGTGCATGTGCACCAGAAAATGGCATCATATGTCATCTCAGACTAAAAATACAAGAATTTATTTGAAAAATTTTTAGAACTCCCATTATAACACAAATGTAACATAAACTGAGAATCACAGATGGGGGAGCAGGGATGATGAAGAAAATCTAACTTACAGCTTCACTGAGGTCACAACGGAAAACATGGCACTGAAAAATGGCTGTCTCAGCGCTGTCCCCATGGCTGCAGGTGAATGCAAAGCATTTCTTCTCAGCACTGTCTGGAGGTCCACGGGCACAGAAAAGGATGCGATGGATTCGGAAGCTTGCAATATCAGTGTTGGTTCCAGGGTCAAGTAGCCTGCAAATAAATACCAAAATACCAGACCATCAAGAAACTATCATGAACAATGTCCTGGAACTGGAAAAGCTGTTTTTAATATACTAAAAACTCTTCTTCTTTTGCGACTCCACTCTCCAAAACTTATGCCAATCATAGGAAAAGGTTCCCAAATACGGGTAGCAACAGGAGAAAGGCCAATAAACTTGGAAGAAAAACTAATGACATTATCAACCCCCTTCTCAAGAAGGCAAAATGTCAGCCGTTTTTCCAGCAGGACATTGCACCTTGTCAATGGATTACTGGTCTGCTGTTGTTTATCCTTTACACTGTGCAACAAAACCGTGTACTGACTTTTTTCCTGCTGACCCTAGGAAGGTGGTGAGAAGGCAGAGGGGTGGGTGTGCGGAAGGAGTAAACTTAATGCTAAAAACACAAGCACGACCAAACAAGGAAGTATCAGATAAACTCCACCAAGCTGTGCTATATTTTCGAGGACCTCAAAGTATTAGGCAAACCCTACCAACATGACGAAACCAATCATTCCCACTGTGAATCACACTTTTACACATTAATGTAAAGCCATGTTCTGTTTTCCTTTTTTCCCAAATCATACATCAAATTGAATGTCAGTTGTGATTTTTTCGTAACTGCTGTGTTTATGCACAATGAATTGGGTTGTACAACATATAAACAATCTGCTACAGGGAAATTAAAAACAGTCTTTCAAATGAAATGGAATTCACCAATGACACATTTTATGGATTGGAATAATTCTGATGCTTATTTTTCTTATAAATATGCAACTAGAAATTGTCTTTTATCATTGTTGTCAATTAATTTCTGCTTATTTCTCTATTTCTTAATGCCCTAACAAATGCACAAGAAAAGTTTAATGTTATGATTTACTGCTCATGTTGCAATTTTAGAGATATTCTGCCACGCACGAGACCAAAACATGTTGATAGGTATGCATCAGGATCCCTCAATTTTTCACACAATTCTTCTGCTTACCTAACAATAATTTGAATCTATTTCACCAGAACAAGTACTACTTTACTATTGCAGAAAACCACAATCGTGCAGAATCAAGGCTCTTAAAACTTTATTTGAATCGGTCTGAAAATGCTTTTATCATTATATACTTTTATTTGCTATATAAGATTACAAACAAGGCTAGCACTGTTTGTATATATGCTTCAAAAGGACCCAAAACATCACTAAACAAGACTTTCAGGAGACAAAACAGGATGAAGCATAAAACCTGTCTCACATGTACCCAAACAAAAACACTGCCACTCACACACAATGCAAAAACACTGCCATACACATGTACAACGCTAAACCAGTGCTACACATGTACAACGCTAAAACACTGCCACACAAATACACAAAGACTGGAAGGACAAAGACTAACACAAAGTGAATGCGAAGAGACAAGACATGAACAAAGGAAAAAACATCATTTACTGCTTTCATTAAGAGCAAAATGATGATAGCTAGGAGAGGATGATCAACAAGCATGTGACATGAAGCTATAGTAAAGCAGCAGCGGTTCAGGCGATGGAGTGAATGGCAGTGCACAGCTTGTACTATCAAGCACAAACTGACCACAAAAGCTGCTCTCGGGCCCAATACAAAGCCTTCAGCTACCAATGCACTACTGCAAACCTGACTGTAATATGTAACTATAAATCCAGTAAAATACCCTACACACCATCCAGATCTGCTTTGAAAGCATTGTGCTTTCCCTTCTGGTATATTTTTGGCAGCACATTCCAAGAGGTCAAAACCCGAGCAAAATATGAAACGTGTTTGCCACCCAGGCTTAAGGGTTAGTTAATTCAGTGTCAGCAGAGAGACTAGGTTTGACTGGAGCTGACAGACTCGCAAGCTTTGTATCCCTCGTAAGTCCCCCCTGCTTCCAAAAATGTCATTCACAATTCTGTTTCAATCCCTCACTCACCCATTTATGATTTATGAGCCTAACATCAGTGCAGAAACCTAGCAGGCAATGTCAGCCATGAGCCAATATCAAGAAACTATTTAATGACATCTAAAGCCAGCCGACAAAATCCTGCAGTATCCTAAATGACATGAAAAGCATGCTAATTTTTTCAAATTCATGCAAAGCAAAAGTAGCAACATCCACAAATCTATGATTAACAAGGAGTATTCTAAGCAAAATCATGACACAGGTAAGTAGTGCAACAACACTTTATGGTGTGTGCAGGTAGAGGACAGATTATGATATCTACCCATCCCTCTGAAGAAAAAAAATGCATGTGCAGACATGCAGGCACATACACAGACAACTGGTTGTCCTAGCTAAGCTGAAGCAGTTGACCCTGTCGCACTGTCTGAGCTATCCATCACAAAATGAAATCATATGATGTGACCTCCCCTTTAGCAAAATGTTTTCAAATCACAGTCTAAGTATCTGTTGTTACTATGATGACTTGTAAGAGTAGCTGCCTTGAGTTCCCAGTTATATTAGGACCTGAAGTCTGTGAGACATGCATATGTTTACAATACTGCTCCATAAATGTGCACCACTGCATGCAATGCAGACAAAGTCAGCTCAACAAGCAATTAAGCTCAACAAGCACATGCCCTCAAACAGAAATACCTAACTGACCAACCAATTAACCCACCTTTAAATTAAAGAATGAATAATCAAGAAATTTCAAAACAAGAGTTAAAAAGAACTGAAACTTGCACTGCAAGAAAGAAGGCACAATAGTTCTGAATGCCAAGTAACTCTGGTTTTAAATAATTTGTCCACTCTTAAAAGTTATATTTAAAATGGAACAAAGACTTTTTAAAAGCCAAAACCATGATGAAATGAGTGCTGATGACAAAAAAAAAATCAAAATGAAAATGAAATAACTGGCACTGTGAAATTAAAATGAAACAAGTGGTCAAACAGAAATTTAATTCATACCTAACGCATCCACCTGAAGGTCTGCAAGGAACAGCAAACAACACATCAGAACAGGCAGACACAACTGTTATGTGAACTGTTACAAGGCCCAGGACATTAATTTAAATGAAGACCACACTAATTACTCAGAAACATGCCTACACCAACAACACTTGAAGTTATAGCTGGCACAAATACACCACCATGTCTACATCGACATCACATGGTTTTAATATTTTGTGATCACTAAAGATTGCAACTGCACGCCTATAAACATTTAACATTATGTTTTTTAACCATGCACTGTTTACTCCTGATGCAATGCATTTAATTAAAGTACTGCTCTTTACCATGATCTGTAGATGTTAAATTATCTTAGCTATCTCACATTTCCACAATAGATTTGCACCTTTTGCTCCCTGCCTCATCTACATTCTTTAATGTCTTAGCCGGATGAACTGCCTACACTGTTCTTCCACAGGGTGCAGTAAAGGTTTAAATCATAATACACTGTACTGAAATTTGTTTTTGACATCACAATTTTGTCACAGTGCTATGGATATAGGACATTTGGCGATTCTGCAAGCAGAATGGGAATCTAACAGAAACATTTCATTTGCCTTATATTAAATATTGAATTATATGGGCCTTTATGGAATTTATAATGGCAACATGCAGATTAGCTTATTTTTTTTTTTGGGTTGTCTGAGCTTGGAATTGCGGAGACTCGGATCAATCACTGTGCTCTGATAAATAGAAAATTGTTCCTTGACAAGACTGCTATCAGGTGATGTCCATTCTAAAACCAATACTTGTGTCATACTTTCTACATCATAAACTTCATAACAAACTTTTCTTCTTCAGCCAGAGCCCAGATCCTGAGCTTCAAAACTTTAGCACTTTCTTGAGTCTAATGGGACCTCAGTTACAGGCTAAGGTTACAATCTGCATTTGTTACAACTTTCATTTTTCATTTACATCACCCATACCAACTGGATAGTCTTCCCAGCTTCTTATTCTGTTCATGAAGTTGATGTGGGTGGGGATGGGTGAACTGAAATAGGGGGATTTATTCTTAGTTCCTCAACATTCAGGTATGCAGACTGCACCCCAGGCTCCCTACCCCACCCCAATCATTTCCAAGAACTTTACCACATGGAAGTTCACCAATTAACATAGTGTATATAAGTTTTAACATTGGAACGTCAATCTTCTGTACAAATTATAGGCTTAGATAATATGATTTTGGCCAGATTTACCCCCCTCCCTCAAATATTTGTCAAATCACTGCATCAGTATAGAGTACCCTGGCACCAACAGGAACAAACTACTTGAATTAGGATTTGAAATACATTACTGCATGGAAGCAAAATGTTTGCAAATATCTGTGAAAGTGCAACTTGTTCTAATGAAGATAGGTATCAGGTACTGAACATTAGAAAAGCTTATATTCAAAATGAGCGTTAGTCCTTCCAGTGCTGGATGAAATGCTTAGTTTTAATTCTAAACAATGCTGATGGTAAGAAAAATTATGGGCCAGCTTTTAACAGTCAATATTTATATCAATTGTTCTGTAAAATAGTTCTAGTTATAACTGACAGTCTGTAACCAGAGTGACAAAATGAACACGTGAAAAGAAAAGGGGCGAAGTGCATGATGATTCATGACAACATACATTTAATTACTATAAGAAAAAGTTTGCAACTATTATTTATTCCTAAAATACACGCACAGGGAAAACATCAAGTCTAGATAAAGCAATTGTATTCACTTTATCTCCTGACAGATTATTTTATAATATACTTTCTGTCCTAAGTTTACCTTATAAAACAGGACTGGGTAGGTGGAAAAATGTTTAAAAGACAAAAGCAATCCAGCTTGAACATATAGTGATAAAAATAGGATAGGCTAGGGCAGGAAAGGACTGCTTAGCACAGACTGGTATGACAAGCAACAGGGTGCACTCAAGCCACTATCAGTTAACACTGTGAGTATTCAAAGCTGGAAATACTTTTTATCAGCTGGAACAATATGCCCTCTAATTTTACACGATTTTTTAAAATGTGTTTCTCTCTTGTTTTAGGATTGCCTTTCACTCATCTGCCTTACTGAAACTACTAAAACTGAAAGACATGGGGTTGGGTTTCAAAAGCATTCCCATATATGATCTTCTGGTCATAAGAGAGGTTCTAAGGCCCACTCACCTCGCAGATCTTATATGTACACACAATTACAAATAGACAATAACAATGCTCATGCAACACAACCCCAAAACACAAATGTGTGCATATAAAAAATCCTAGTTAGAAAGAGAAGAGCAAAACTGTCAGAAATTGCAGGCCACAAGGGCTGATATTGCCTCCAGCATACGTATTTCCTCTGTATTAACTATTGTATCTATACTGAGCCTGTTTAAGCAACCAGCTGCTTACTGTGGCATGGCCCCAATGGGCTGTTCTTGTTCTTGACCCAGCCACCAAATGGCAAAAGCACTCAAAGGCAACAATGCAAAGCGGTAATAGATCAACACTGCAAAAAGTCATCTCACTATGCATAATCCGAAAATATTGCATATTATGCTGATTCAATTTTATTCTAAGCAAACCAAGCATTGAAGCAGTAACTGGCATTAATATTAGTAGAATAGTAAGGCCAAAGGTCTAATGTCAGTGTTGCAGTCTAGAATAGATCTTGACTTGCCTCTCTATCTGTTCTTTTCGCCCTGACACCTTTCCATTCTGTTGTCGAAGTTCAGCTTTTAGCATGTCTATAGTCCAGTTTCCATAGTTTACTGTCATTTTACAAAGATTCGATGTCGTAAGAAACAAAATACCAAAAGAACTTCGCTTAGTTACTAGTGGCAACAACCCGAGCTGCCAGTGGCTATGCCTTTAGCACTTTTGCCAGCTAGTGGCTGGATGGCAGTTACCTTCCTGAATGATAGAACAGCTCGTTGCTTACTCGGCACACAACTGCAGCCAAACAAATTTTAATTTTGATGACAAAAAAATGCAATGAATCAAAGAGGTTTAATAACCAGCTTCTCTGCATGAATGTGTGTGCGTGTGTGTGTGCAGGCTACTGCAGACGAGACAACTGGGTACCCCAATTCTGCCCAGTACTGAGGCATTTCCTAAGTAACTTCCAGACTAAATCAACGAAGTACTTAAGAAATTATTTTAAAATTAGTGCAGTTCAAGTTGGCAGCATGTAATAATCTGTCGATATTCATAATTTTGACATGTACACCCCATTCTGATTCAGAAGCTTACACACAGTATTTTAGTAAAGATAGGAACATCCAGAAAAGAAATATTCTTCAGTCAGAAAATGTGTCCTAATAAATCTGCCCAGAACAATTCTATTACTATGCTGGCATCCTCAATAACACTAACACTAGTAACAGTTATGTGCACAAAAGGCTACTGTCTTCGTTTTATCATCATTGCATCCTGCTGAAAGACTAAAAGTCCTCCTGTTTCCTGTTCTGTACACTCTTGCCACTTTCCTCTCCATTCTCTCTTAATATTTTCATCTATGTTTTACACACTTGATTAGTCACTGCAGTTTTGGATCAAAAAAGATGCTCTCATATTTGGGCAGTGAAGGAAAATGCCCAGCGAGGTGATCTTACGATTAGAATCTTCCATTCATACACTCACATGCACCATGTTCAGTGCAGTAATAAAGCAGGTCAGCAAATGCTACAATGGCAACAGATTAATGTAAAACCCTCTCTAAATCTCATCAATTCAGTTGTGCTACACTGGGTGTACACATTCACAGGAAATCTTTACCCAGAATGCCTACATGAACTTGTAACTGACTTTGTTTAGATGAAAAAACACCAGGGAGTGAGACTGTGTAAGGTGCAGACAATAGATACACATTTTCCAGAAGCAGTGATCATAACAGGCTCAAGGTATAACTTTTTAAGTGCATGATTAGGAAAAATGACGTTCACAAGCAAATACTTAGCAATGCTGTAAAAACCCTAGGCTGGGTTGCAATGGCGTTTGTATCTCCTGCTCACTTGCATATGCATACCTTATTGGGTGTGGATAGTGCACACACCTTATCATGTCTGCAGAGTAGTGCAAGACCATTCTTAAGAATGCCAGGGAGATATAAATGCCTCTGCAATGCAGCTCTCTTCCTTGTCTTCAAATTGTTCAATGGATCAGTAAACAATATAACTTCACATTCAATTTCTAACAAACTCTTTCCAACAGTTTCTCAGCATCACCAATGGGCACCAAGCCACTGCAGAATCCCAGGTATGTCTCCCATAAATTAAAAAAAAATTGAGGTGTGGCAGGGTAACAGACGCCATAAATGTACTATAGAATGCAAAGATAATTGGAAAGCCCTAGGTTAAATTTTTTTTAAATGCAGGAAGCTATCAGAGGGTCAAAATGCTGCAATTATGTGGTCAGAATGCATCCTCACGTGAAACTGTTGCAGTTGTTGCAAGCTGTCTGGAGGTCTGGCATGGACAGTCTTAAAATGGCAAATCATACAAAACAGAAACAACATGAAACCAGAACATAAAATCCCCAACAAACAGTAAAACAAACAAAATCAAGCTGGCACATCCTTTTGTCTGAAGATCATTTTTAAGATATAAATGTGATCTTATTTGCAATTTTCATATTTTCTCTGAATTTTACAGGATATCACATTCCCTTTTGATTTCACAAGTATCTGCATGTTATCTGTTTTCTCTCTCTCTCTCTCTCAAAGATTTAGAAAAGTCACTTTTCCTGCCCTGACTATGTGACATATGGAGATGATAGACTGTGCTAATCAGGCCTGCTGACACCTGATACATACACATGTATCTACTTTACAGACACACAAATTATCAAGATCACATCAATGATCAAACCACACAAAAGTAACGTGAGAACGACCCTCGGCAATAATTGTATGTTATTCCCTCTCTCTTCTCCCTTCAGGCATTAAGATCACAGTGGACCTTTAGATTTAAAATTGTTTAATCACAGGCTATATTCTTGCTAAGTCTTTTGAACTGCTAAGGAAACATACAGATCATGAAAGAACTTGACAGCTAATGTAAGAACCCAGTTAAGAACACCATAATTAATTTTTATTTCTCAATTTAGAACTGGATTTAATCTGCTGAAGAAAGTGAAAGGTGTTTACATAGGCTGCAGCACTCTCATCGCTTGCACATTTAAATTCTAAACTCATACAAAAACTCACTAAGTGACTCTTATAATAAATAATGACAATTATGATTGACAGCTGCAATGCTGATGATGGAAACAGTAATGATCATATTTTTACAAGCTTTCTATATGTACCATCCCATGTTAAGATGCCCTGCTTTGACTGAATAAACACCACTGGGAATGACATCAAGACCAAAAACTTGAAAACACTATGCACTTTCCTCTGAAGTACTAGTCCACCACAGTTTACAATGACTCGTACAGTCCACAAAGTTAAACTTACTGGAACTGCAGTGGTCTATCTGCTGTCCTCTTAAAAGGCTTTAGTATATACGCCCATGAATAGTCAGTAAAAAAATGTACATGTACACGAATAGTCAGTAAACTAAAATGTGGGGAGGGATGGTATATTTGTTAAAGTTTAATGCTGTGCCAGCAGGTTTGGCCATATCACAAAAGGGATCACAGAAGGGGCAAGGCTGGCGGGGGGCATATGCCCTAATAGTAAATAGTAACCTAAACACTGAAGTTTTCAGCACAAGACAGCTGCAGTAAGATGGTCAGTGCAGAGAGGCAGTCTAATGATCGATTAAGGGCCAAATGCAGTCTGCAAAATGTTTCATGTACAACCATTGGCCATCCCTGGATTCAATTTCCCAAACTTTTGAATTACAAGTTCAATGCTCTGCCATCTGGGCACAGATTCTAATCTTATTGCAGCAGCAGTGCCCCATGACAAAAGCAAATTAAAGAAACTTTATTTCCAGTAAAAGCCACCCGACACATGCATGCATGCCATGTCTACACTGAACACAAATATATATATATATATATACACATTTTTGGGGTGGAAGGGGGATAATTACAGCTATGGGGTAACCCATTCCCCAGGACACAAATATAAAGCCTACACTCACCACACAGCATGGCAAATGCAAACAATAGTACTGACCTCACACTGCCCTCTGACGTACTTGGCACAGACAGAATGACAGGAATGGCCATGTGTGACTGACTGCTTAGCACAGCCATATTGCGGTAGATCTCTACTTCCGACCTTGGGGCATTTACCATGGCACATCCCAGGTAGGTAACGCCATTGAAGATGGTGCAGTCGCCAAGAGGAAGTGAAGGAAGCGAGACAGACCGGCCACGATCTACAGCATGATCAGTTCACCATAACAAAGACTATCAGGTGCTAACTAACTACAAGAACTAACGTAACATGGACTAAAACACAAGTAAAACATTTTTAAAAATCAGATGGTAGTAATCAACAATGTCAAGACATAAAATGAAATCCCATTTGCTGTCCCTAAATAAGCAAATGAGCAAGCAATAAAAATTGTAATAATCAAGGCTTTGAACAATTTCATCCTCAAAATAGATACTTTGGGCTGAAAAAGTGAAGTACTTCCAAAACACTACCAGCAGAAGATGAGACTAGAATGGAGAACTACGACAAATATCACTATCATATCTCCCTTTTTTTTTTAAGTGCTTTCTGCTCACATCAGTAATATTTGAGAAATGGGGGCACTATTTTACTTTTCTGGAGGTGGGGGGGCATACATTAGTTTATAGGTTCAAGTCCCCTCTTCTTCTTCCCCAGTTGTGTACCAGTCGCAGGTAAAAAAAAAAATTCAGGGAAATTTAGATTTTAAGAAAAAGAACCACTCAAAGTGGTTAACCCATACGATCCCAAAACATTCATGTCTTGCTCATGCTGACATGGAACCGTGTTTTGTCTGAGCTAACAGTAACATTACCTGCTCCTGGCTGGTCCTCCCTGCTCTCCATCATCACTTCACCCAGTCCCATGTCATCTGCTAGAAATCCAACTGACTGGCTCGATGGCATGACATGGCTCAGATCTTTGCTATCCTCCAGACTGCCAGGACTAGTGTCGCACACTGTTGCATCTGACATCATGGCATCACCAATGTCACTGAAATCTCCTGTGACTTTAAGCTTGGGCTCACCGTTCACAACTACAAACTCATCTCCAGTTGAGGACGACTCAATGGACTCTCTGCTCACTGCATCCTCCATAGCCACCTACTCATATGTGCTAGCCCCTTCAAACTTTTCATTCCTCTCTAATCATCACTAGACACACTGAGCTTAATTCTTTCAAGGCACTGTCTCCTTCAATGGTCAGCCAGGATGCTAAAGTCGGGGGGAGGGGAAAAAAACGAAGGATCAACCATTTACCTGTTAAAACTGATGACTTTAAAATTAGTACACTGTATTATATTAAACAAACGTAACCAACTTCATATTGCTCAATTTTAAATACTTTAAAACTTGGACATAAAATTCTATATTCTCTCATGGAACAGAGCATGCTGGGGTTTATTAAAATTGAACGTAACAGTTGGTGGGAAGTCTGTACAATGCTACAGCACCACACAGGTAATCCAGAGTACATTCAAACTGCAGAAGCAATTTTCTTCCAGTTCAGGATGTAGACACTAAGACACAGCCCTGAGTAAAGCAGGCACAAGGAAAAATAGTAACTGGACATATAGCAGATACTCATATGGCCCCTCAAGGCTCCAGCAGCCATAGATTAAGTGCCTTCACCAACAAACTCCAATTAGTACACACCTTTACCACGTCTGAAGTCGAAACTGCAACCTAATAGGTCACTGTAGCATAGCTTCACATTATCAAAGTTCTTCAACAGATAGTGTACTGAGTTAGAAAATTTGTGTATATTCATAGTGCAGGAAGCGGAAAGGACCACCAATCCCTGTTTGCATGTTTCACCATCCCACATGAAACCCTGGAAATGAACATACACTATCTGGTATTCTTCACATGCAACGTGCTTCTCTCCATGCAACACCTTAATCAATGTTGTTGCTGCATCAAAGCCATTACTTGCTACCTCCTGATGCTGGCCATGTCCACAACAGCCAATCAGGAAATTCTCTGCAGTAAGCATTCAAAAAGGAAAGGGGCCTCTATCCCTACCTTTGACAAAAATGTCTAAGTTCCTCAGTATGTCAACAGTTCCTCACAATGCATGCAGGTTTGTCAAGTGCACAGACCAGTGCACTGTGAGAAAACAATGCATGAGTCACCATGTTCTGAAGCCAACTCATTCAGCTCTATTATACTTTAGGGCAGGCACTCATGCTGGGGTTTCACTCTTGATTTGGGTGGGTTTGTATGTTCTTACATCAATGCTGTACCCAAACAAGCAATGCATTTAACTGCAAAATCCCTGTATATAAAAATCTTTGCATCTATATCATTAAGCTTGCAGAAGGGAACCAGAAGCCATTTTGCCCAGCCCCTGTGTGTAAGTTAATACACATATTGCCATGTTTATGTGACTTTTGGGTTAACAGTTCAGTTGCCTCTTTTTTTGCACAGTAAGAACTGATTGCTAGGGTACGCATGCCTCAGAAATTAGCTTGCTAAATAATCTCAGATGCAACTGAGAACCCAGATCTTGCACTTGCCAAGTGACTCAGAAAATGTGTAAACACATTTGCCCCTAAAAAATTGTTATATAGCTTAAGTGACCAACTGTTATCGTAAATTAATAACTGAACCTACCTTGTATTATTATTACATTATTTTTAGTGCCTTCCTGACCAATATTACATTGCTTCTCACCAAACTCTCTGTCTCCAAATGTATGCATTTCCCAAAGCAAGGAAAGGTGGAGATACAAATTAGAATTAGAACTTCCTTGAACACTGTGGTTATGCATCAGGCATAAAACTAGCTCATGGTCTACAACTCTGGAGTTTTCTCTTTTACTTGCAAAAGTTGCTTTGATCACACAGGAAGTAATTCAGTAAACTCAGCTTCAAAGCACTGAAGTAATAAATCAAAAGCCATTACAAATGACCGCTAACAAGTATATTTTACTTCCAGAAAAATATATTAAAAAATACTTTTTCACATAAAACAGTATTGCCATTAGTACTCTTTGCTACTACTGTAGTAGTCTGATGTAACAGTTAAGAACGAATCTGTTAATTACTTTTAGTCTTAAGCTGCTGGTGTTGATTAGACTACAAAGATTGTAAAATGCATTGCACTGAGCCAAAAAAAATCTCTATTAGTATTACTCTAGTCTAGTTTGAGCTTCCGGTTTCTGATGTCATATCTGATATTGCCATGGAAATTCTTCAAAATGTACATTGTAACTAAAGCATTTTGGCAAATATCTGGTGTAGGTACTAAACACAATGCTGAAGAATCTATAATAAGTGATTATAATCCTATATTCTCACCATCCTCATAATGAGTCTATATTCAATCTGCCTTGCAGTAACACAGCGCTTGTGTTGCTGGATTACTGCACAGGACATCAACCTCACTGAACTCTGAAGACACCTAGCTAGATCAGTGCTTTAAATATTCATTGATTACAAAAGCTTATATTTGTCTTCCAAATGACGTGATAAAAGCTACCTGCTAGATCCTTTGGCTTTTGTAACTCCCTCATCATCATAAACTTGTGTTTATCTACACAACTGCCTAAGTCAGTAAGTGCACTGTCAGGTAAAGCCAAATGTAAACACGAACCAACAAAGATGGACAATCTCTCACAATAGTTTGCTCCTTACAGTTCGCTTCTAAATCTTCTGACAACGTTTCATGCCTGTGCTAATGATAGATGATAAATTTTAGCCCTAGGAATAGGATACGACTAGGAGTAGGACCAAGAGATTTTCCTGTGCTTATATGCGCGTGCCTGCATCACCAATGTTGGCATCACGATGCTTGCTTGTCTTTGAAGGTTTGATGACCCTTTTTAATAGTACAGAATGCACCTATTAAAAAGGATGGGCTACGGAAACTGCCGAAGGCAGCGAAACAAGCAGGACTGTGTCACAGTAACTGTCAAATGTATGCCGGATACTCATTACAGGTCGTCTGCGAACGCTGGATACACCGATTAATTTGCTGCAAATCCATGGCCAGCCTCAACCTTACGAACAATTTAACGTTTTCTGGATTGCTTAATCACTGATATTAAGCATTAGTTACAAACCTTAGTACGTTGTCCCCGTCATACTCGCCAATGCCCCAGCCTTTCATTCCCAGTGCAGCTGTGAAAATAGACAGTCATAACAAATTAGTCCACACATGTGTGGCAACAAGGAAGAGGGCGCTGGAGAATGACGTCACGATCCGTGTTTCCGTTGTCCTTCGGCTGTTTCCGTACGTAGACGTCAGCTGCTTCGCGGAGTTAAACAGCTTTGCTTAGTTGCGATGATAAGGTGTGATGCACATGGTCGTCTGCTTTCAAGAACAAAATAGCATCATAATAATTGGAAATATAACCCGTAGACTCATACTAGGCTTTAAATCAACCAGGGTATAGATAAGATAATACAACCCTGTTAATACAATTTAAACATAAAAGAGGCGTGACTATGAAATTTAATTTCTCAAAAAATGTGGATGGAGACATGGAGTGCAGTTTTCTTTCACACTTCAATCGAGCTTCAGCGGCCTGAAGGTTTACTTTCAGATTCGGAATAAAACGAGATCGAGCGATTACTACGCTGAGCTTAAATTTAAAAATTTTGGTCGGCTTTGGGGATGATCGAACGTAAAATGTGTAAGAATAACAAATCTAATATTCAATTTTTTTAAATTAAAAAAAGCGTAAGATCGAATTATAAGGGGTCTCCTATATAAAAAAAACAAAAAACTCATACCTGATACATCACTGCTCGCTAAGGGTAACCCCCACCCCCAACAGATCGAGAGAGAGAGAGAGAGAGATCGAGGTTATTAATTATTATGGGTTTTGTGTTTTCAATTAGAAACGGCCAAATTACATTCGACTATAGTTCTTACTGCCGATGAGCTGTATACTGACTTTTATCGTTTTCTTGCCCCCACCCCTCCCAAGAGAACCATGATCCACCCCTGTGGCTATTATACATGGTTGTGAGACAATGGGTTCTGTACGTAATTGTCCCTATATAGTATATATTTATATGCAGATGCATGCAGACCATTAAAGTTCGATCAGTACCACCACCACCACCCCCACCAACACACACACACTTCCGAGTGCTGTACTCATACCTTGTAGACTACCTTTGTCCCTGCTCCGGATACTTTTAAAAAAGTCGTGTTTCGGAAAGAATTTATGAAATGTACTCCTCAAATGAATTGAAAGACCAGCTGCGCTTTGCCAAGCACCTCAGAGAGTGTGCATTAAAAAGGAATCGACGCCATTTTCTTTGACGAGTTTGGCTTTGTGAAAATTACGTCATGAACGACGCAAAACCTTTCGTCACTCATTTTCAGTTGGAAGTTGAGATCGCGAAGCTGCGTCTGTCCATTTCAAGAGCCAAAGAAAAACTATTTTGCCTCGTCTGAATCAACTAAAACATGGTAAGAAGCCAAATATTAAATCGTTCTCGCATTTATAACTCGCTGTTTTGCAAGTCGCCATAAAATCGTTAGCTTTTAATGTCTAAATTAGGAAAGACAATCATTCGTAAAACCGTTGCTGTCGAACGTCCATTGGCCGGGGTGGTGCCTTGAATCACAGATACTATAAATTAGATTAGTAGAGATATGTCGACTATCTGTGGTTAGACCATGCAGTTTCAAGTGCAATCTTTCAAAAATAACATTGTCTTTAGTTATACTTTGATTTAAAAAAATACTTTGAAGCATAAGTGGTGTCCATGCGAAGTCTGATCAGTGTGAACATTTTGGGTCTTGAAATGGTAGATCTACTCATCTAGGTCGCTTATTAAAGCCACAGCAGTTTTTGTGACCCAGAGCTAAAATGTGATAAGCTGCTAGAATACTAAGGGCTCAAATTTGTAGCCTACGAACGTCCAGAGGGTGAGCCAACTTCGATTCAAATCTGTCCCAAGAAAGTTGCCAGAAGTTCAGGGGAAACCAAGAACGTCGTTTGGCAGCAACAGCCTCCGGCAAAGGGCAATTAATCTACGATGTTGGGCATCAGCTTCGAGAAACTGCTGGGATCACTTGGGATCGTTTGATCTGGGACTGGAATCGACACTTTTTATCAACAAATCAATTGTCCAATTTCTTTTGAACAAAGTTATATATCCCACTAACACCCGAGCGAGATGTATACTCTTTTGATATACTTTTTTCTCTCTCTTTGTAGCATTAACAAGTGCTTTATTTGATATGTATTCTAAACAAACAGCGTGAGTGTATCTCAATCCACACTGGTCAGGCCGGAGTCCAGGTTGGCAATGCCTGTTGGGAACTCTACTGTCTAGAACACGGGATCCAGCCAGACGGCCAGATGCCCTCAGATAAGACCATCGGAGGAGGAGACGACTCCTTCAACACATTCTTCAGTGAGACAGGAGCGGGAAAACACGTTCCAAGGGCAGTCTTTGTGGACTTGGAGCCGACAGTTATCGGTAGGGGAGTAGGGAAAAAAACTTTTTTCCCCTTAATCCATCATTCCTGCTGCTGGGTCTTCCCTAAGTTTTATCAGCTGCAATCACTACATGACTCTTTGATAGTGTTGGACGAGATATCTGTAACTAAGGTAAAATTTCAAAAAGAAAATCTCAGAATCTTGGCTGTCGTCCGTTAACCTTTCCGTGTTTCTTTTGACACTCAGATGAAGTGCGAACGGGCACGTACCGACAACTTTTCCATCCTGAAGAGCTAATAACCGGAAAGGAAGATGCCGCGAACAACTACGCCCGCGGCCATTACACAGTTGGAAAAGAAATTGTTGATCTGGTCTTGGACCGCATCAGAAAGCTAGTGAGCTCTCATTAAGCCTTTTTAAAAAAAAACCAAATGGTTCATGCCATTTTAAATTCTGACTTGGAAAAATTTACCGATTCCTGCTGTTTTCAATTTCTTGAACATTATGAAAACACCAATTATATGTTTTCAGCATGGTTAGCACTGGCTGTAAGATTAACAGAATCCACTAGCCATCTTGAGAATTAAGATGTGTGAAGATCCAAATAATAATGTAAAAAAAAAAGAACAAGAAAAAAGAAAAGCAAGTGACTGCCGCTTGGAGGATAAGTCCAAATTAAATTTAAAAAAAGGGAACTGGACCAAGCTAGAAAAGGACAAAGACGAAGACAATCTACATTTTTCGGGGCACTACCCTTTCATCAGGACGACACAAAAAAGACGAAAAAACGAAAAAGAAAAAGACTTAGTAGATGAGCAGAAAACAGATAAGAGACACTAGACAAGCGACGGAGACATTACTGACGGATCTGCGGTAGTATTTGGTGATATTAATGCGCACTTTGATGACTCTAATCACCCGCTCACAATCAAGATGTGTGAACTGCTTGATGTTTTTCGTTTCACCCAGTCTGTCACCCATCCAACGCATGTAAAAAACCACATTCTCGATTGGGTCATGCACAGACCAGAGGACAGCTTTGTACAGTCGACTACAGTCTCCACGACGTTATCATCAGATCATTATTGTGTTCAGTTTACTTAGTCATCCCGTGTCCGAAGCCAATTCAGCTGTTTATAACCACACGCCCCATTCGTTTGATGGACCTGAGCAGTTTCAAAGCGGATCTACAGAACATGTTGTCTGGTCCTCTCACGGCTGCTGACCTTGACAAAGCCCTTCGTAAACCCTCGATACCCACGCTCCTGCCCGGCGCTGTCGGGTACACCCGCTAAAGGCAGCCCCCTGGTACCCGACCATCCATGAAGAACTGCGCCAGGCTAAGCGTGCGCGCCGTCGCGCAGAAAGGCTCTGGCTGAGATCACGCCTCACCATACACAGACAACTATATCTTGCAGCGAAACGCTCTGTTTCCAAGCTAGTTTATGCAGCTAAGAAATCCTTCTTTCAAGCACAGTTTGTCAACTCTTCCTCGAGCAAAAAGCTGTTTGAAATCTGTAACAAACTGACTGGTCGAAACAAGGAATCGCCACTTCCCACTGACGTTCCTGTCACACAGCTACCCGAGGCTTTCTCTCAGTACTTCCTACGCAAAGTCGCGGATATTCGAGCTGAGCTGGACGAGATGGTGCTACACTGTGGACCTCCAGCCCTTGCTGACAACCTGCCATGCTGTTCATTTCATTCCCTCCAGCCCATATCTCAGTCAGACCTCAAGGCTGTGATATTAAAATCTAAACCTACTACCTGCCCTCTGGATCCCATACCAACCCACCTTCTCCTTGACTGCCTGGATGTTCTGCTCCCAACTCTCACTCAGATCGTAAACGACAGTCTGTCATCAGGAGTCTTTCCATCGCTGTTCAAGGCTGCAATAGTCAAACCTCTTCTCAAGAAACCCACCCTTGACGCAAACAGCCTCAAAAACTACCGCCCAGTTTCCAACCTACCCTTCCTCTCAAAAGTGGTTGAAAGGGTCGTTCTAAATCAACTTCTCGCCTACCTCAACTCAAACGACCTTATCTCTCACTCCCAGTCAGCATATCGGCCATTCCACAGCACGGAAACAGCTCTGACTAGAGTTGTCAACGACATTTTGTCTGCTCTGGATGGGGGCGAAATGTCTTTTCTGACCCTCCTTGATCTTTCCGCAGCGTTTGATACGATCGACCATACCATCCTCCTCAATCGTCTCCATGATGTATACGGCATCTGTGGGTCGGCGCTGGGGTGGTTCCAGTCCTCTCTGGTAGAACTCAGTCTGTACTTGTCGCCGACCAGTTGTCAGCCCCATCAGCATTGTCTCTCGGAGTCCCTCAAGGATCTGTCCTGGGCCCTATCCTTTTCATCTTGTACATCAAACCACTTTCATCACTCATTCACTCTCACACGGTCTCCACCCAGTCCTATGCAGACGACACCCAATTATACAGTTCTTGTCCTCCAGCTGATGTACATGCCAGCATCATGACCATGCAAACTTGCATATCCAGTGTCAAAGCATGGATGGTCCACAACAACCTAAAGTTGAACGACGAAAAAACTGAGGCTCTCCTCTTCAGTAAAAGAAATGCTGGAGTGACAGAATATCCCACAGCAGTTCGAGTCGGTGACGTCGACATCCTTTTCGCCGACTCTGCAAGAAACCGCGGTGTTATTATTACCTCTAACATGACACTGGACAAACACATTTCCAACATCTGCAGATCCGCTTATTTTGAACTCGGAAAAATCAGCAGCTTCCGTCACCTACTGTCCGACCAGGTTGCAAACACATTTGTATGTGCCTATGTTCTGTCTAAACTCGACTACTGCAATTCCTTGCTAGCCGGCTGTCCTCTGTATCTGCTACAGAAGTTACAGAAACTTCAAAACTCGGCCGCTCGCCTTGTCTCCTCCGCACTCTGCGCTGGCTCCCCATTCAGGCTCGCATCGACTACAAGTTGTCTACTTTCTGTTTTAATTACTTCACCGGTGCATGCCGCATCTATTTTTCAGAACTTCTTACAGTCTACACTCCAGTGAGACAGCTCCGCTCCTCTTCAGACGATCGCATTCTCTCAGTACCCCACATCAGGACAAAAACATACGGACAGCGCATGTTCACCTTCTCGGCATCCACCCAATGGAACTCACTTCCCCACAACATTCGCCACTCCCCATCACTACTGACTTTCAAACGAAACTTAAAAAATTACCTTTTCAGCAAGTACCTTGACTGACGTCGCGACTGCCTGTCTGCATTAACTTACAACTTTCTCTGTTCATCCTCTCTTATGATATTTTTCTACCCACCTGTGAATGACGGACGATCTGTATCCTGACCTGTTGGTCAGTGTTGTGTCCATCTCTCCCTCTGTGTGGGTGTATGTGTGCGTGTGTGTGTTCGTCGTTTTCACTAGAGTGTCTGTGTGCCTCGTCCGCGCGAAGTGTGCATGAAATGTGTTCTCGCGCGTTAAAAATCTATATTTATTATTAGACAAATGGACAGCACAGGTAGTACAGTCAAGTTGTATCTAAAATACAAATTCCTCCAAGCGGCAGTGACTTGTTTTTCTTTAATATTTTAGATACAACTTGACTGTACTACCTGTGCTGTCCATTTGTCTCCGTCGCTTGTCTAGTGTCTCTTACCTGTTTTCTGCTCATCTACTAAGTCTTTTTCTTTTTCGTTTTTTTTTCGTTTTTGTGTCGTCCTGATGAAGGGGTAGTGCCCCAAAACATGTAGTTTCCTGGTCTTTGTCCTTTTCTAGCTTGGTCCAGTTCACTTGTTTTAAATGTAAAAAAAAGTTATGCTCTTCTGAAACAGCGTCCCCAAATTGTTTTTTTTACGATGTCTTGTTGAAAAATTAGTTTTTGGCTTGAAGCGTTCAGTCAGCATCCTGCAGTACCTTTCACTTTACCATGTCTCTCTCAAACAGGCTGACGAGTGCACAGGACTTCAAGGATTCCTCATTTTTCGTAGTCTTGGCGGAGGGACTGGATCTGGCTTCACTTCTCCTTTTCTAGCTTGGTCCAGTTCACTTGTTTTAAATGTAAAAAAAAGTTATGCTCTTCTGAAACAGCGTCCCCAATTTTTTTTTTTACGATGTCTTGTTGAAAAATTAGTTTTTGGCTTGAAGCGTTCAGTCAGCATCCTGCAGTACCTTACACTTGGGTCTGTCTCCCTCAAACAGGCGGACCAGTGCACGGGTCTTCAAGGGTTTCTCCTTTTTCGTAGTCTTGGAGGAGGGACTGGATCAGGCTTCACCTCTCTCTTGATGGAACGTCTCTCGGTGGACTACGGCAAGAAGTCCAAGCTGGAGTTTGGTGTCTACCCTGCTCCCCAAGTAAGCTTGCTAAGATGGCAAGAAACTAGCATTTTTCGCGAGGGGAGGGGGAACAATTTTTGGAGACATCACTGAAAAAGTGAATACAGACAACTTAAAATATCTCGTGTATCGACCTTTGAAACAACTCGAGAAAGTAAAACCCTGAAAAAGAATCAGCAAAAATTTCGATCAATTCTCTAATAATATTACCCATTACAGTCGACAAAACCAATCGTATTGAGCTGCTGATTTAAAATATATCTATAAGCAGATATAAACAGAACTTCGCTGAGTCTGCGTATAATGAAATTAAATGATTGATGTCTGCAGTATCAGGATGTCAGGACGTGATAACACATTAAAGAAACCAATGCAAGAAAAAGTGCAAGTTTTCCCACAAACGAAAAAGAATTCATAAACGCGTTATATGTTCGTAATTTCAGATAGCCACTGCTGTAGTCGAGCCGTACAATTCCGTCCTTTCCACACACACGTCATTAGAGCACGTCGACTGCGCATTTGTCCTGGACAACGAGGCAATGTATGACATCTGTCGTCGGAACCTTGACATTGAGCGACCGACCTACACCAACATCAACCGATTGATAGGCCAGGTTGTCTCCTCCATCACTGCCTCCCTGCGCTTCGATGGGGCTTTGAACGTTGACCTGATAGAGTTCCAGACCAACCTGGTTCCATACCCTCGTATACACTTTCCGCTGGTGACACTTGCTCCAATCATCTCTGCCGAGAAGGCTTACCACGAACAGCTGACCACTGCTGAACTCACCAGTGCCGCCTTCGAACCAGCCAACCAGATGGTGAAGTGCGACCCCCGTCACGGCAAGTACATGGCCTGCTGCATGCTGTACCGGGGTGATGTGGTGCCTAAGGATGTCAACGCTGCCATCGCCACCATCAAGACCAAGCGCACCATCCAGTTTGTCGACTGGTGTCCTACCGGCTTTAAGGTAGTCATTCGATCACGCACAAAACTTGGAAAATCAAACATCGTGATGGAAATTATGCTTTAAATTTCAGTTTTATAGTTTTTGCATGCGCCACGCGATGTATAAGACTGGGTAAAGGTGGTTTTTGATCGACACACACACACAATATAAGGGGTACCGTAAACTTTAATAATTTGAAAATGATGGGATGTTTTAATGTTGTTTCAGGTGGGCATCAACTACCAGCCACCCACAGTGGTGCCTGGAGGAGACCTGGCCAAGGTGCAGCGCGCTCTGTGCATGTTAAGCAACTCCACTGCTATCGCCGAAGCCTGGGCACGTCTGGATCACAAGTTCGATCTGATGTACGCCAAACGTGCCTTCGTACACTGGTATGTGGGTGAAGGCATGGAGGAGGGCGAGTTCTCCGAGGCACGGGAAGAT
>SMGT01002341.1:283752-299931 GCA_004794575.1 Lanistes nyassanus | reverse complement strand
ACACCGTGATAGCAGCTAATATCGAACTTTCTTGTTAGGTTTTTAGACTCGGTTTAAAGAGAAAATTGAAAGACTTTTAGCATACAATGTTAACACAGAAGAAGGACTTCAGTTAAGAGTAGGCATGATAAGGCCATCTCAAAGATAGTAAAACATAGTCCTCACAAGACTATTGGAAGACATCATATGCTTCGCGGAACTCAGCTAACGAACGTGGCATTGTTCGAAGCCTCCATACGCAAAAGAAAAATTTTACGTCATCAGCTGCTACAGTTTGCCTTTCGTTAGTTCATTGTCGGTTTGAAGCTCAGATCGAGCGCATTGTAGCGTGTTCCTTTCTCACGAACTGAAACATTTTGTCTTGTCTGCTTCAAGTAAACATGGTAAGAATCGAACCAGTCGGAAGTACACGAAATGCTACAGACAAGCTGACACATCTTTACAGCAATTATTTATCTTTTGTCTCTTTTGTCGTAAAAAAACCAGATTTAAGATTACTGCCTGTTTTAGTTTAAGGGCGATCACTGTTTCATTTTTCAGTAAACTTTAACTGCAAAACCCAAATATATTAATATATCATTAGCGGAAAAAATCGCTTGGTAAACAAACTGACTTTTAAAAAAGCAGTTATTGTCTTTTGTTTTCGAAATAGCGTGAATGTATCTCAATCCACACTGGTCAGGCCGGAGTCCAGATTGGCAATGCCTGTTGGGAACTCTACTGTCTAGAACACGGGATCCAGCCAGACGGCCAGATGCCCTCAGATAAGACCATCGGAGGAGGAGACGACTCCTTCAACACCTTCTTCAGTGAGACAGGAGCGGGAAAACACGTTCCAAGGGCAGTCTTTGTGGACTTGGAGCCGACAGTTATCGGTAGGGGAGTAGGGAAAAAAACTTTTTTTTCCTTAATCCATCATTCCTGCTGCTGGGTCTTTCCTAAGTTTTATCAGCTGCAATCACTACATGACTCTTTGATAGTGTCGGACGAGATATCTGTAACTAGGGTAAGACTTGAAAAAGAAAATCT
Organism: Lanistes nyassanus; assembly: GCA_004794575.1. Classification (NCBI taxonomy): domain Eukaryota; kingdom Metazoa; phylum Mollusca; class Gastropoda; order Architaenioglossa; family Ampullariidae; genus Lanistes; species Lanistes nyassanus. Next base: position 298,902 of record SMGT01002341.1, on the reverse strand, counting down.
CAAAATCTTGGCTCCGTGTTTCTTTTGACACTCAGATGAAGTGCGAACGGGAACGTACCGACAGCTTTTCCATCCTGAACAGCTAATTACCGGAAAGGAAGATGCCGCGAACAACTATGCCCGCGGCCATTACACAGTTGGAAAAGAAATTGTTGATCTGGTCTTGGACCGCATCAGAAAGCTGGCGAGTACTTATTAAGAAAATCTAGTATATTTTTGCTTTTTTATTGTTGTTTGGCATTTACTTAAGGTGTGTGTGTGTGTGTGTTATTTTTGTGTTTGTTTGTGGGTGTAAATCTAGTAGTGTTTTTTTCTTCACTTCAAGCCTTTTGTAGCTGGCTTTGTTAAAAAGACAGATTCATGCCGTTTCAGTTGTTGTCAAACAGGTGGAAAACGCCATATAATTATTTCTTTAGCACACTGTTAGAACAAGAGAACAGGCGAGAGCAGATTAATGCAGACCAGCACAAAACCAACCAACCAACCAACCAACCAACCAACCAACCAACCAACCAACCAACCAACCAACCAACCAACCAACCAACCAACCAACCAACCAACCAACCAACCAACCAACCAAACCAACTAGAAACACAAATTACCGGTTTTTTAACAGCTTCTAAAAAAAATTCCACCGGAAACTAACATTTAAATCGAAGTGTGCAAATACCTTACACTTGGGTCTGTCTCCCTCAAACAGGCGGACCAGTGCACGGGTCTTCAAGGGTTTCTCCTTTTCCGGAGTCTTGGAGGAGGGACTGGATCAGGCTTCACCTCGCTCCTAATGGAACGTCTCTCAGTGGACTACGGCAAAAAGTCCAAGCTGGAGTTTGGAATCTACCCTGCGCCTCAAGTAAATATCATAATATCAGTTAGCTGATTGCATAATATACGTACTTTATTCAATTTCTTGTATCACTATGAATCGTGAGATAATATTTAGCTGTCCAATACATAGGAAAAAAGATAAAAGCTTAGTAATATTTGAGACCTTTAGAATACGAGAATACCTAGACCACTCTCTTCCTGCGCAAATCTGTAACTTACTCGCACATATCGAATGCAAATATAGTTTTATAATGATGGTGAAATACCCGAGTAACCAGAGTTACGCTGTTCTACGTATGAAATCAAGAACTCTTGAAGGTGTGTGGTAACACTGTATTAAAGGAAACTTTAAATAAAAGAAACTTCACTCAGAACACAACCGATTTTCTTAACGTATGCGGCTTCAGATTGCTACTGCTGTTGTCGAGCCGTACAACGCCGTCCTTTCTACACACACATCCCTGGAGCACGTCGACTGTGCTTTTGTCGTGGATAACGAGGCCGTCTACGACATCTGCCGAAGGAATCTGGACATCGAGCGACCCACCTACACCAACCTCAACCGATTGATAGGCCAGGTTGTCTCCTCCATCACTGCCTCTCTTCGCTTCGATGGCGCTCTAAACGTCGACCTGATAGAGTTCCAGACAAACCTGGTGCCATACCCTCGTATCCACTTTCCGCTAGTGACACTTGCTCCAATCATCTCTGCCGAGAAGGCTTATCACGAACAGCTGACCACTGCTGAGATCACCAATGCCGCCTTCGAACCAGCCAACCAGATGGTGAAGTGCGACCCCCGTCACGGCAAGTACATGGCCTGCTGCATGCTGTACCGGGGTGATGTGGTGCCTAAGGATGTCAACGCTGCCATCGCCACCATCAAGACCAAGCGCACCATCCAGTTTGTCGACTGGTGTCCTACTGGCTTTAAGGTAACTAACCATCCAGGCAACATTATGTAGAGTGATGTTAGTTTTTCAACTTTTGCATTAGCCATATGGTGTCCAAAACTGGGTCGATGTGTTCGTGATACATTAAGAGAAAAAAAAAATAGCGATGGATTCTTAGGAACTGGGAATAGATTATTTTTCTTGAAGCAGTGATCGCTTGTAAATTATGATATTTTATAACATTAAGTTTCAATTGTATCTTCGCATTTGTCAGCATAACTTATTATATTAGCAAGAAGGCGGCAGTCTGTCATATGAAGAGTTGCCCTCAACAGGTTGTCGTGCAAACAGACAGAACAACGAGCTTTTTCACTGGAAACTAATTGCAGTGATTTCAAGGATTCCTAAAACTTCAAGACAACACAATAAACGTACTTGCAGATATTTCTAATCCTAAAATAGCCTTGTTATTAAGGTAAACAACTATGCTATGTTTTCTTTATGAACTGATCATCAAAGTAGATAAACCCATATGAAAAAAAACCGTTGCTGCAAACATTAAAGGAAAGCTTAACCCTAGACGCAACTTGAGATGAATTCATAGATATTGATATTGTGAGTCTTGTCAACGATAAATTTGAAGCTGTATCAGTACTGTTTCCATACAATCCACGTTTTAATTTCGGTAAATAATGGCACACGGACGTCGCCATGTTGTGGTACTCTTTCGCGAATGAAAGCAAAATATCGCTGCTGTCGTCTGGTCTGGTGACGTCAGTTCCCCAGAAGCATTCAACATGCCACAGTGCAAAGGGTTCGGCTGTTTAAACGAACAGTGCAAATCGTTTAATGTAGACGGAAGCCACAAAAGCTTTTGGGGGGATTCCGAATCCAGCAAAATCAAAAGATTGCTATGCACTTTGTAAAAAGTGGCTTGAAATTTTAAAGAACGCCAAGTTGCCTCGTCATGCGAAAGAGTATAAATTAAAATGGCACAAATCGCACTTCGTGTGCGAGGACCATTTTACGAGGGAGTGCTTTGAAGGCACCTACGAAAATGATGTGGCTGCTTCGCTTGGCTTCAAGGCTTTTAAGAAAAAGTTAAAGAAAGGAACCATTCCGACAATTATCAATACAAAGTGGGCCAATGAAAAAGGCATTGCAGTAAGGCAAGACCGGACGGAAGCTGAGCCTTAAAGTGAGAACAGACGACTACAGCTGAGAGCGATGTCACTAACAAGTCAAGTTTCTTTATTCTTTTACCCTCAGGGGGTATTCAGAAGAAAAAATGTCAAAGGACACATGTCAATCGTTGTTCACCTGACAATAGTATATCCATATATTGATAAATAAACTCAATGATTAATAAACACACAACACGCTCAATCACTCACGCAGACGTACCAACACGCAAAAACGTAGGCACCTATTCATCTATTCATAAATGCACTGTACTAAGAAGTATTTTACTTTGGTCGATACGCTTTTGTTTTTACAAGAAAAGAGGTTATAAAGTTTAAATGTATTTGACCGGCTCGAGTAGTATGTCAGCGCGGTGCCGCGTTCAGCTGTAAAAACGTCTGCCCGATATCTGTGACGCTGCTTTGAGCGCTATCGGCTGCGGGCTGCAGTAGCTTTCTCCCTGCCCGGGTTACTGACGTCACTCATCAAGGCAACATGGCGGCTTCCATGTAAGGCCGATGAGCGGCATTAAAAGCTGGGTTGTAAGTGAACAGTTCTTTTGTAGCTTGAAATTTAGGGTTAAAAAGACTCACAACATCAATATTCATCAATTCAAGACAGGTTACTTCTAAGGTTAAGTTTTCCTTTAACTGATGGATAATATCCATAAAGATGATGTTGGGGAAATGGAACTCTAACATTCGTGATTAAATAGTTATAAAAATGTGACATTGAACGATGCGTGTCAAGTCAAGGCTGTAGCTGTTGATCGAAATTACCAGTATCAGCAAGATATGTTAATATGAAAGGGTTAGGCATTGTTTTCTCAGCTCGCATTTTTTTCTCAGGTGGGGATCAACTACCAGCCACCCACAGTGGTTCCTGGAGGAGACCTGGCCAAAGTGCAGCGCGCTGTCTGCATGTTAAGCAACTCCACTGCTATCGCCGAAGCCTGGGCGCGTATGGATCACAAGTTCGATCTGATGTACGCCAAACGTGCCTTCGTCCACTGGTATGTGGGTGAAGGCATGGAGGAGGGCGAGTTCTCCGAGGCACGGGAAGATTTGGCGGCCCTGGAGAAAGACTACGAGGAGGTCGGCCTCGACTCTGTGGAGGGAGAGGGAGAAGGCGAAGGAGAGGAGTACTAGTTAACGTTTAGCAGTTTCCCGACAAACTTCAAGGATGACGCAGTAGAACTTTTGACCACTTTGACCCCCACTCACCCCTCCAACACGCAGCAAACACGTGAGACTCTTGACGGACAGTAAAATCTCATAAAAATATTCAAAATATTTTTGCAGACCGGCAGTATTTGGTGACTGAGTAAAAGGGACACAGACTACTGATAATGCCATGAAGTAAAGTCTGACGGCATTTCGCTAGAAGATTTCGAAGATTTATAGCTACCTTCTGACTTCAATCTGCACAACGAGAGCATTTTTGTAGATCACGTTTGACAATTTTGTCATTTATATCGCCTTATATTTGAAAGGGTCTGTTAACCCATTTACTAAACTATATATATTAAATGCTTTATAAGGCTATACTTTAACAAATCCAATGTGTTGGTGTATATGTATAATTTCTGTTAAGCATGGCTTTGGAAACTGTGTGACTTGGAGACAGTGTGCATGTTGTAGCAGCAGCACTCATCGTCGTTCGTCGTCATAGCACAGGAAAAAGAAATAATAGTTCATGTTTTTGGCAAGTAAGTCTACGACAAGAGTTGATCATGAAGAAATAAAACAGTTCTGTAAAGGGGAGAAAAGACAATGATATAATCGAATCACACACACGCACGCACGCACGCAGGCACGCACGCACTCAGGCACGCACGCACGCAGGCACGCACGCACGCATCCACGCAGAGAACGAAATTGGAGGAACAAATGAATGAACAGACTGCATAAAATGCTGAATCGTAAAGGATAAAGATGGACTTATACAATAATTTATACACCTGACAAAGGTGGACTTGCAAAAATGAGCGAAATATGATGCAGAGCTACACAAATATGAAAAACACACCGGCAGATTTGGAATAAAAGGTCTACCATAAAAACCTCATAGCTGTCAAGTTAATAAAGTTATAAGGCTTCTGTCTACCTCCTTAAGAGGAATTGAAGGAAAGACGGAGATGAAAAGAGAGGTGTTTGTGTCTAACATATAAGCCAGTTCTTGTGCTGAATTAAAGATTCTTGGCAAAAGAAACTCTGCTTCCGGTATGCAGAGAAATGAGCTGAAAGAGTTCACAAGTAATCAATAAAGACTTGAAAATCTTATGCATTTCAATTCTTTCCATGGGATGGGGAGTTCCAAAGTTTTCACCACTCCGGACAGGGTAGTAACTTTGAAATTCAGTAGCCCACTAAAATTTCCACTGCTTCATGCTGTGCTGACGTGTGTGTGTGTGTGTATATGAGAGAGAGAGAGAAGGGGCCATCATCCGCCTATATGCTACCGGAAGACAAACTGTCGGCTGATCAAGACCTGTCAGGGAAGCAGTAATTACTACTAGTAGTCCAGCAGTAGATATGGTCTATGGAGTGCAGGGAGAGACGCTTGTGTTACCTTTGAGGTCCAGGAAGGTGTGCACATGATTTGTGCTATCGCAACAGTATATAGGCCTAGTGCACCCAATTTTACATAACAGTCGTAATAAAAATAAATTATTGTTTTCAACAAAACTGCTCACGAATAACGTGATATTTCTCGAAAACTTGTTGATGAAAAGAATTTTACTACCGGTGAGTCCCTCAGTCTCTTATATCGTTTCTCTTCTAGTCTTTTCTTTCCTTTTGTTTTTCTCTTCTCTTACCTTTGTTTCGGGAAATCGATAAAGGCCGATACTTTAACATCAGTTTATTGGTATTATTATAATAATTAGTATTAATATTGCTGTTATGATTATTACAATAAATAGAACCTAGCGCACTATATCATGTTGCGAAAGCACATGCCGTTTTTGTGTAGGGGTATAGTGAGGGCAGGGTTAGGGAAGGAAGAAGCAAAGATTATACTTTTTGGAAAAATCAATTTGACGTCATCGCACGTAGTATCGCTCTGACCCTCGTAGTTCTAGAAAAATTACGTCATACTATTTTAAACGTGCCTGACAGTTCGTTAACAGACTGCAGTCGCAGCTCCTAGCTTTTTCAGAGCTGAGAAAACTATTTATTTTGTCTGCATAGCAAGAAACATGGTAAGAAAGGATCTGCAATTGTATAAACAGAAATCTACGTATCTAAATAGCACTTCTATTGAACTATATTGACGGAAACGTAATTTTAATAACTTCCATTTAAGATTTTAATTCAACAAAATGCAATACAAACTGAGGAATAGTGTCAGTTAAGTGTGCCCAAAATTATCGATGCATTGCTTTGCAAAGTGTTGAATAACGAAATGCACTGTAATTTAATCATAATATTCTTTCATTAGATGCACTACGTAATAATGAAATATTACTATAGACCAGTCTTAATTTTTGTAGATATTATGTGGAATCTATACGGTCTGCCTGTAAAACTACTACCCACAATCTATTCTCTTGAGTTATTTTAAGTGCCCCTTACTGCAAACCTAAGTCTGCTCAATACTATTTTCAAACTTATGTAAATAATATATTTTGAGATACGTTTATTTCCCAAAGATTAGAAAATAATTTTGCCATTTGCACATAGCAAAATTTGATTAATTTTATTTCTATGTTTTATAACAAAACAATGTTTTAACTGGAGTTTGTCAGACTCCGCAGCTAAACGTGGGCATCTTCTACTAAATCAAAGCACTGTTAAAATTAGTTTTTATTTACAAATGTTTTTCAAGTATTACATTTTTATGTTCAAACTTGTTTGAATATATTTTTCTCTATAGCGTGAGTGTATCTCAGTCCACACTGGTCAGGCCGGAGTCCAGATGGGCAATGCCTGCTGGGAACTCTACTGTCTAGAACACGGGATCCAGCCAGACGGCCAGATGCCCTCAGACAAGACCATCGGAGGAGGAGACGACTCCTTCAACACATTCTTCAGTGAGACAGGAGCAGGGAAGCACGTTCCAAGGGCAGTCTTTGTCGACCTGGAACCGACAGTTATCGGTAGGTGAATAATTAGAACAACCGAACAGTTTTCTTGTTTAGTCTTGCGGATTTGGGATGATCTTTCCCTTTACTATTTTATGTTTAAACCTCCCCTACATAAGATTCTCATACAATAGAAAAACCTCCCTTTTCCTTACATATGCATTTGCATAATAGGATAATAAGGAAGAGGTAAAGTGAAATAAATATCTGTGCGGTTGAGAATGTTACTTTTACATATCTTCACACGTGCAATGTAAAAGTTCCTAAAATGTATGCGTTCGGGGTGTTCTGAAAATACAGATAATTACGAAAAGGAAAAAAAATGACAATCAACATAATTTGCCTTCAGTTTCCTAAAGATGTTTAAAGCTGGGAAGCTAAAAGTATGCTTTGCTGCATTTGCCGTGTGTATTCACTGATCTATGACAGCTTTTTGCATCTGTAGTCACAGTATCATTGATAGCCTTTATCTGTTTGGCTTCATTGTTAGATGAAGTGCGAACGGGCACATACCGACAGCTGTTCCACCCTGAAGAACTCATTACTGGCAAAGAAGATGCTGCCAATAATTACGCCCGAGGTCACTACACTGTCGGCAAAGAAATTGTTGATCTCGTCTTGGACCGAATAAGAAAGCTGGTGAGCTTTATTATGCAAAAACGTATACCTTGTGTTTAATCGTCAAACGAAAGTAATGACGAATGATGTGCGTGACCCGAGGACATGTGCATGTATATGAATATATTTAAGTGCCTAAATGCCCCTTTCCAGACAGTGGGTTTTCCTAGTTAGCCAGCTTGTTCCTGGACTAGGATTTACCTTTGCGCGTACCTCCTGCCTTCTCCGATAGACTGTTTTATAGTAAAGTTTTGACTTTCGCACAGGCGGACCAATGCACTGGTCTGCAAGGCTTTCTGCTGTTCCGTAGTTTTGGAGGAGGGACTGGATCAGGCTTCACTTCTCTCTTGATGGAACGTCTCTCGGTGGACTACGGCAAGAAGTCCAAGCTGGAGTTTGGTGTTTACCCTGCTCCCCAAGTAAGTGTTACTTGCGGTCTTGCCATAAATAACAAGAGTAGGTCGTAAAATGTTGTTAGTTACCCTGTTTGCTTCAATAATTTAGCATAAGAGAGCCTTCAAATCAACGAAAATCGATCAGTGAAATTCACGACAACACCAAGTGAACTGTTCTGATTTCAGATTGCTACTGCTGTTGTCGAGCCCTATAACGCCGTTCTTTCCACACATACGTCACTAGAACACTGTGACTGTGCTTTTGTTCTGGACAACGAGGCCATCTACGACATCTGCCGAAGGAATCTGGACATTGAGCGACCCACCTACACCAACCTCAACCGTCTCCTGGGGCAGTGTGTCTCAGCCATTACTGCCTCTCTTCGCTTCGATGGCGCTCTGAACGTCGACCTGATAGAGTTCCAGACAAACCTGGTGCCGTATCCACGTATCCACTATCCACTAGTGACACTTGCTCCAATCATCTCTGCCGAGAAGGCTTATCACGAACAGCTGACCACTGCTGAGATCACCAATGCCGTCTTCGAACCAGCCAACCAGATGGTGAAGTGCGACCCCCGTCACGGCAAGTACATGGCCTGCTGCATGCTGTACCGGGGTGATGTGGTGCCTAAGGATGTCAACGCTGCCATCGCCACCATCAAGACCAAGCGCACCATCCAGTTTGTGGACTGGTGTCCTACCGGCTTTAAGGTAATAATAAACTAAGGTATGAATAAATGGCCCAGCAAAATAACGAACTAACTAACCAACAGTTTAACCCACTAATTTCTTGGCATATTTCTGTACGTCCATGTTTTTTCTCATGATGTATCAATAACCTTTCTGAGTGAGAAAATCTGGTGAGCAAAGCTTTCTTTTCTGAAATACACTTCTAGGATAACATATATATATATATATTTAATCGCAAGAAAGAGCTAGATATTTTGTGTATTTAACTCTTTTTGTGTGTTCTGCTCGAGACTATATGTGTCATCAAATGTGTACACAACTAGCAATCGAGAGACTATGCCTTATCTTAATCTTAATAGTACGTTGCTTTTGGTCCAAAGTATACATGAAATAAATCTTCTAATCAAAAGATTTTTTGAAGAGTAAAATAATGAGAAATCTGTTTACGAAACCCACGACTGCCGGACCTTACCATTGCAAAGAATGTGTTAAAGAAATGTTCGTTTATTTGATTATTTGTGGATATTTCACAGACTTAGATTATCCAGTGATTTTTTTCAAATGTATTCAGGTAGGGATCAACTACCAGCCACCCACAGTGGTTCCTGGAGGAGACCTGGCCAAGGTACAACGCGGTCTGTGCATGTTGAGTAACACCACCTGCATCGCCGAAGCCTGGGCACGTCTGGATCACAAGTTCGATTTGATGTACGCCAAACGTGCCTTCGTACACTGGTATGTGGGTGAAGGCATGGAGGAGGGCGAGTTCTCCGAGGCACGAGAAGATCTGGCGGCCCTGGAGAAAGACTACGAGGAGGTCGGCCTCGACTCTGTGGAGGGAGAGGGAGAAGGGGAGGGAGGAGAAGAATACTAGAGTTACTTTTTCTTAACTTGACTGACCATAAAAACAGTGAGGCGAAATAGATAAATAAAAGACTTTTCTATTGTTCAGATTTACACACAAATCGCAATTTGCGGAGGTTAGTGTGCTATTCACACTGACAGTGTTTTACAGACTTGGTTAAAGTTCAGGAAATGCAGTGACGGTAACATGATGGCACTTTCGTCGTTCAGATGTAAACGACGGCCATTTTGACAGCAACTGAGATGTAGAGTACATTTCGTACGTCATTTTACGCGATTTATGCATAGTATTCCTTTACGTTTTTCATTATAGTTTATTATATCTCTTCTGTGAAATGGGAGATTTATATTTTACTAAAGATTTCTTCGCTTTACTTGATACTGCTTTCAGTAATAAATGCAGCATCTTTTACACATAATATCCTGGAAATATGATTTCTTAAAATGGACAACGTGCGGGTGCGGGTGCAGGCTTGGGTGCGTGTGTTAATGTTTGTCTGTGCGTTGTTTTTGTGGCTGTAGGCCGGGCTGTGCGTGCGTGCCTGTGTGTGTGTGTGTGTGTGTTTAGACTTGAGAGGGTGGAGGATGTTTGTGGTATCCGAGAAGTCTCCAACAAATGCATTTTTTAAATAAAACATTAGAGTTTATCCTGCTGGTTTGTGTCTTTGTCAGCCACGGTATCCTGTTTGTCTTTCCTACGTCATATTGGGATCGAAATTTTGTTAAATCCGAATGCCACATTGTCATTTGCAAAGACGCGTAGCTTTTGCATTTGAATCAAGACATTTTGGACACCCTGTAGAAATAACTACCAGCATACTTCGTAGTCCAACGGAAACATTGGTTTTCTTGAAGTATTTTTCTTTACGTTTCATCGAAAGCAACAATTTACCTGCAGTTTGCACATCAAGGATCGGTTGGACAATTCATTTCGCGTCCCCAAAAGTAAAGGTGCTCTCAGAATGCAAAAGTGGAAATGGTCAACTTTATACAATAGCTCTTATTAGGCTTTTAAATGATCGGTTAGCCGACCTCTCCTTGGTTAGCTCTGGACTAGCATGTGAAAGGTTGCTGGTTCGAATCCACGTGTGCCCAGGTATGGCTAAGGATTATTTCCTGGAGTTAAACTTATGCAAACTCCATTCGGCCATCTCCCCGCACATCAAAATGCCTGTCCGCACTGGTCATATTACTGCGGCTATCAGTCTGGTGGTTCTTTCAGTGAATAGATTAGGAATAGGATCCCATTCCCCCCCCTCCCATAGTGCGAAATCAGTGGAAGCACTGTCCATCTAAAATAACCAACCAAACCCCTCCCCATGTACCTCAGGACTTATTTCTACTTTGAACAATGAAGGAGCCGACACTACTCTGTTGCAGTGTCCACAGCGTTAACATCGTTTGCAACAGTAAGAACACATAAATGTTTTGTACATTTGTACATTTGGTAAATTTGCCATCCCCATACTTCTGAATAGGGACACAGACATTTTTGTACATTTTGCATATTTTACGTAGTTCCGAATAACGTTTCGTGTACTGAATGTAATGCTAGCACATGCGGGTTGAATGGGCATCTCTAAAGATGTACATGAAATGCAACTTGCGAACTGCTCTTTCTAACCGATTACATGACCTGACAAGCAGATAGAATAATGCCGCCCACCACTAGACACACAACGAGTTGTAAATCCAGTCAGTGCACAGCGCGAGCCGAGTTTTACACTTTACACGTTTCCAGCAAGCATCTACTGATTCCTGTCTTGTGACACGTGTATTCTTGACACTGCATTTTTATTGGAACATAGTCTGGGCATGGGGAGAACGTGGAGGTATTTTGGATGCTCAAACTGCTCCTTTCTCCACAGTCAAAACTAGGGATGAAGAGAGGGGGAAAGTTATACAAAAAAAATATTAACCTATACTTAGCTCCCCTAATAGTCAAGAGCAAATTATGGCTTATATGTTTGTAATTTTAAAACCTGTTTATGTCTTTTGTTTCCCAACGTATAGACACTTTTGCTACTTGATACCCCCGGGGAGCAGTCACCAATTTTGAAAAATAGAAATCTTGTGCCTCCTCCTCATCATCATCATCATCATCATCATCATCAACATCAACAACAAATATCAGCCCTCACAAAAACCAATCTGGTTTTTAGCAAGTTTTTTTTTTGTTCCTCCGGTGCTTTTCCGAACTGAGACTTGCTGCCTCGTCATTGAATGAGGTGTTAAGGGGTAGTTAACAATGGAAAGAAGTTTCAGCCAGAATAACACAAAACAAAACGAACAGAAAGTAGCGCCGAAACTAATGGAAATGAAAAATTAAAAATTCGTGTCTTTATTCAAAAGAAATATATTTTATATTTTCTGTATATCATTTTTTTTCTGAAAGTATTCATCGATCGTGGTACGTGGATTTACTCGTCCCCCGTATTTTTTGGAGAAAAAGTAGCTTGTACACGTGTTCGTTCGTTCGTTCGTTCGTTCGTTCGTTCGTTCGTTCGTTCACGGATATCCCCGACGGCAGAAACTGAGAATAAGTACAAAATGATTTCTTCAATACACATCGATGGCACTTAGCTGTGGTTTTTACTGGGCAGGTGAAGTGCAATCCCTCACTCCGATGTATGGATGTCCCAAACACACCTGACTTAACCAGCTGCGTCCTCGTTACTCTTCGGCTACTTCCGACAGATGACGACATCTACTTCGCGGAGCTCGGAGAGAGCGCGCCGTGTCATTTGCGGTCTTTCACGAGCAATGACGTCAACGCCCGACCAAAAGACGTCACATTTTAAACAGAAGGCTTCTTGTCGCTAATACTTCGAAAGCGAAGCAGTTTTCCAAGTCCGCTTTTAAACTGGATTTCAACATTCCTAATCTGCGGAAATGGCAAGCTTTCATTATGAATATCACTAATAATACTAAAATTAGCAAAAGTCATGTTATTTGTAATCTGGTTATTTTATGTATTTTAATTCAGCACAAGCTCAAGATCTATTATTCTACTGCATAATCTACACTACAGTTTACCGTTAGATAACATTACTTATTTACTACCTGCTGCGCTTCTACACTTTAGTACTACTGTAGTAGTCTAATTCTGTGTGTAGAGTTTCGAAATGGTTTGAGAGATTTTTGTTTTATGCACGGTAAATCCAGCTACGGTTCATTTTGATGGTATGTGATTTGCAGTAGCAACGGTCAGCTCACTAATTATAGTTGTTTCCGCTACCAACTATCTATGACCAAGGTTGTGAATATATAAAACGTGGTGTCACCGATAAAGGATTAAAAAAAACCACTTTTCTACCCATATTATTTGGCTTTGATGGAAAGTACCTTAATCTTAGTGTAATAACGATCGTAAAATTCAAATATGAAAATGCGAGGAATTTCAAAGAATATCTAAAATTTGTGGCACGCTAGACACACATATTCTGGGTTCTCTCTCTAAAATACATACCCTACCCCCATACACACAAACGTACCTTTCTGGTCTGTTAGAATCTTAATATCTGTCACTGTAGCATAGAAAATAGACTCTTTAGTTTATCAAAACATAGATCCCGGAGAAATCCATTCATGCTATTTCTTGGGGGTGGGGTGTGGGGGAATGTTTAGTGTGCATCGCCTTTGGTACCTCTACGCTATGGAAGACCAAGATATGTAGGGGACACATATTTGACCAAACATAGCACAAACGTTAAGGAGTAGGAGAAGAAAAATCTTATGGTTGTACAGAACACAAAGAAATTTTGCAGAAAATTAATTTAAACCAGAGCGGAATGCTTAAGAAAACCTTTTTCATAAAATTCTTATATTTCCCAATATAAAGTAAACTCTGACTTTTGTTATGTAATAGCGTGAGTGTATCTCAGTCCACACTGGTCAGGCCGGAGTCCAGATGGGCAATGCCTGTTGGGAACTCTACTGTCTAGAACACGGGATCCAGCCAGACGGCCAGATGCCCTCAGACAAGACCATCGGAGGAGGAGACGACTCCTTCAACACATTCTTCAGTGAGACAGGAGCAGGGAAGCACGTTCCAAGGGCAGTCTTTGTCGACCTGGAACCAACTGTGATTGGTAGGTCACTAGAAGTCTAACAAATGTCTTAATTATAAATATGTTTAGCCCCTAGACTAATAGTGGATTGAATTGTTATGCGCGTGTATATAAATAAATATATAACTATAAAAACATACACACATATGCTGCTATGTTCGAACTATATTTTAGTAGTTTTGGGGTGGGGGAAGGCTTCGTTCTAACTTTACATTCTGCTCAAAATAGAGAATTAATAATCAGATTAACTGAAAATTTAGGTAGAGTAAATTCCCTTCTAGTTTTGAGACATAAAGGAATAGAAATGAAGTGTATTCCCTTGGGCCGCATACATTACAATCGTCGGTGCAGTTTCTCGCATATGCTTTTATATTGTTCTGTATTAGCCTTCATCTGTTTTGCTTCACATTCAGATGAAGTGCGAACGGGCACATACCGACAGCTGTTCCACCCTGAAGAACTCATTACTGGCAAAGAAGATGCTGCCAATAATTACGCCCGAGGTCACTACACTGTCGGCAAAGAAATTGTTGATCTCGTCTTGGACCGAATAAGAAAGCTGGTGAGCTTATTTAAAATAGCCCACCCCACCCCGCTGAATAAGCCTAGGCAATATGCATGAGTGCTTTCTGTTTTGCCTAAAGAATATTTCAGACAAATAATTTTGGGTGCTCAGTAGTTTCCTCACTTAAGTCAGTTTATACTGTAGTTCCTATCGGTTTTATTATCTTTTTTGTCGTGAGGTTTTGTCTAAATAATCAAACAGGCGGACCAGTGCACGGGTCTTCAAGGATTCCTCCTATTTCGTAGTTTTGGAGGAGGGACTGGATCAGGCTTCACCTCTCTCTTGATGGAACGTCTCTCAGTGGACTACGGCAAAAAGATGAAGCTAGAATATGGAGTCTATCCTGCTCCTCAGGTAGGTGTTAACGGCCATCTTAAAATTCGTTTATAAGACGACCACTGCTAAGCTCACGAATACCGTCTTCGTTTAAAACCCAAGGGCAAATAATAGGCTATTCACATTGTCTGCTTCAGTATGACAGTATCCTTGAAATAACGTATTTCCCAAAATCCCAATCAGAAAACAGACTGAGTTAAAAGAAGTAACAAGTGCAAGTTTCTGGTTTCAGATTGCGACTGCTGTTGTCGAGCCGTACAACTCCGTCCTTTCCATCCATACGTCACTAGAACACTGTGACTGTGCTTTTGTTCTGGACAACGAGGCCATCTACGACATCTGTCGAAGGAATCTGGACATCGAGCGACCCACCTACACCAACCTCAACCGACTGATAGGCCAGTGTGTCTCAGCCATCACTGCCTCCCTGCGCTTCGATGGTGCTCTGAACGTCGACCTGATAGAGTTCCAGACAAACCTGGTGCCATACCCTCGTATCCACTATCCGCTAGTGACACTTGCTCCAATCATCTCTGCCGAGAAGGCTTACCACGAACAGCTGACCACTGCTGAGATCACCAATGCCGTCTTCGAACCAGCCAACCAGATGGTGAAGTGCGAC
>SMGT01002341.1:232679-272264 GCA_004794575.1 Lanistes nyassanus | reverse complement strand
GGTGCCTAAGGATGTCAACGCTGCCATTGCCACCATCAAGACCAAGCGCACCATCCAGTTTGTCGACTGGTGTCCTACCGGCTTTAAGGTAACCAAAAAGGAATGAATAATAACCGACCTACTGACCTATTTATGTCTTGGTTCTACTTATTTTTTCTGATGCTATAACAATAGCAAAGAGATTGAGCGAAACAGACTAGATGGAAACTTTCCTTCTGTGAACAACACTAGCTACAGTTCATACTTTCGCGCAGGGTTAGATTTGGTGAAAAGATTTTGTCCATGTCAACCAGGGGCTATTGATTCCCACATTGATTTCACATTGATTCCCAGGGTGCTATTGATTCCCTTTTCTATTATCCATTTCTTAGAATAATCTTTTTTTATAATCAGTTTCTTTGACATATCCATTACATAAAAACCAGCTTAAATAAGGATCATTTGTTTGGTTTCGCATGTATGTTTTTTCTGACTCAGAAAGTCTCAAAACTAATGAAATTAAACAGTGAGTTTTAAAAATGTGTTAAGATAGGGATCAACTACCAGCCACCCACGGTGGTTCCAGGAGGAGACCTCGCAAAGGTGCAGCGTGCTCTGTGCATGTTGAGTAACACCACCTGCATTGCCGAAGCCTGGGCGCGGCTTGATCACAAGTTCGATCTGATGTACGCCAAACGTGCCTTCGTACACTGGTATGTGGGTGAAGGCATGGAGGAGGGCGAGTTCTCCGAGGCACGGGAAGATTTGGCGGCCCTGGAGAAAGACTACGAGGAGGTCGGCCTCGACTCTGTGGAGGGAGAGGCAGAAGAGGAAGGAGGTGAAGAATACTAGAGCTACCTCCCCTGGTCGTGCCCGACTAAAAACGTTGCGTTTTTCCAAGTTATAACATAGAGTTATAAGAAGACTTATGTTTTCTCGTTCAGCGTCGCATGTAAAATAACTGTTTGCAGGAGACAGTTGTTTATAATTTAAGTAGGAAAGAAAGCGTACTCTAAATGCAGTAATATTAAAATGACGGCACTTTCGTCAAGACAAAATTTTAACGTCGGCCATTTTGAGAGAGTCTAAGAGACAAAGCACATTTTTATGCAATTTTCAAAGATTCATACATAGCCTGTTTTTTACCATGTTTCATACTGTTTATTTTCTACTAAGCGAAAGGGAAGATGTACACTGTATTAAATGTTTCTTTGCATTTTTTTCACCAGTAAATTATCTTCCATGTCTACTTTCTTGGAGATTTGATTTCAGAAAAGGTTCGTGCAGAGATAGAGAGAGGGAGAGAACGAGAGACTGTGTTCGAAAAATCAGAAACAAACGGCATTTTGATAACACGTGTGTTCATTGTGGCGTTCCGCAAATTTGTGAGCCTTTTTATCATATTTCTTTGTCTTCCTCCCAGCATATCAAGATCAACATTTCATCGACATCGAGTATGAATGCCAAACTGTCATCTTCAAAGAAACACATTTTTTATTGCAGACTTTTGGGATTTCCTATAGATATAACTATAACCAAGGGGCCACAGTACACAAGGGAGTTTAGTGATACATCTTCTCTTGAAGTACACATTCTTCCACTTACGTTACTGAGCAGAGGAGTGTTAAGTCACTCAAACGAGTAAATTGTAATCTATATGTAATTTTGTTGCAGTTGTAGTGTCTTATTTCGGAGATCTGGGATGGACCACATAGTCATTCTACCCCCTCTCCATACAAAAAAGATATTTCAAGTAATGACAAAGTCAAATGACCTTTTAATACAAGTGCCCTTCCTACAGGAAGAGCAGTGACGAAGTCCCATACAACTTAACCTTGATTTGCAGTTTTATTGATAAAATGAGAGGACAAGTCTCAGATTCCTGTAGTGCACACTCTGCTGACATCAAGCTGCAAATTAAAAATAGTTCGAGAACCTTTTGCTCATCTGACATTTATAGCCTCCGTACAACTCCGGATAAGTCTTGTCATACACAGTGTGTATGTGTAAGTTCTCAGACAATCACTTCCCCAGTTCTCCACAGTCAAATGGAAGGACAGAGAGGGGAGGAAACTATAAAAAGAAGTAACTTCCATCCGATTATCTTCAAATCGAACATTAAAATATACCGTATTTTTCCCAAACAGCAGATATTTTCGAATAAGTATTTCTCTATCATCATTATTCATCCTATCTTTTGATTTCCCCACGTACACTGCTCAAAAGAATTAAGAGACCAGTGCAAACAGAACGCGCCAAGTGATGCTAAAACACATACTCGAACGAAGTTAAATTTTACCTTCCTCATTAATGTAACGACCAACCACAGATTAAATGGGTTATTTTCATTGGAACAGCAGCATTCCCTGCTATGAAAGTCACAACCTACCTACGCAAAAGTCAAAAGAAGAGGTGCAGGGCAGAATAATTTCATAACGTGTTCACCCCATTGGCCTGCATGCAAACAAGTCAGCGTTGTAGCATGGACTGAACCAGTGTTCCCATAGTCACTTGCGCGATGGTCTGCCCTCCTGATGAAGCAAAGTTAAGGTCAACTGGTGGAAGGTGGTTTGCCGGCAGGCGACGGCCCAGCACATCCCACAGGTCTCGACTGTGTGATGGTCTAGTGAATTGGCTGACCAGTCCACGAGAGTTACTTAATTGCTGATGCGTCAGAAAAAAAGAGACCTGAGACCTGTGTGGTCTGGAGTTGTGGTCTGGAGTTGTGGTCCTGAAGAATGGCGCCTGCTGCCGTTGCCTGCAGCTCTGGCAGAACATGGGGCTATGAATGTTATCCCCCAATCGTCGATTAATTTCTCGGACCCCGGTGCTTAAGCTTCTTGCAGCCATCCAATCGCCTTCAGAAACGTCTGGTGGGCAAAGGGAGGTAACAAACCACATCGAGTTTAAATCATACGGAGCCTCTTGTAAACAGCAGTCTGAAAACTTTTTAGTACAATTCTTCTCAAAATAACACAGAGATGATACAATAATACTCATATTGCTGTATGTTATTATAACCACAGCTGCCAACACCACTATTAGCAACGACAACAATTCGTATTTCAAACAGTTCTTCCGTCAAAAGTTTGTTTTTCAGCCATTATACTGACGTTACTCGCTGACCCATTGTCGAATATACAGGTGGAGCTTGGATGAAAAAAGGAAGTTTCGACTAAGAAAGAAAGAAAGAAGCACTGCCCCATCATCCTTTGCATAAAGCACAATAAAAGTGAAAGATCGAAACGTGTTTGTGGTCTGTAGAAGTATAAAGTTACAGCAAAAATAGGTCACACTGATGTTATGCTTTTCCCCCTAATAACAGTAGCCTTACTTTATTAACAGAACCTAAGAGTGTAAATCCTATGGACTAATGGACTTATGAAGCAGGTAGGTCCTCGTCACTCTTCTGCTAATTCGACAAATGACGACATTTTGATTCCCGGAGCTTGTAGTGTTGTTCGCCTCGTTCCTGATCTCTGACGTCTAACAGTTTTAAACTGACCGCCTTCTACTTGTCGCTAGCACTTGAAAAGTCTAGCAGTGTTTTTGACTGACATTTCATCTTTCCTAATCTTCGAAAAATGGTAAGTTATCGCTCATTCAATTCAGTTTACAATCATTTAATTGTTGCATCTGTTTATTTGTGGATTTTATTTCTGAACAAGCTCAGTAACAATTACCATGCAACTTATTATTTATAATATTACTAGTAGTCTATTTAGGACTAGGTCTACAATATATAAACTAAGCTAGTAGTACTACTCGAATACTTTAACTTCTTTTTGTTCATCTGGTGTTGATTTATAGTAATTCACTTGTATCAATGACAATAAAAGGCAGTTCGGGTACACCCTATATATTATGACAAAGCAAAAACACAATCTTACTCTAATCGAAATTGACTTTTAATGGCGGGAGACATAAAAATAGATCTGTTGAGAGTCTACCCGATGCATTGCATGTATGTGAAGAAAACTTTTGCGCACTGTGGTTAACTGTTTCATAGTTTTGATTTTTCTCTCCCAAGTGTCTTCCACCCCAGTTCGAGAGCTGAAAAAGGGATATCGCATTATATTCGCGACTGAAATGTTCTGAAATCTGTCATAATCTTAAATTTTATCATCCGAAATGAAACAAAAGACGTCTTAGACTAGTTAAGGACATTCAGTTGAGTTAATACTGAGACTCAAGAAAAATGCCTCCATGCCCTCTCCTAGAAACAAGAGTTTAAACCGTTTGAATTTTTAAAATCCAGTGTGCTTCAACTTTATTGTTTCAAAACCTTGGTGTAAAACAACCAAGAAGCCCAAGAATCTGTTTTTAGAACTAGGATAATATATGTAAAAGATGACCCAAATGTTGAAAAGTAACGGACTAATTCTAAGGTTGTGCAAAACTTAAATGTTAGAGAACATTCAGTAAAACAGTAATAGGATGCTAAAGAAAGCTTTAATTTCATCTCAATTTGAGTTATGGACTGTGTTATTTCCAAGCGCTGATTATCTTCCTCTATTACTAAACAGCGTGAGGTCATCTCAATCCATACTGGTCAGGCCGGAGTCCAGATTGGCAATGCCTGCTGGGAACTCTACTGTCTAGAACACGGGATCCAGCCAGACGGCCAAATGCCCTCAGACAAGACCATCGGAGGAGGAGACGACTCCTTCAACACGTTCTTCAGTGAGACAGGAGCTGGGAAGCACGTTCCAAGGGCAGTCTTTGTCGACCTGGAACCAACAGTGATCGGTAGGCGGATACACTGGCAACTCCTGATTATTATAAATAACACTGCAGTAGAAGTAACACAGCTGTAAGACCGACATGCAAGTTCTTTATGTTCGTAAAATATTTGCTTTACTAGTTCTCTTAGTTTGCTAACCTTTTCCCGCTCGTCCAAGGAAAGTTGTGTGCTGCGCAAAACCGGCCACTTTGGTCGGTCGGTAGTCGTGTTGAGGAGGGAATCAGATCGTATATAGAAATTGGTCTCCGTCAAAACACTTTTTGGGTAGTATGCCGGAAAGGGGGTCATATATGGGAAGATCTTATATGGGAGGTTTTAGTGTATTATCATTTTTTCCCCTTCCAGATGAAGTACGAACGGGAACATACCGACAGCTGTTCCACCCCGAAGAGCTCATCACTGGCAAAGAAGATGCTGCAAACAACTACGCCCGAGGCCATTACACCGTCGGGAAGGAAATCATTGATCTCGTACTCGATCGCATCAGAAAGCTGGTGAGCAGCAGCGCCAATAAATAAAATAACAGCGGCTTCCCCCCCCCCCCATATCTTGGCCTCCTTCTACCAAGGGAGCACCAACAAAACTGATAATAACAAAACAGCTCTTAAAATTACTCATTAAAGTTATGTCTAACGAAAATCGTTACTGTCGCTAGAGTTGCCGTTCCACAGTCCTTGCAGATTCACTGTAGTTTAAATGCGAAAATGCCAACAGTGAGTTATCATGTGGTAAGTTCAAACTGACGAGCCAACGTAAACATAGCATGTCAGTACTGGACAGCACTGTCTCTGAGGCCGTTGCATCATGTTTTTGCAGGCAGACCAGTGTACGGGTCTTCAAGGCTTCCTCATCTTCCACAGTTTTGGAGGAGGGACTGGATCTGGCTTCGCTTCTCTCCTAATGGAACGTCTTTCGGTTGACTACGGCAAGAAGTCCAAGCTGGAGTTTGCAGTCTACCCAGCTCCCCAGGCATGTGAAACATTAAATTTACGACGTGTTTCTAAGAGCTAAATTCCAAACTTTTGCGTTATTATTGGCTGCTCCAGCTGTAGACTTTTTAAACTTTAAAATTTCAAGTACAGCAGTCAGCAACACTTACCAAAACGAAAACAACAACAACTTGTGATTGCAGGTATCTACTGCTGTGGTCGAGCCGTATAACGCCATTCTGACGACACATACCACGCTGGAACACTCCGACTGTGCCTTCATGGTGGACAACGAGGCCATCTACGACATCTGTCGTCGGAATCTGGACATCGAGCGACCCACCTACACCAACCTCAACCGCCTGATAGGCCAGGTTGTCTCCTCCATCACTGCCTCCCTGCGCTTCGATGGCGCTCTAAACGTAGATTTAACAGAGTTCCAGACCAACCTGGTTCCATACCCTCGTATCCACTTTCCGCTGGTGACCTTTGCTCCCGTCATCTCTGCCGAGAAGGCTTACCACGAGCAGCTGACTGTGGCCGAGATCACCAACGCCTGCTTCGAGCCAGCCAACCAGATGGTGAAGTGCGACCCCCGTCACGGCAAGTACATGTCGTGTTGCTTGCTGTACCGGGGTGACGTGGTGCCTAAGGATGTCAACGCTGCCATCGCCACCATCAAGACCAAGCGCACCATCCAGTTTGTCGACTGGTGTCCTACCGGCTTTAAGGTAATAAAGACGCGAGCCAAGACCTATAGGTTATTGAACAGCTAAAGGGGTTAGGCAAATAAAGTTTTTTTCTGTACTGTGTTTTTAGGATAGTGAAACCGAATTTTAAAAATACAAGTAAACAAGAGCCCAATCTCACATCAAAATACCCTTAAATAACTTTTAAAACAGTCATACAACTTTTTGATGAAATCTTTTATAAGTGACAAATGTTTCAGGTGGGCATCAACTACCAGCCACCTACAGTGGTACCTGGAGGAGACCTGGCCAAGGTGCAGCGCGCTGTCTGCATGTTGAGCAACACAACCGCCATCGCCGAAGCCTGGGCACGTCTGGATCACAAGTTCGATCTGATGTACGCCAAACGTGCCTTCGTACACTGGTATGTGGGTGAAGGCATGGAGGAGGGCGAGTTCTCCGAGGCACGGGAAGATTTGGCGGCCCTGGAGAAAGACTACGAGGAGGTCGGCCTCGACTCTGTGGAGGGAGAGGGAGAAGAGGAAGCTGAACAGTACTAAACTCCCGTTGCCTGGCAGTTCGCCTCTGGACCGTCCAAACTTTTGTTTTTGTGTTGAAGTTGACCCCACCATTTTCACCTGACATGCTTTTGCAGAAATTTACATAGGAAAAAGAATATTTTAGAATTGTTTTGTTCAGGCATGCTCTGGCAGATGCCAATGAAAGCAATGATGTCATGTCTGACAATTTCCAATTTCGTCAATTTCCAAATTGTTGATGGCATGAAGATTTGGGTCTTTTCGTGTAAAAAGTCGGTACTAACAAAAAAGGGATGTGGGGTATGTTTTATTGCTTTTAAAAATAAATCAGTTGTGTTTGACATCAGCGAATTCAGCATATTTCTATGACAACAGTTATTGGAAGAGGTCGGAGAAAGTATGTGTGTAGATCATGATACAGAGTGCATTCATAAACATTCATAGAGATATGAATTAGGATTAAAGTAGATTCGTTAATCCCTATATAGATTGGAAAGAAAGCATATCGGCAAACAAGGTTACATTTTCAAATATACTGAAAATATTTTCTTGAAAAAAACCATGCGCGCTCAATCCTACAAACACGTGCACGTACACGGGCATTTGCAGATGAACACGGAAATCCCTTTTTGCCCAGAAAGGACATAAACGCCTGTACAACTAGGAAAAGGTAGAGCAAATTTTCCTTAAAGTTTAATATAATCGCCGGTGGAGTTTACAGAGTACAAGATTTCCCCGAACGATGCTACAATAAATCAGCTGTATTACTTTTTGTGACAAACGTCTGCCCCGATTTATACCGCATCCATTTTTGAATGACGCCAGGGCATGATCATTGATTGGGTTGCATGAGTTTTACCCATTTAATCTACCTGCCCTATCAGCAAACCAACCCACACTGACCGTCTAACAAAGGGTGCAGCACGATTCTGTAGGGAGAAGATAAATGAAAAGAGATATATGGGGGGGGGGGGAAGAGAAAGATGAGATGAGAGACGGAAAAGAATCGGTGGCCTGAAAATAATATCGAAACTACGGCCACGATATAACAAACAGTATTTACCGAATACTACACATCATCGCGACCTACATATAGGTCGCAAACCAGCACCAGCTACAAAAAATATGGTTGATTGAAACCACGTTAATTGCAAGCTTCATCAATTTTTTAAAAAAGTGATAAAATTTTCCCTAATCTCAAGTATCTGTTTTGTGTCCAGAAGTTTAGAGTCAACACTTTCAAAAAGCATATTTAAAACTGCTTCTAACTTTTTAAATTCTCCTTTCTTTCTTCTTTCCTTACCTTCACCACCACAACCACAAACCACACAGTAATATGTATTAACAACACTTTCTTTTTAATTAGTCGCTTTCAGCTGACCTAAACATTGGTTAATAATTTAATGGTTGACGAAGGTGAGCATATTTACAGAAGTTTTATACCTGTCAGAAACCATGTGCTATTTTAATCTACTGCAGCGAGTGAAAACTCGTTTTGCGGTCAGCCTGAGGCCACGGTCATTTCATTCCTAGCATCGAGGCTTTTCGTGCATTTTTCGAACTGAAAGAAGCCGTCCCACCCCACCCCACCCCCACCAAAAGAATATATTCTATGCATAAATGGGGAAAAGTCTTAAAGAAAAAAGCACAGTGTGAAGTACTTTGCTCTAGATGTAAATGTTGCAATGTATTTGTAATGTGTGTGTGCTCAGTAGCCTTTTTATTCGTTTATTTTACGTTCTCGAAGGTGACCTGACAACATAGTTTACTTTGAAAATAATGAAATAGGTATAGTTGGAAAATACATCCTTCCTTACTCAAGTTCTCTCCAATTCTGAAATTCTACTTGTCGGCCAGTTTGAGTTATGACTTCCTTGCGTTGAGATATCGGGCAAGCCCTGTTGTATTTCAAGCCCTGTTGTACCTCTCTCTGTCTCTGTGTTTTGTCCACACAGTAAAATGTTTACTGCATACAGTTAAGTATATACATGCACATTTTTACAATTATTTTTATTTGCTAGCATGCTGATCTTATTTCAGGAAGCACAATGTCGGTGATTTCTGTTTCAAAGATAAAACAAACACTAGTTTTCTCGAGCCCATGAACAACATCTCGTTGCTCTTCGCCTGTTTCCGACAAAGGTCAACATGCTGCTTCGCGGAGCTCGGACCCAGCTCGTGGTGTTGTTCGCGAGCTCGCCTGATCATGACGTCAACGAACTACACGTCACAGATTTTAAATTGGAGACTTCTGTTTTGTCACTGGTCAAAGCAACGTTACTGACTCGCATTTGAACTGAAAATTTCAGCTCTCTATCCAAGTCTGCAAAAATGGTGAGTGCTTAGTTACAAACATAACAAAAGATTGTAAACTTATGAAGAAATCACTGTGAGTCGAATTTTTTTTAAAGAATGGATTTTTTTTGGCAACAACGCAGATCTGGTGAGTGTTTTAAAAAAACTTACCATTCAAGGCAAAACACTGGCTGTCCTTTCACACACGCTAAGAGTCCTTACTGTGTATTACTGTTAGTGTTACTAAGCATTTATTTTTTTTCGCATTCCAAATGCAGGAATACAAATTTATTTGGTAATATATATTTAGTTATATTTAGTATGTGGTTTACCCTGCCATTGAATGTAAACGCAGTGCTTAAACAAAAAGCTTAGCCTTATTTTAATTAATGTCCGCAATACTTGTATACGATTTAGTGCTCTTTCTCGAGTTAGGGCTTTCAGAAAAGATGCTCCATCGTAGAGTTATAAGCAGTTTTATTTAAAAGACGACAAATCTCTATTTAAAACACTCGCTGTTCTCTCTCTTTAAATTTCTATACACGATCCGCACTCTAAAGTGAATGTAGAAAATGCTGATCTCGCAGCATTCCGATCATTTAACCTTGTCAGTGGAATGCGAATTTGAGGGGTTTTATGATCACGTGATGTGCCAGGGTTGTTCAATGTCCACAATGTTTAATGTTTACTGTGAATCTTAGCTATCCCTCTAATCATATATGTATACATATACACACACGACTTTCGATCGTTTTGTTGCTTCCTGTACTTAATTTTTTTTAAATAGAATATTGTACTCAGATCAGTTGTACTTGTGGAACTAAGCAGATATTGTGGACAGCATATGAGCAAACCCAAAAGTTATAGTTAGTCTAGAGACCGTTGACCAAACTTATAAAAAAGACTGCTTATGTCTGACCATCTTTAAGCAAAATTTATGCAGATGACAAAAGTTAATAAAGTTTTAAAAATGCTCATGTACTCAAATGCTTATAGTATTAGCTAAACTTTCTTTTAAAAATACCATCGAATCGAGCAGACCTAAGCTTTTTCTACGTATGTATTTTCCAAATATAGTTACTTGAACAAAAGAAAAGTTATTACCTTTTAACAATGTCCTTCTCCCCTTTTCCTTTAGCGTGAATGTATCTCAATCCACACTGGTCAGGCCGGAGTCCAAATTGGCAATGCCTGCTGGGAACTCTACTGTCTGGAACACGGGATCCAGCCAGACGGCCAGATGCCCTCAGACAAGACCATCGGAGGAGGAGACGACTCCTTCAACACGTTTTTCAGTGAGACAGGAGCTGGAAAACACGTTCCAAGGGCTGTCTTTGTCGATCTGGAACCAACAGTGATCGGTGGGTGGACACGCTGACAATGCATATGTATCGTAGACAACAATGCAAATCAAACAGCTGCACCTAGGGTGGTCCAGGCCTCACATGGCGAGGACTGAAAAAATGTGGCCCAAGTCCAGGATACAATTACTGATGTTCAAGTCAAAGACACTATGCCTGCTCCACGAAAGTGGAATAATCGCTTCATTTCTCTTGACTCCTTCCAGTCGTTGTTCTTTGCAACGAAGGTTCCACATTCAAAATCTTATATATATATAATTTATACATTTTCTTTTTTTTTGGGGGGGGGAATAGTTAAGGTTATCAGTTTATAATTGCACGTAAGTCTCAGGTATCTGGGAGACCTCTTTTAATCAAGCTTTGTCTGTGTCTGCACCCTTCCAGACGAAGTTCGAACGGGTACGTACCGCCAGCTGTTCCACCCTGACCAGCTGATCACAGGCAAGGAAGATGCTGCCAACAATTACGCCCGCGGCCACTACACGGTTGGGAAAGAAATCATCGATCTCGTTCTGGACCGAATTCGTAAGCTGGTGAGCAGCAGCACAAACACCACACAAAAACTGTCGTCGCTCTTTCTTTCTCATCCCTTCTCATTTCCCTTTATCAGCCTCCTCCTCCTCATTACCATCGTGAACAACAGCAGCAGCAGTGGTAATGATAATAATAAGAAGATGTAGAAGAGCAAACAGTACTGATTAATTTTGAGTATAATTAAGGCTTCGTCCGATTACTTTTTTGCTGGTGCCGCTTGTGTTACTGTTATTGAATGCTTAAGGGTTGATTAAATTCTAGCAAGAAAAATATTTTAAAGCAAAATTCCAGTTTACAATGCCTATTCTCAACCGTGAGTCGGCAAGCAAGACACGAGACGAGCAGATTGCATCTTGTTTCAGGCAGACCAGTGTACGGGTCTTCAAGGCTTTCTCATCTTCCACAGTTTTGGAGGAGGGACTGGATCAGGCTTTGCTTCTCTCCTAATGGAACGTCTCTCGGTGGACTACGGCAAGAAGTCCAAGCTGGAGTTTTCGGTGTATCCTGCTCCTCAGGCATGTCAAAAATTAATCTGAAGTGCATTTAATAGTGCCCAAAGCACAGATTGCTCACGTTGATTGGTTGCTCTATCCGTAAGGATCTCCCAGTTTTTATCTCGAATAAGCAACAGAAGACCCAGAAGTTACCACCAACAGCTATACATACACTTGTGATTGCAGGTATCTACTGCTGTGGTCGAGCCGTATAACGCCATTCTGACGACACATACCACGCTGGAACACTCCGACTGTGCCTTCATGGTGGACAACGAGGCCATCTACGACATCTGTCGTCGGAATCTGGACATCGAGCGACCCACCTACACCAACCTCAACCGCCTGATAGGCCAGGTTGTCTCCTCCATCACTGCCTCCCTGCGCTTCGATGGCGCTCTTAATGTGGATATATCAGAGTTCCAGACCAACCTGGTTCCATACCCTCGTATCCACTTTCCGCTGGTGACCTTTGCTCCCGTCATCTCTGCCGAGAAAGCTTATCACGAACAGCTGACTGTGGCCGAGATCACCAACGCCTGCTTCGAACCAGCCAACCAGATGGTGAAGTGCGACCCCCGTCACGGCAAGTACATGTCTTGTTGCATGCTGTACCGGGGTGACGTGGTGCCTAAGGATGTCAACGCTGCCATTGCCACCATCAAGACCAAGCGCACCATCCAGTTTGTCGACTGGTGTCCTACTGGCTTTAAGGTAATTTATTATATATATATATGGGATTCAAAACTTATAGCTAAGAAGTAACGAGGAAACATTTTTTCCGAAGATATGTTGTTTTTACGCACGCCGGAAGATGTAAAACTGATTAAAGCGCACCTGGTAGTGATAGTGACGGTATAATTATAATCTTACAGTTTTACCTTATCAAAAAGCCGGTCTCCCATTTTCTTCATGAGTATGACTCCTTCAAAGAAAAGACGATAGCAGATGTGGGTCTATTAGTAACATAACTTATAATGTATAAATACACATACGTTTGTCATTGAAAGTTCGTGAAATTTTGGAGCGATGGTAAAAGTTTAAACTAATCTTTCTTAGAATTTATGCGGAATTCTAAAGAAAAAAGTCTGCCGATATCACCACGAAAGAACTTAAATTATTAAAATATTTCTTTATCTGTACATAAGAGGTGGTGAGATAACTGAATGTTTCAGGTGGGCATCAACTACCAGCCACCCACAGTGGTACCTGGAGGAGACCTGGCCAAGGTGCAGCGCGCTGTCTGCATGTTGAGCAACACAACCGCCATCGCCGAAGCCTGGGCGCGTCTGGATCACAAGTTCGATCTGATGTACGCCAAACGTGCCTTCGTACACTGGTATGTGGGTGAAGGCATGGAGGAGGGGGAGTTCTCCGAGGCACGGGAAGATTTGGCGGCCCTGGAGAAAGACTACGAGGAGGTCGGCCTCGACTCTGTGGAGGGAGAGGGAGAAGAGGAAGCTGAAAATTTCTAGAGTAAACTTCCACTGCCTGCCAGACTAACTTCCGGTCTCCCCAAACATTTTTTGTGTTTGCTTCGTTTCGTTTGGTTTGTTGTGTTTTGTTTTTGATTACTTCCTCCCCATTATGATATACCAGAGCATCATAAAACCGAGACAAGTGATGTGTAGTCTGACGACAGTTTCGTCAGATAATGGAACATTTACTGCAAGCACGATTATAGAAAAACGTGGGTGATGGGGTCTTTTGTATTAATAAATCTATTACGTTTGATGTCAGTAAACTGCGTTTCTTTCTGCTGTGTAACTGAGGGTGCTGATGTATTTTCAAGGTCATGGGAATGTGCGTAATGAAGGCAGAGGCTGTTTCTCGCAAGGTGATGGTGTTTTATGCGTTGATTGAGGGCAAATGTTTCCTTCTTCTCTGACATATAATGACAAAAATAATAGAACGTTTGATGAAATTTTATTGCATGTCGAACACGATTACCCCTACAATCGATGCAACGATGCTATCGTATTGTTATATACTTATATCATTTTAAATATCCCATGCCTTTCTTGAGTTAAGAATATTGCTTTGCTTTGGTTTGTCATCAGCTGCCCATCTTCTCCACTTTCCAAAATAACTCAAACGAAAAAAATCTACAAGCACAGAAGAGTTTAAAGAGTAAATTTCTACTCTTGCGATTGTAATTGTAAACAGTCACAAAACGCAACAACCGGGGATGGCGACTTTGGACATAATTAGAAGCCGTAGTCTAGGACTGCGTGTGAAATGGGTGCTGAAAGAGAGTGTCTTCGAAGCCTATGCTATTTTTCTATTGGTGAAGACTTTTAGAAACTAGTGATGACATGACGATGACGTGATGGGTAGACTGAAAGTGCAGCTGCGAGGAGTCATCTGCAGAATTGCGACACTGTTCGATACAAGACAACATTGCTTGCTAGTAACTTTTCCCACATTAATGGTCAAAACAAAGCATAGAAATAAGGTCTGATTATCTTTTCTTTCTTTCTCTGAAGTTATTATACAGATCAACCTCAGCTTGGGGTAGGGGGTTAAAGGATTACGGGAGCCGGAGTAGGGTAGCGGGAGAAACTGGGTGTTGACTGGCTACAGAGAAATGTAGATGATACACGCTCCAAAAGTGAACTGCAGGGGGGAGAGAATTAGAATTTGAGCTTAAAACTAAAGGTGGAATTGTATCAAGATAAAGGTAAAATAAGGTGTAGGAATAACATTAGCCGCGAATGAGTAGGAAAGTTGGAACAAGGGAAAGAATGAGTTATACAGGTAAGAGTTTAAAAATAGTAAACTACACGATTCAAGGACACCTGCGAGAAAAGAGGTGGGGGAGGGGGAGAAAGGTGGGATTGGGGGAATGTCCTGATGTGCGTGGAATGGAGTTTAGTGGTTTAAGTTCAGCTTAAAAGCGAATATTCTTCAGTCATTTCACTTTTTCCGTTCCCACCCAAAAAAGCCGAATGTTCACTTCTGTGCCGTCAGGTACGAGTCAGGTAGGCGCCTTAAAGAGCTGAAGGAACTGTAGGCTTTCGTTCTCGTCTCTTCCCTAGTGCGGTGCTAAGCGTGCCTGCGTGTATACGTCTTATGATTGACTTGTGTACGCAGATGAATGAGTGCGAAGGTAGCTGGAGGAGTGGGCGTGGTGGTTGCATTGGTGGTGGTTGTGTGTGTGGGTGGCATGAGGTGGATATGTGTGTACACAGTATGAATGTTCAATAGTTAGGAGTTAGTGCAAAGTGAGGGGTATGTCCTTCCGTCACGTCAAGGCAAAATCCTGTCGTTTTCGTAGATCATAAAAATATCTTTAAAAAAACTCGCATAGGGGCACACAAGCATGTCTATATAAATATATATAAACGTATAGGTTTATGACACCTAGAGCTGTCAAATCGAGAATGCATCGACGACTGGGGACCGCCCACATACTGCACAGTTGTTCGGATGCTTCGCGGATCTCTAGTTCAGTATGTGATGTATTCTTGGGTATGACGCACTTGAAGAAAAGACGTCACAGCTCGAAACGAACTTTCCCGTTCTCGCCACTTTCGGGCTGGAAGCCGGAGTGGTGCTACGTGTTCGCCTTTCACAGTTCCAGACTGAACGTTTCAGTACTCCTAACCTGAAAACATGGTAAGAGCTCATTCAAAATTGTCACTGATTGCTTTACGGTTAGTTAATAATGTATAATTATTTTGTATTTATGGAATATCCTTCCCTTAATCACGTCTGTATTGAAGAAAGAAAAATGGCTGTTTGACCGTTAGTGGTATTTTGAGCATCACAATATGTTAAGTACTCTCTTCTGTCCACTTGTGAATAACTGCGGGTCGGATCGCGCGGTCTGGGACGGGGAACGACAACTAATCACTGCGCGCAAAATTTGTCGTTGACTCTCTTAGTCTCTAGTGATACACTGGATTTAACTGCCGTTTTAAAGGAGTCCTGAACTGCGCCGAAAATCCCCCTCTGTGACACGCGGTGATGATAGGTTTGCAGAAAAACAAACGCTACTTGTACGAAAAAGAAGAAAATCATAAAGTAATGGCGTTTTTTTTATAGGTTGTTGCTGTTGTCAGTACACGACTTAAACGAACTAAAATATTAATAAACAAAGCAATTATCTCAACTATTGTAACAAATGTTGCGGTCTAAATTTAATTTTACTTTATTTTTCTTTAACTTTGGTGGATGTCGACAGAACAATTTATGGAATTAACTGATTTATTGATTAGTGCTTTTTTACCATTTCTCTGCTGAGTTAATCTATTTCTGTCTTTGCTGTTATCTTACTGTTTAATTTCTTAGGCTTAGCTGCTCATAATTTGTAACATTAGTTATTAAAATTATCAGGATTTGCTCCTTCGTTAATTTGCACTTACAGTCAAAATGTTTCTCTTGGGCAGCGTGAGTGTATCTCAGTCCACACTGGTCAGGCCGGAGTCCAAATTGGCAATGCCTGCTGGGAACTCTACTGTCTAGAACACGGGATCCAGCCGGACGGCCAGATGCCCTCAGACAAGACCATCGGAGGAGGAGACGACTCCTTCAACACGTTCTTCAGTGAGACAGGAGCTGGAAAGCACGTTCCAAGGGCTGTCTTTGTCGATCTGGAACCAACTGTGATTGGTAGGTAAACAGAAGAGGCGAAACGGTTAAGTCCTGCAACTGCTACTACTTATCACAAACTTCAAGTCGTTAATATTAATAATCACAGCACTTTTACGAATTCCTCCAGTTTCTGAGAACTTAAAATCTGGTACACAAATGGTCAAGCATTCCGTTGAGAAAATAAAAACCATAAAAAACCCAAAAATAAAAAATCTTGCTCATGTCGTGCTACCTACGTATTATAATTATATCTTCCTGCGCACGAACCACTTACCTCTGTTAATCATGCTTTGTCTGTCTCTGCACCCTTCCAGACGAAGTTCGAACGGGTACGTACCGCCAGCTGTTCCACCCTGAGCAGCTGATCACAGGCAAGGAAGATGCTGCCAACAATTACGCCCGCGGCCACTACACGATTGGGAAAGAAATCGTGGATCTCGTTCTGGATCGAATCCGAAAACTGGTGAAAACAATTTAAGTTTTCTTACTGATTCTAATGTGGCCCTGTCCACTTTTCTGATTGCTGACCTTCGCACGAATTGCTATGCCTACCTCTCTTAAGAGATCCGCCAAAAACAGTCACTACCAGAGAATGTGTGTTCACGCAATAAACCATTGTGTAATATCTAGCACTTCGAGATTACCCAATGAAAAAGAAACGACGACGACGATGACGACGGTGGTGGTGGTGGTGGTGATGATGATGGTGGTGGTGGACGACGACGATGATGACAACGACGACAATGATGATGCAACCAAAAAAAATTTCCCTATATTTCGTAGAGAAAACGCCCTTCTGAGATAGAATTCTATGCTGTTGATAAATCCCACAATCTCTGCCTATGATAGAAAACTTCGCAAATGCTGTCACAGGCTGAAGAAATAACGCCCATCATGATCGAAAAACATATGAATTTAAAAATCCCAATGGCTTGTCAAATGTCTTCAAAACGATATTTCAAGTGAAGCATCCCTGTCATAAGGCTGCGAGATAATAAGTTTACGACTGATTGTGTTGTGCTCAACAGGCGGACATGTGCACGGGACTTCAAGGCTTCTTCATCTTCCATAGTTTTGGCGGAGGAACTGGATCAGGCTTCGCCTCTCTCCTAATGGAACGCCTCTCAGTGGACTACGGCAAAAAGTCCAAACTGGAGTTTTCTGTGTACCCAGCTCCCCAGGTGCGCTATGTCTGTCATCGTGTAGTGCATTTTGTACGGATAGTGTCAAAGGGCTAAAGTTCCAAAATGATATTTCCTCCAGCAGTAAAACCTTTTCTGATTAAGCAGTTAGCAATGAAATGTGCAGCATACGGCAACTGCATCAAAATAGATTCTTTTCGGCTGCAGATATCTACAGCTGTGGTTGAGCCATATAACTCCATACTGACGACACATACCACGCTGGAACACTCCGACTGTGCCTTCATGGTGGACAACGAGGCCCTCTACGACATCTGTCGTCGGAACCTTGACATCGAGCGACCCACCTACACCAACCTCAACCGCCTGATAGGTCAGATTGTCTCCTCCATCACTGCCTCCCTGCGCTTCGATGGCGCTCTTAATGTGGATATAACAGAGTTCCAGACCAACCTGGTTCCATACCCTCGTATCCACTTTCCGCTCTGTACCTTAGCTCCCATTATTTCTGCCGAGAAGGCTTACCACGAGCAGTTTACTGTGGCCGAGATCACCAACTCCTGCTTCGAACCAGCCAACCAGATGGTCAAGTGCGACCCCCGTCACGGCAAGTACATGTCGTGCTGTTTGCTTTTCCGGGGTGATGTGGTGCCTAAGGATGTCAACGCTGCCATCGCCACCATCAAGACCAAGCGCACCATCCAGTTTGTCGACTGGTGTCCTACCGGCTTTAAGGTAAGAAAATCCCAAACTATCCCAGTCAGTCTGCTTAGACAACTCGCATCTGTCAGCGTGTTTAAGTGTCTATGGAAAAATCATTTCCTGAAGAGAATACCGAAAGGCCTCTCCAGACAAAACAGTTCGATGAACATTAAATAGTTGTTGAATCTCGTAATGTAGCTCAAGACGCCCAAACCAGACACTGCAAGGCCATGGCGTTTTTAAGCTTCCCGCTTGATATAGCGGCACGTAAACGCTTGCGTGGAGACTTTCCAGTGACCTAACGAAAATAAAAGGATTTTTTTCACAGCAAAGATATCATTTATTAGGTTGATTTCTTTTTAAAATATATTTCATTCATTTTTCTCATAATGGTGTGTCATCATTGTTTCGGATTAGGCACGATATTATGCTAGCAATATTTTCGATAATTGTGTTCACTAAACTCTTTAACATTATGAGGTGGATAACTTTTCTTTTCAGGTGGGCATCAACTACCAGCCACCTACAGTGGTACCTGGAGGAGACCTGGCCAAGGTGCAGCGCGCTCTGTGCATGTTAAGCAACACAACCGCCATCGCCGAAGCCTGGGCACGTCTGGATCACAAGTTCGATCTGATGTACGCCAAACGTGCCTTCGTACACTGGTATGTGGGTGAAGGCATGGAGGAGGGCGAGTTCTCCGAGGCACGGGAAGATCTGGCGGCCCTGGAGAAAGACTACGAGGAAGTCGGCATGGATTCTGTGGAGGGCGAAGGAGAGGAGGAAGGAGCAGAATTCTAAAATAACCTCCCCTTAACTTACTCCGAATGTGTCATCATAAGCTTTAGAGGAAATCTATTTGGAACATCTCTTCAAGAAGCTGTTCCAAAACTTAACGACAAATACCACACACCTCTGAACATTTATTACTTTCCTTTCAGACTCAGACTTTTTATAACCAGATAAACGAGTGTAATGTATAACAGCATTTGCTGGTATCAAATAGAATTTTTCGCTGTTCGGAGGAAGGAGATGAAAAGAGATAGCAATAACCGTACAGACGTCAGAACAACCGACATAGCGCTTCGACGAATCCAAACTGAGGTCCATTATTATTTTCAAAACAAATCAGGAGAACTTGTAAGGCTTTGGTCTTTAATCGGACTCTATTTAAATATTTTATATTACATTACAGGAGTGTTTTAGTAAAATAAAATGTTTAGATCTTTAATTTCACTCTAACTGGAGCTGAGAGTGGATATATTTCTTTTTATTGCCTCTTTCTCCCTTCTCTCTCTCTCTCTCCCCCTGCGTGTGTGTGTGAGAGAGAGGGTAACGAGCTCGGCTTAGTTGTGCAAAAACTAGAACAAAAAAGGAAAAACAAAACCCCACCCCCCCAAAAAAAAACTCAACAAAGACAACCTTAACCCCAAGATGTAGCTTAAAAAATCTTACAGCCAGCCAGCAAGCCAGCTAACCAACCAGCCAAACAACCAGTCTGGAAGTCAGCCCTGAAGTCAGTAAAAGAAGACAAACGCCCACGCACCACAATCCCAGGAAGACTAACATATAAATGATAGATAATTAACGGCGGATTTTAAAATCATTTTTATACCTTTCCTTACGAAGATGTGCTCAATATTAAGCGCTAGGTCGAACGGCAAACGCTATAGAACCTGTATGAAAAAGTTCCATTACTGCATAAAGGCAGTCAGAATGTTAAGAAACTTCGAAAGGAAGGACCTCTGGAGTCACTTCGCGGTACTGAAACACTGTTTGAAACCAAACCTAGCAATAAGGCATCCTTAATAGGGGAAAAGGGAGCAGCCTGGGGGTGGGGTGGGTGAATGGAATAGGTGGGGTAGAAGGAGAGCTCAATCACACGAGGCGAATCGCAAAAACGGCGGATGTCCATGCGTTATGGAAGTGCTGGGGTCTTTTTTTCAAACCGAATCTTGGAGCCTGACTACGATGACGTATGTTTAAAACCCGAATGGGCAGCAGTACGTCCAGGGACCTAAAGGACATAATGGACCTAATGTCCGCCGAATGACAGCTTTCGCCAAACAACAAAGTTCCAGTAGTTGACAATATAACAAAATGATAGCTGGCACACGTGAAACAAGCACTGTTTGTTTAAGATGGAGGACAACCTAACATTTAAAGATCGATCACATCCAGGCACAGGCTGCAGACTTTCAACTGATGATCTAACTCGTGTCTGGCATATCATTTCCATCGAAGTTTCCGTTGTTCTTCGGGTGTTTCCGCCAAGGCATTAACGAACTTAGCAGAGCACTTGGCGCGTGGTTTAGATCCTGTAGTCCTTCGTGCTATGACGAAATCTCAAAACAAGATTGACGTCAAAAACCGAAACAACCTCCCTTTCAAATCGTCTTCAGTGTGGAAGCTGGAACGGCGCTACACGTTCGCCTTTCAGACTGAAAATTCCCTTGCTCCTAGTCTGTAAACATGGTGAGTGTATCTTCGAAAATATTGGCAAATGTATTCTAAACCTAAAAATCACTTCATTATCAGAAAAAAATTTATTTTAAGGCTTTTTGCTTTGATAAAACGAAGCCGATCTGAAGTACGGCGGATTGCTGGAGTTCAACGTTGGCATTCTAAGCCAGCTGGTCTAAATTTTGACTTAAAATCATTCTCGATATGTGAAATGCACACTGTGTTTTTAAGGTCCGATTACACTTTTGAGAATATAAAGCACGAGTTATTTTCCTAGTGGATTTTTGTTTATTTTCATAGTCTTTGGTCTTCATCATTTATTTTCTGTTAGAGCGTTGCTAGGTCTTCGCATCGGACAACAGACAAGTCAAAATAAGTTCACCTTCTCCACCCTGTCTAGCCAAGTTGGGAAAGGAAGGACGGAGATAGATCATAAAGAGAAGGGAAGAAAGCACGAACGAATTTATTTCGAATAACGAATAAAAATACTAGAAGGGAATGAAATAACAGCCTAGAACAAATCTTTCTACAAATGTGCAGATTCTTATTTTGCTCATTCAAGTTGAAGAAAATTACAAACCGTCGAGTCCGTTACGGCGTTAGATTCAGTTTTCTTCTCATTTGATGAACTCTGATATAGGTTATTTTGGGTCTGGGGTGTCGCGGATAATAAACTGGACAAACATACATTGAAATATAAAAAAATACAAATAACTTCTACAGTTGAAATTACAGACAGGAATCATAGAATTACAGGAAGGTACGCGATATTTGCGGCGTTTGTGTTGGGCAGTCTGACAAAGATCTGAAAAACATTTTTATTTTCGAGCCAAACATTAAATTTTTAACAGCTTTGTTGTCATTAAGTTATGTCTCTGCCTGGCTACTTTTGTTTTTAACAGCGTGAGGTCATCTCAGTCCACACTGGTCAGGCCGGAGTCCAGATTGGCAATGCCTGCTGGGAACTCTACTGTCTAGAACACGGGATCCAGCCAGACGGCCAGATGCCCTCAGACAAGACCATCGGTGGAGGAGACGACTCTTTCAACACGTTCTTCAGTGAGACAGGAGCAGGGAAGCACGTTCCAAGGGCAGTTTTTGTCGATCTGGAACCAACAGTGATCGGTAGGTGGATACAAGTAGGACACAGCTTTTGAAGATTTCTGTGACTGTTGACGCTGTCTGTTAAGACACATGAGCTGCAACTGTAACGACGACTGCCTATGCTTAAAATAAACAAACTATTGCAAAGTATCGTTTATACGACACTATTATCATATTAAATTTTTGTTCTTTGTCACGCTTTTCTATGTGCGCGTCACACGACCAATACACGGGTTGCGCAAACGTTCTTAACTTCTTTTGATACATAAAAAACTGCACATTTCTTTATCATACAGCAGGGGACTCCTTCGCTAAACAAAATAGACCCTTTGTGCCTGTGGAATTTAAAAAAAAACATTTAGTCGTTCGGAACATGTCATATCATCCTACTCTGGAAGGAACCACAACGGTGAAGCCTTATCTACAACAAGAAGCGTAGCCTACTGGAAATTAGTATATCTAACAGTTCGTTTGAGGTGGTCTATCGCAGTTGTAAAGGCGACTTAAAAAACTTCACATAGCTAATTGCATGACTCTGTAAGCACTTTTATGTCTGTAATGAAATATAGCGGTCATACAAGCCCAACCAGAGTTCGCCCATGATTCTCCAACACCCCGCCTCTCTTTCTTTTATCTTCCAGACGAAGTGCGAACAGGTACGTACCGCCAGCTTTTCCACCCTGAACAGCTGATCACAGGAAAGGAAGATGCTGCCAACAATTACGCCCGCGGCCACTACACGATCGGGAAGGAAATCATTGATCTCGTTCTGGATCGACTCAGAAAGCTGGTGAGCTCCTTTTTATGCTGCCTCCACGGCCTTCTCAGTTCTGGACCTAGATGACTTTATCTTTAAGTGTAAGCCTATGGATACAGCAATGTCTTTCATGACATTGCCGACCCTTTATTCTCTACACCCACCTAACCCAGTAAACCGACATATTCTGTCCACGATGACATCAAATGTCTAAGGTGAATCGGATTATTTGATAATCTCATGGACTATGTATACAGGTCTCAATTCGGAAAATATGAACACGTAGCATGAAAATGTGCATATAGATAAGGTCAACACATTAAAATACATCGCTATTTTTGTGAAATATTCTAGAATCGCGAAACTGTTGCGCTATATTAAAAATTTATGGAACGAGACCACATAACACACTAGAACTCTGAAATCTCAAACAAAATACACGAGCTGTCAAAGAATGTGTTCAAAAAACATGTTATCACTTCAGCACATATGAATCTCGTGTGAGTGAAACAGTTGTCTAGATCTGTTTTGCTCCTGCAGGCGGACTTGTGTTCGGGTCTTCAAGGCTTCCTCATCTTTCACAGCTTTGGGGGAGGAACTGGATCAGGCTTCGCTTCCCTTCTAATGGAGCGCCTTTCTGTTGACTACGGCAAGAAGTCCAAACTGGAGTTTGCTGTGTACCCTGCTCCTCAGGTTCGCGGAGGTTCTCAAACGAAAGGATTTTTCAGGATAATGGTTATAATTCAAGCTATACAAAA
Source organism: Lanistes nyassanus (assembly GCA_004794575.1). Lineage (NCBI taxonomy): Eukaryota > Metazoa > Mollusca > Gastropoda > Architaenioglossa > Ampullariidae > Lanistes > Lanistes nyassanus. The sequence goes on along the minus strand of SMGT01002341.1, from coordinate 249,178 downwards.
AAAACTACTAAAAATATCACATGGCCTCATTAAATGATTATTTAATATTAGGCTTTCGCAGCTGTTGCACTGTATAACAAGTAGCAAATCTAAATGTCTGGTTCTTATTGCAGGTATCAACAGCTGTTGTTGAACCATATAACTCTATCTTGACCACACACACTACCCTGGAACACTCCGACTGTGCCTTCATGGTGGACAACGAGGCCATCTATGACGTCTGTCGTCGGAACCTTGACATCGAGCGACCCACCTACACCAACCTCAACCGCCTGATAGGCCAGGTTGTCTCCTCCATCACTGCCTCCCTGCGCTTCGATGGCGCTCTAAACGTAGATTTAACAGAGTTCCAGACCAACTTAGTACCATATCCCAGAATCCACTTCCCACTTGCCACATACGCTCCCTTGGTCTCTGCCGAGAAAGCTTACCACGAGCAGTTTACTGTGGCCGAGATCACCAACGCTGGTTTCGAACCAGCCAACCAGATGGTGAAGTGCGACCCCCGTCACGGCAAGTACATGTCTTGTTGCTTGCTGTACCGGGGTGACGTGGTTCCTAAGGATGTAAACGCTGCCATCGCCACCATCAAGACCAAGCGCACCATCCAGTTTGTGGACTGGTGTCCTACTGGCTTTAAGGTGACAAGGGGGAAACAGTATTAAATGAAATGTGCAAAGAAAGAAAGAGGCCCTGAAAACTTCTGAAAGACACATGCTTAGCTTCAGTAATTTTAAGTGTAACTGCAAAAGACGATAAACGACTGAATGTGAAGAACTATAAAAAAAGATGTCTGGTCATAATAGGAAGGTCCTTGTTGCGGACGCATTTGAAAATTTATTTGTCTTGGTTCTCCTCTCCCCTCCATTATCATAAGACAACATTGTCCTTTCAGGTGGGCATCAACTACCAGCCACCTACAGTGGTACCTGGAGGAGACCTGGCCAAGGTGCAGCGCGCTCTGTGCATGTTGAGCAACACAACCGCCATCGCCGAAGCCTGGGCGCGGCTTGATCACAAGTTCGATCTGATGTACGCCAAACGTGCCTTCGTACACTGGTATGTGGGTGAAGGCATGGAGGAGGGCGAGTTCTCCGAGGCACGGGAAGATTTGGCGGCCCTGGAGAAAGACTACGAGGAAGTCGGCATGGATTCTGTGGAGGGCGAGGGAGGGGAAGAAGGAGGGGAAGAGTACTAGAGTAACTTCCCCTCAAGTTGCCTGACTATTTACCATTCGACAAAAAAGCCCTGGCAGCAAAAACAAGTGGAAGGAACATTCGAAGACATTGCCGAACTATCGTACAAAAGAAAATTCACTAAAGTCTTAGAAGCTATTGCAATGGTTCAAACATAGCTTTATACAAGAACTTTCGAGTAGTAAATAAAAGAACTCAACAACAAAAGACAGATTACAGCAACCGTAGTGATTTCAAAAGCCGACGGTTCGTCTTTCGACCAAAGAAAGTTGAAAGCAAGAACACTTGTCACCTGAACGGCCTATAGTTCTTTACTCTCGCACTTTATCCTTAATAAAAGAGAAACCCGATTTTCCTGGTTTTCATATACGAGTAACTTGAAATTGTCTGAGTTCAGCATGTGCATGCTAACAATTTCTTCTCCCTCACTCTCCCTTTTTCGTCCCTCCCTCTTCTCCCCACCATGTATCTTTTCAAGAATATCTCATTAATTTGGGGGTCTATTTTTGCACAACCAATGAACTTGAATGCAAAGAAAAACAATAAAGCTGTAATCTTGCTAAAGATCGATCGATCGATCTGTAGCAGTAATATAATATAAATGTGTGTTTTCACGCCTAATGTCAAAGAGCTCGGGCGCTCATACTGTCAACAGTAAGCAGTAAACACACCAAGAAGTATTATTATAGGCATACAACTGATCACTAGGCCAATGGTACGTTAACTACAGTGGGGGCTAGATATATTGGTACGAAAAGGGGAAAAGATAAGATTTTATTCAAGATCTACACGCCAGAAACTCTGCGTCATGCACGGAAAGGGCGGGGGTAGGAATTATTCTGTTGCCCTTGAGAGATTGTGGTAACAATCTGCAGATCTTCTACAGAACTACTTAAATGAGTGATGTTTTGTCGGCTTACAGTTTTTTTTTGTCCTACCGGATTGCCCACGTTGTGTCCACTTTGTGGTTTGTCCTGTGTACTTTTTCCAGAAAGGTTGATAAAGACCCTCTCACTGTCAGGATTAGTGCCAAGACATTTAACTATCAGGATGGGATTCGTTACTGAACCTGTGTATGTTATAGAGCCTATGCATTGCTGGTCTCTAGCACAGATATATATATATATAAAGAAACCCGACTCTTCGTTAGCATATATTTATCTTCGCTCTACACACACAGTTTGATTTTCCTTTAAGAACATCACACAGACATACCAATAGTACGAAAGCTACACGCGCGTGCAGTCGTATAGAAGAGCGCTACACATGCAAACCTAAACAAAAACTGGTAATGGTTTCTTTCGTGTTTCATCTGGTTAACATCTTATTTCTAACAGCCCAAGAGACTTTACAGTGTTCGGAACACTATTTTTCACGATTTCACCTATTTTGATATTTCCCATAAAGAAAGAAAAAACCGCTTGGGTTCCCTAGTCTGTGATAAAGGCGCGGCATTGTTCCGAGCGCTTTGAGACCAACGTCATGACAGTGACGTCACAGATTAAACGATTCTCTCCATTCTGGTCGCTGCGGGTGTGGAAGCTGTGCTGGTATTACTCATTCGCCTTTTGGACCGAAAATCCCCTGCTCCTAGTCTGGAAACATGGTGAGTATTCCATGAAAAATGTCACTTATTGTTTCAGAAGCACAAAAGTCTGTTTATTACGTTAATATACTTAGTTTTTGGCAATTACTTCGAGGGAAATTCGTTAGATCTGAACATGGCTGCAGTTTGAGTTTACTCAAATTACTTTTGTCCAGCTTGATCAAATAACACCTTTACGTTCTGGTTCCACAAAACCACAATTTAGTGTTTCACAAGCCAAAGGCATTTTATCCCATAAATATTTTTATTTTGTGACATTATCTTATTGTTACAAACAGTCCTAGTTAAAACCGCCGCTAGGTCTAACTTGAAGAATTTAGAATAGGGCGATACCACGCAACTGCTGAGTTAACCGATTTTAAAAGTAATATTAAAACAGATTAGTATTACTATTAGTTTTAGGTCGATCTATGTTTTGCTTTTTGGTTTCAATCTTCAGTTACTGGGAATGAAGGGTTTTTTGTACGCTGTACATGTAAGTTTTCCAGTCAGTTTTTCGCGGTACGTGTACTCAGTAGTGTGTTCGTTACTTCTTTGTATCTCATTATCTGTCGTACTGCTTGTCAGGAGAAGTTAGAATTCAAAACAAAAACACGGGTGGGTGCGTAGAAGCAATGATGATGATTACTTTTCATTTCGTGGTTAAGGAAATCTGATTCATCCGCCAGGCTGTATGTCTTAACTCACTGATTTTGAATGATATGTCAAGAAAACAAAAATTACTTTCATGGATTTATTTTCTTATAACAGCGTGAGGTTATCTCAGTCCACACTGGTCAGGCCGGAGTCCAGATTGGCAATGCCTGCTGGGAACTCTACTGTCTAGAACACGGGATCCAGCCAGATGGACACATGCCGGCAGACAAGACCATTGCTGGAGGAGAAGACTCTTTCAACACGTTCTTTAGTGAGACAGGAGCAGGGAAGCGTGTCCCAAGGGCAGTCTTTATCGATCTGGAACCAAGCGTGATCGGTAGGTAAATCCCAGAGAAAACAACCATCCTCTCATTGGACAGCCTTTCTTTGCCAGCAAGCAGCAAGATTTGTTACTGTTTCAGTCTGTGACCTCTGCAATGCAGTGTGCTTCATTTTCAAACTGATTTCACATCACAAGCAGACAGCTCTTCGTCGACTGGACATAGGCATCTAACAAAATAAGTATTGGGACACAATATGCATTTCATAATTGCCCCACTCTGCTGCTTTGATAGTCCATATCGCATCCTTAGTGTCCAAATATTGCACTGCTGTCTTCCATAGTCTAAGACCTTGGACAGCAAACAAAAAGTTTTCAAGATTTGTTGAAGGTTTGTGCATGAATGGGTAATACTAAACTTCAAGCCTTTAAAAGCCTGAGAGTCTAAAAAAATTCGGCTAGTTCTAGACTCCCGGATAATGGGGGTAGTATCGTTCACAAATAAAGTTCTAATGTTTATTAAAATCTTTTGCAGACGAAGTGCGAATGGGTCCATACCGCCGGCTGTTCCATCCTGAACAACTAATTACAGGCAAAGAAGATGCTGCTAACAACTATGCCCGCGGCCATTATACCATCGGAAAAGAAATTATAGATCTTGTTCTGGATCGTCTGAGAAAACTGGTGAGATTTTTCTGTCTTGCCTTTGTAATTTTGGTCTGCAGAGACACATACTGCTAAGAGAAAACAGTATATTTATGCCTTTTACACTTACTTGTATTTTTTGGGGACTCCTACAGGCAGACCAGTGTACGGGTCTTCAAGGCTTCCTCGTCTTCCACAGTTTTGGAGGAGGGACTGGATCAGGCTTTGCTTCTCTCTTGATGGAGCGTCTCTCGGTGGACTACGGCAAAAAGGCCAAGCTAGAGTTTGCTGTGTACCCTGCTCCACAGGTGAGTGTGGTTTTTCTTTAATTTTTTCCTTTCATTTTTAGTTTTAAAAAATATGGAGTGGCTTTGTAAACAATGTGTATACTGCTCCAGCCCTACGAAACCCGTGACCAGATTTGAAACAAAATAAACGTAAAACATAAGTATTATTTAGCAGCAATAGCAAGAGACATGTTTGTGGTTGCAGGTATCTACAGCTGTTGTTGAACCATATAATTCCGTCCTGACCACACACATCACTCTGGTGCACTCCGACTGTGCCTTCATGGTGGACAACGAGGCCATTTACGACATCTGCCGTAAGAACCTGGGCATCGAGCGACCCACCTACACCAACCTCAACCGCCTGATAGGCCAGGTTGTCTCCTCCATCACAGCCTCCCTGCGTTTCGATGGCGCTCTTAATGTAGACTTGGCAGAGTTCCAGACCAACCTGGTTCCATACCCTCGCATCCACTTCCCTCTTGCTACATACGCCCCAATCATCTCTGCCGAGAACGCCTACCACGAGCAGCTGACTGTGGCCGAGATCACCAACGCCTGCTTCGAGCCAGCCAACCAGATGGTCAAGTGCGACCCACGTCAGGGCAAGTACATGGCCTGCTGCATGCTGTACCGGGGTGACGTGGTGCCTAAGGATGTCAACGCTGCCATCGCCACCATTAAAACCAGGCACAGTATCCAGTTTGTGGACTGGTGTCCTACCGGCTTTAAGGTAAGTAGCAATAACAGTTGGCTCAAAGTTCATGCATCAGCATGTAGTTTTCAGAAATGACGGGAGTCACCAGCCTAAATGAAATCTATGAATTTATTTTCTGCATGCTAATAAAAAAAGTATGCAAATTATGAGCCAGAGGCGTTGTGTGTGCGTGGGCGTTGGGGTGGGGCATGCTCTGGAAAACTGCTAACGAGCAGCGAGTGAGAAGTTCATGAGTAGTGAGCAGGCAGCCATCCCCTCCTAGCTCCCACCTGTGTTTCAAAGCAGACACAGAAAGTTGTCAGCATCTTAAGGTTTTCCACCAGCAGAAAGTCATTACCGAAGATTTTGGTTAAATTTTGTAAAGAGGACAGGGCAAGACTTTGTGCAACCCACGAACTACCAATGTATTTGTAGCCTTCACTTTATCCAAGACTGCTTCGAGGATCAATATACCCGGAGGCTGAAGCTACAGGCATTGGAACACAGTAGTCACATGGATACATATGCATGGCTTTAAAAAAAGCTTTTCACTTCAGCTCTTAAAGACTATATTACTTTCCACAATGTATTGCTGCAAGCATATACTTTATGAGGTGGAATCTATCCATAACATCTGGCCAACATTTCCTTTATATGACACTACAATATTATATTACTAGGGTTATGTATATCCTTGACTCGATGAAGAAACCAGACCAGAAAAATACAGCAGGTACTAATGATGGATGCATTACAATAAGAATGTAACGATTACGAATGTAGTTTTGTCGTAATCATGCACGGTCGTGTGCTCGATGAAAACAAGTTGAAAAACCTAAGCTTAAATATAAAGCTAACTGAAACGTGAAAGTGCGTTATCGAAGGGTTTTTTTTTTATCCAACACTTCTTGAAGATACTCGATGGTTCTATAAAACTTTATTTGTATAAAACGTAAAAATAAAAAAAATCGAAGTACCGAAGACAGTAAACGCATTGAATGATTGATGAAGACGAGGCATAGGGAGTAAAACTTACCAGATTGTTCAACCGATCAGCCCCACCGTCAGGCGATTCCGCAGCCGAGGCCGATTCCAAATCTGACAGCGGTTCAGATTGGTAAGGCTGCACGTCGACGTGGCTAAATACAAATTTATTTTCGATTTCTTCATCGCTGGAACTGCCAGAATCATAGTGCGTATTCCTTCCCGCCTCCATTCTTTGTTATTGGCATTAAACCGTCACTTCGGGAATCCCGCGAGCTCGTGTTATTCCGTCGCGTTGCTCGGCAATCTTCGGAAAAGAGCGTCCGAAGTATCCTTGGCATCAATTTGTAGTAGCAGGACGACCGTTTTGGTTGGAGTGATACATTTTAACGAAGTATAGGCAACTCGCTGTCGAATAGCAAAACTTTGTACCTAGATGGTTAGACTGCCTCTCCGCACTGGCTATCCTACTGCAGCCATCAGTTCTGGTGGTTCTTTTGATCAGTGCAGAACTTAATAATAGGTCCACATCCCCTCTCCGCACCTTCATTGTGCGAAATCAACGCGAGGTGGAAGCAATATCTCTCTAAAATCACCTATCTACCTGACCTGTCAGCACCCCTCAGCAGGTTCGAAGTTCGGATGGGTGTGTGGGTGTGCGTCTGCATCACTGCTCTGTGAGAGCCGAGCGGTTACTGTCACCATGACGCAGGGATGCAGACATCGGGTTCTTAGGAAGCTCTGTGACTCAATGTGTATTCATGTCTTAACTTTTATTTTTTTAAAATCAGCTTTTGATTCAGTAGTGATGTGGAGATGCTAGGTTCTTCCGCAGTTGTTTGTCGAAAAAATAATAAAATAAAGACCAAAATATATTGTCTTTCCTTTACTCTGAATGAAGGGCTATTCACTGACCTTTTTGAGCATATTTTGCAAATGTATTCCTATGTTTCAGGTGGGCATCAACTACCAGCCACCCACAGTGGTACCTGGAGGAGACCTGGCCAAGGTGCAGCGCGCTGTCTGCATGTTGAGCAACACAACCGCCATCGCCGAAGCCTGGGCGCGTCTGGATCACAAGTTCGATCTGATGTACGCCAAACGTGCCTTCGTACACTGGTATGTGGGTGAAGGCATGGAGGATGGCGAGTTCTCCGAGGCACGGGAAGATTTGGCGGCCCTGGAGAAAGACTACGAGGAGGTCGGCGTGGATTCTGCAGAGGGCGAAGACGATCATGGAAGAGGCGATGAGTACTAGAATAGCCTCCCCTTGACATGACCTATTCAGCTTGCCATCTCCTGGAAGAGAACTTTCAATACCAGACCAGAATGCTCCAACGCAAAACAGTAAAATAAGGCTGTCGGCTTTTTCTTGACAGTAGCATATAACAGTGAATGCATATGGTCATGTACAAGCAGTGCTTTATCAGCTGATAGTGGAAAGACATCGCAGTAAAACCACCTGCTTTCAATATATTAATAGCATTTTTCTTGGACTTCAAAGCTGACAATCTCTTATTCAAGCTCAATTATAACACCAAAGAAGCATCTACAACGTGTGTCAGTGTTGGCAGTTTGTTGATCCTTTCATGTTGTTTAATAGCAAGAATGAAGCCACAAATGTTTAATCAGTTAATAAGAAATCTTGATGAATATTGGGAACTTTAAAACCCCTACTTTGTTAAAAGAATGGCTCCACACATAACACTTAAAGATCCTACTTTAACAACTTTCTGGGCATCTCATGGTAGGAGTGACATGCATAGTGCTGCCTCAGGCTAATTTTACTTCATTACTATTTTAAAATTTAACGTGGGCTGCAATTATCCTTTTTCCCTTTTCTTCGGGTCTGCTGGAAGAACTCCTCCTCTGAACAGCTAAGCATGCAATAGTCTCACTGTAGGGAAAATTGCTTTCCCTAGGGTCATGTAGTGAACATGGACGGATGCAGATTTTAAATATTCTTCCATCTGTGTTGGTGAAAATTTTGGTTTCTGGCTGAGGTACTAGTGCCAATGCCTTTTCATCCCCAGGCTTTCCTTAGTCCTGTCTGCATACATACAAGCACAAAAGGTATACACTGAGACTTTGGTTATGAATTACTTTAACCTTTCCAGTGTTTTGTCTGCCTACAAATAAGCATATTTCAACACATGCTCGCTTTTAGTCTGCAAACATGAAAACTTCATTTAAAATCCAAATGACCCTGTATTTTTATTCAAGCTTTTGACAGTCTCTAACACTGAAATCGCTGGTGCATGATCGGTAAATATTTAGATGAAATGAGTAAGTACAACATTCTTTTTCTATACCATGTACATCCAGTCAACTTTCAGACAGTTACACTTGAACACAAAACATCCTACATATTTCAAACTTTTTTCCTAAGCAGATCTAGACTATTCAATGTTAACACTACACCACATTCAAGGGACAATACACAGAAGCAGCCTCACATCCGACAGCTGGAAAAATGAGCCTCAAATTGCAGATAATGCTGTGACACATGTAACAGCAACTGTAGGCATGTACATTTACTGAGATCGTGAATTAAAAACTGCAGGAGCCAAACTATTGCAGCCCAATAAAAATTCTGGAGTCACAGCAATGCAGTATTTGGGAAAAACATACACCACCCCGACAAACTACAGGGAACATTCAATTCCCCCAGACCAGTCCATAAACTTTTATTTACAAAAGAATATAGGATGAATGACTTGATGCACACAGTGAATGAAATGACTGGCCACAAACTGATATCCTCTCGAAGCTAGTGTTATAAATCAGCATTCTGGATCAATATGCATCTCCAAATGGCACACACATTTTGTCAATCTTCTCTACTGGATTTCTCATAACTTCTAAAAATTTTGTCTTGGCTCTTGGTATATGGAAAGAATGTGTATTCATGCCAATCTACCACAGGCCACAGCCCACAGTCAATCTAATATGCAGATGTTCCTGCTTTGTCTAATTAATGCATACATTTATATGAGTGGAACCAGTGTATAAATGAAAGCACGTTGAGCATATTCTTACAAGAGCAAGAACTGTCTTAAACAGAGCCAAGTTCTAAAAACTTACCAGAATCCCTCAATTCAGTACATTTAATACATGTAGATCTGTACTAACCAAACATTGAAGCTTTAATACATAGAATGTAGGAACTCCTGCCGTTTGAAACAGTGCAACCTTTTAATTCATAAAAAGGAATCTGCAGCATGAAATGGGCACCAACACCTTGGACTAAATCTGTGTGCATCCAATAACTGACAGAAGAAAAAGACAAACAGGTTTCCTGTTGCTAGTGACTGCAAAGAAATTATTCTCATCCCCTTTACCAAAATTTCCTAAATGCCTTAAGTGAACAGATAGACTGCCCCCTCCCCCAACCCCCACCCCAAAAAAACCATTTTTAAGCTTGTGTAACTATGGAACTTTCATCTAGTGTGATGTGCAACCAATTTCCGCTATTCACATGGAAGAGGTGCACGGATGCCTCTCAGCAAGCACCACCTCAGTGTGAGCACTGTTCAGTGAAAGCAGTCACTTTCACCATTATTTAGACATGCTCAATCTGTGCATGCCTCAAAATAATGTTACAGACTAAAGCTGGTAAATAAAAAGGCTGTAAATGTTTGCTTTATGTTTAAAGCTCATAGCATTTTGAGATATTTCTGGTCATTCTGTGTGTACTAATAACCTGGGCTGCTAAACAAATTGCTTTCTGTAGTCAGTAAGGTTGCTATTTGAAAAGCCAAAGGTGTTGGTTTAGTTATCCAACCAACATTTATGCCCAGGCTGATATAGTCCACTAATACTACTTACGTAGACTTGTGTCAAACAGGAATGTTGTTGGATTAAGTGAACTTTTGCCATGTTTATTCTTTCATCTTTTTGAAGGGCTTTAGGCATGATTATGAAAAATCTTGACCAACTCTTACAGAAAAAGGTCAAGAAACATGTATCCGAGATTTAAAGGCTGAAAATGAACAGAGACTGTCACAGGATGTTATATGCTTGAACTCCGACTAATTTCAAACTCCTCTCTCTCTTCTCTCTCCGCATTTTCAATATTAAGTCATAAATAATTCTTCTCAAATCTTAGTACATCTTAGCACTTTATAGTTAGAGTCATGACCAGCTTCTCAAAAAACATCTCTTACATCCATCAGATAGACAGCATAATGATACGTTAAGTGAATTTTAGAAATGTTCACCTTACAAATTTTGAGAACAATACTATCTGTTTGCTCCCATAGTATAACTAATTTGCTGAAAATCTAATGCACTGACATAAAACTTCACAGTAAAACTAATATGCACACATGCATGAATGCACACACAAATATGTGCATATCCAGACACACTAAGCCAGCCATACTCCAGTGAAGCACACAAAATGTTAGTCACACTCCAGTCTATTTGCAAATGCAGATGTGGAGATAGCAACCTATTTGTGCAAAAGGTACTTGCTATGGCCAAAAAACAAACCGTTTCATGTTTCATTCATTGATTTTTGCAAGCAAACTTTCCTTATGAATGCCTTTGTGAAGAATACATGAACAATTCCTAGAAGGCACATGCACACATGCATGGGTGCACACACTCACACACACTCTCTCTCTCCTTGTCTGTCAGATATAAGCACTCCCACAATACATGTCCAAATGTATTTGATGCTCTACAGATCAGCAACTTGCAACTCAGCACAATACCAGGTAGTCACATTGTTTCATGTGTAAATGTCCGAACAAAATGTGTCAAAAGATCCATGCACTTATGCATTTAACCTAATTCCTTTGGCTCCTGGATCCAGAACTTTTAAAAAAAAAAGCCAGACATACAGTGGGTTCAAGGGTTCGGCACACTTCAGGTTTATCAAACAAATTTATGGTGTCAACAGACTGCTGGAACACATACTAACAAACATCATCTACAGGTACCATTACCAATTGGGCTATGAACAGACATGAGAGTTTGCCGAGAACTGTAAATGCAATGCCGCTACAGCATTCTTAAAGACAAATTCTACAGCTGACAATTATGTCCAAAAAGGTCAAAGCAAGCACATCAAAGTTAAGTCCTTACACCATCACCCACTGAACCAAGTTAAAAGCATCAACAATTAAATCCACTACTTTTCTTTCTTCCCATGATTCCTGCTGCAGTCAACAGAAATGATTGCATTCTTATATGATTCCTTTGTGGAAACTGATAGAATAAAAATTACATCCACAATGTTATAGGGGAGTTTTGTTTATTTACACTAAAAACCCTAAACCCTAGTTTTCTTTGTACACCATCACAAACAATCTATGGATTAATTTTTTCGTTTGGTTCTCAACATTTCCATCCAAGACAAAGCTTGCTTGACTAGCAGTTAAGAGTTACATCCCTTTACCCCTGACACACGCCAGTGTAGTCTGGATCAAACATGTCCATGCTGTAGTTCTTTTTTGAGGGCTAGGAGCTGGAGGTGTCTTCATTCCACTGAATCGCTAAACATGTTGTTCCCACTCCATGACTTTCAACAACTGTTCTAAAAACAAAACCCTCAAACTGTCTTCCCCGCTCCCCTTTTGTGGCCAACTTCCTCTCACTGCTTCTTGTCTTCTGGTACAACTATCAACAGTTTCTGCAGGAATATTGTCATGTTATCTGTTTAACAGAAAGAAGCATGGAACAATAACATTAATTTGTGCTTGTAGTGCCATCTTGTGATCTGGAAATATGTTCGGCTTAACGGTACCTGGTATGCTAGTGATAACAATAGGATACACACTAAGTAATTTATTTTAAAATACCCTGTAGCAAAAAGGAACTTGGTTAGATTTTGTTACTGTAACCTCTCAAAATCATTCACTTCGACATTAGATAAGAAGCAGACAACCAAACCTCATAAGAGTAGATAACAGTTGCCTTTATCTCATTAAGTGGGTTACGTTTGAATGAAATGTGATGACAGCTTGCAAATAACCCCACATACTTCTACAAAACATTTCTGTCCTTTAAACAATGCTGTCTTACACCTGTCAGTTGATCAAGGCTTGTACTTTACTTACCCATGAACCTGTCGAATGCTTTTGGTTTGGACTTCCACACCACAAATATGACATAGACAGGTACGCCTGTACAGATGATGGCGAGACCAATGCCTGCAATAACAGAATATCAAGCTGAATGAAAGTCGGTCATCTCTTGAGGGCTTGTGCACACCTTAGTCAGTGGGTGAGGAAGAAATACCGATGAACTGAAAAAAAAAAATCTTGCTTTTCATTTGACCTGTTTGATGTACATACCAGTTTCTGTGGGACTGGCGTACAGTGGCAGGATAATCAGGTAGATGGTCACGATGGTGTAGATGATAGGCCAGACCAGGGACACCTTGATGGGACGATGCATGTCAGGTCGCTTCCACCTCAAGTACATCAGGGACACGATGGCAAGTCCAATGGACAGCCATGTTGCAAATCCTACGTAGTTGATTAGGGCATATATATCGGAGGATGCCAGGTACAAAAGGGAGAGAAGACCCTGAAAGGGAAAATAAATCACCAATAGCTAAAGACACAAAAATAAAACCAAGGGCAGCGAGTAGCACACTTATTTATCTCCTACTTGTGAATATTTAATGGCATAAACCAAACAAAAGTTAAGGGTAAATGTTGGAAAGTGGAAAAGTCATAACATAGTTCAGAGCAGAAGATAAAATTAAAAGGAAAAATGTTCACTGACAATCCTACACACACACACACAAAAAGGCGATAAAGCTTGAGGCAGCACAAAAACATACCAGTACTACAGACATAACTTATTTTGATTAAGAATGCTTTCATGCTGATAAGCCCTGGCTTGCCAAAGTCCCAGCAGCTGAAGTAGGCAGAAGAAAGTGAGCCAAAGTCAGAAGCGGCAGGACGGGTACAAAAAAAAAAAAGACTGAACGAATAATTGCTGCTCATGTGATTTGCTCACCATGAAAAGCACGGCTGGTAGGGGGGTCAGGCGCCGCATCTGCACCATACTGAGGATCTTTGGCATGTGACCTTCGCGGCCACCCACATAGAACAGGCGAGCAGTGGTGAAAAGGATGCCGTTGACACCGCCAAAGGTGGAGAGGGACACAAAGATGGGCATGATCCACCACATGAAGCCATACAGGCGCTTGGAAAACATCTGAGAAATGACCAGAACAACGGCATTCATAGTCACGTGGTATAATAGGCTAATCCACGATACCATCAGCTTTAAATTTTCTGCAGTGTACTTTGTATGCTTTGCAAGCAATATACAATCACAATGTCTTTGGTCTGGGTGGGGTGTGGATGGATGTGGTGATTGCAAAATGCACTGCACAGTACTCATCACTTTAGAAATGAATATACATTATATACACATCAATAAATGAATTAAAAGTAATTCACTTCTACTTGTTTAAATTTGTTAAAGCAAAGAAATCTAAAGAGAATGGGTGTTAACATTAGATCTTTGAAAGGCAAACATTACTACAATGGGACCCATGTTTAATGTGCATTGTTTTTTATATAGAGAAAATCCAAAAATAAAATATTTTACAGTTTTTTCCCCCACCAAAGTAAGCTCTTGCATTATGTGATTCGTTTTCTAATGTATACCTAAACAAGAGCATCTGTTACCGAAACAAGTCAAGGACTTCTTACCACAGCAACTGCAGCCCCGCCAAGAACCTCCTGTGGGCTAACCGTTGTGAAGTAGGCGACATTAGTGAATGTGTACACCAGCGTGACCATGATGATGGAAATCCAAATAGCCTTGGGCAGGTTGCTAAGAAAATTTTTTGTTTACAAAAATTAAGTTAAAAAATCCCCATACAATTGATAACAAGTCACCAACGTCACAAACTTCAGCTCAACATTAACAGACACAGTTAAGACTTCAGATTTTATAAAATCGTTTCCATGACAATAGTTTTTTTTAAAAACTGGACATCGTTGAAAAAATTGCATTCTCTATAATTAGAAAAAATGGGAGAGTAATTAAAGTAATGAGATACTAGTACTGAAATAACACCAATTAACAATCTCAAGGACACAGTAAATGCCCAGAAATAAGATACTGTTTGGCCTTTTTATTTATTTTTCTTTTTTAAAAGTTTTTTTCCAAATACAAAACTCCGACAAAGTTTTGTTTGATCATGACAGTCACAAGTCAGCAAACTTGTGACTGTTCGTGCACAAAGAAACACAGCTTTGACTAAACTAACTTAGAAGCTTAAATGTAAGGTGTAAGCAGCCCCAAAAATTATTTGGGTGAACTCACCGGTATGGATCCTTCAACTCCTCAATTACAAAATTCAAGTAGTTCCTGCAACACACAGACCATCTCTTAAGTTCATGACACAATGACATTCACCTGGCTTCTCTGGGCATTGTAGTTTGATTTTCTCTTTCAACTTCGTGTTTTTTTCTGGTTTCTGTCTGTTTTTCATGCTTTTAATTCTGCCTTTGTCTACTGAATAATCACAACATTCAGTGTCATTATCATAAGCTAATATTGTACTCACCATCCATTGTATGCAAAGAGCCCTGAATAGAAGGCTAAAGAAATTTCTCCTATATCTGATTTGGAATCTTCAAATGCATTCTGGAAGTATTCATATTCACCTGAAAAATTAAAACATGCAAACTACATTTTTATAAGCCAAAACAATTATTATAATTCACACATTTATTATATTAAAAGATTCTTTGGATGTTTAATTTTGTGCATCTGTGAGTCAATCAGTAACCAAGCAAGAGGGCAGAGACAGACTGTCAACCTTCCTTTTTGGTAGTGATTGTTATTTAATAGGAAACCAGCCAAATTTAATCCTTTCAGTGCAATGGGCCAGGATGGTGGCTTTCCCTGTAGAGCACAGTACAACTCATGGTGGCCATGCATTCTTCAATTTTAAGGGGGATTTTTGCTTGGGTATTTCATTATATCCAGCAATGTAAGGGTTAATACAGATCAAAGAAGCATGCATGACAGCAACTGGGCAATATGAAGGGGCCACCCACCTCGGCCTAGCTGAACGAATCCTGTGACAATAATGAGGATAAGGGCCAGCATCTTGGCGTAGGTGAAGATATCCTGCACTCGCGTTGCCCATGTCACATCCATGCAGTTGACGAACGTCAAAATCACTGAAACACAACAAGTCGCATTTAAATGAGAAAACATTATATCCACCATCTCAGTCTTTGTGATAAATGAACACTGCACTTCTGTTTAAAATAAATGAACCCTAAATGTTCAAATGTTTATTGTTTAAAAAAATAAGATGCTAAAAATGTGATTGAAAAAGAATTTAACTCCATGATAAATTTTTTACAATAAAAAATTTGTGCCAATTATGACAAAATTTTCATCTAAATATTTTGAATAATGAATAAACAATTGCAAATAAATTAAATGTGTAGGTACTTTTGTGCAGCTGTTCATGTTCTGAGGTGGGGTACACAAGAAACACAATACAAAAGACAATGCATACAATTGTTGTACATCTGCAAAAATGTGATTTCACACACAAACGATGATTTTATGAAGACAAACTGAATTATTTGTGGGCTTGGCTAGCATTTTCGCCAAAGCAAGTAAATTACGGTTCAGCAACAGAAACCCTATATCGGTCCATCTGCAGCAATGGTTCTTCCAAACCATATACATGTGTCAACCGTTTTTTTTTTAGGCCTAAGGAATTCCAGCTTGGACCATTCAATATCTAGCCAGAGAATTAAAGATCAATCCTGCCAGTTCCTAGCATGGCAAGCCACGTCATGAACATCTGTCATCTTTATCTTTGTCTTGACTGAAGGAAATGATCTAAGAAGCACTGAGCGTGAATAACAAATCCTGATCGATGGCTGAGCTTTCCGCTAAATCGGATATTTGGTGATGGGTTTTGTCAAGACAGTCACTTTCCACAAAAGGACGGAGGCGGAAAGCTCAAGTTATGAGATTCTAACCAACACACAGGTGGGGAATAAATCCCTGAATCTTGGAAAGGGTTGTGCACAGAATTTATTAGATCCCACCCCTCCACCCTTTCCTCTGTCTTATTACTCTGTAGTTCCTTCCCCTTCCCATGGCAACTGCAAGCTAAGGGATCCTGAAGTAATTCAATACACCGTGGGGGGGGGGGGGGGGG